>CM033642.1:119151506-119592501 GCA_019512145.1 Engystomops pustulosus | reverse complement strand
AGCAACAGCCCCAAAATATCACTGCACTAGAGGAGATCCGCCTGGAGGAATGGACCAACATACCAGTAGCAGTGTGTACCTACCTTGTGAAGAGTGACAAACATTTAACCTCTTTCATTGCCAACAAAAAGATATAACAATGTATCAAGATGAACTTTTGTTATTGACCAAATATTTATTTTCCACCATAATTTGCAAATAAATTCTTTACAAATCAGACAATGGGGATCATTTACTGAAAAGAGTGCAACCTGCACTATGTCGAGTGTGACACATATGTGGCTTGGACACTTCTTAAATATATGTGCAAGCAGTTTGCATATAAAAGAACGTGCAAAGTCAGACAGAAAACTGCCACACCCTTAGTAAATGTGCCCCAATGTGATCTTCTGGATTTGTTTTCACATTTTGTCTGCTATAGTTGAGGTCTACCTATGATGTCAATAACAGACCTCTCTGACTGTTTTAAGTGGAAGTACTTGCACAATTGGTGGCTGACTGAATGTTTTTTCCTCACTGTAAATAAACAAATATGTCCATGACATTACTGTCACAAAGAATAAAATGGATTTGGACCCCTATGTAAATAAACAATAGCTCAAGAAAATGGCACCTCTGCTGTTTTTTTGTCTATTCCATCACATTTAGATTTTTTATCTGATTCCATTTAATTGTGGCGCTCTGAAGTACAATTCTTCTGCAGAAGACAAGCCTTCATATATCTCTGCAAATGAAAAAAATAAAAAAATTCTTTCTTTTGGAAGGCAAAGTTTAAAAAAAAAAGATGAGATACAAAAAAGCTGAAAAAATATGGCTTTAAAAAATTAAATATTGTAAGGAAAATGTACACAAGCAAAGAGGCAATACATATGCCAGAACGAAATTATTTTTGTATACATTGTTTTAGGTAGACTGTAGATGCTATAGATATGAACAAAGATTTAGAAAGTGGGAGTATTGTTTGCTCTTAAAGGGGGGTATTCCCATGAAGACAAGTTTCTTACATATACTCAGGATAACAAAATAACACATTCTCTTATTTACTGTAATTAACAAAAATACAGCATTTCACAGATATAATTCCAACCTGTTTCTATCAGTCCTGGTGTACACAATTTCAGTTGCCCCTGTTTTTCAACCCTAGATCTTCTGACTTTAGGGTAGACAGACATCTTGTCTGACGCTGTGGAGCTGAGTTCTTCTCTGCTCTCTGCAGCGATCCCTCCCCATGCATACCAGGATCAGCTCACACTCACTGACTTCCTGCCCGAAATCAACACATGACAGCGTGAGTAGAGCTACAAACTACAGGCAGATAAGTTATTTATCCAGGTGAAGAGGGAGGTAGGCACATGAGATCTGAGTGTATTGTGGTAGATGTAGCAGGGCTGACTGTGTCATTGTGTGTAATATGCATTTCATGGATCTCATCATCTCATCTCTGATTCATCTCATCTCTCTTTCTATGTGTCAGATACCAGTACAATGTTAAGAAGGTAAATTTACATATTTTGGAAGTGATTTGTTGACACTAGCATAAAAGAATAGCTGTAATAATGTTGTGTTTCAACAGAATAAGAGAAGGATCTGTACTCCTGTATGACTTGTCTCACTTCTCCAGTTTCTTTGAGATTCTATCATATTTGATTCGCCATTCTTGAATGCACTGTGTATAATTTGCAGTTGCTTAATAAACACTATATTGGTGAATACAGTTGCTACACGCTATGATTTTCTTCATTGTGTAAAGCTGTAAAAGTAATATTTTCCTAAATCATATACACTCACCGGCCACTTTATTAGGTACACCATGCTAGTAACGGGTTGGACCCCCCTTTTGCCTTCAGAACTGCCTCAATTCTTCGTGGCATAGATTCAACAAGGTGCTGGAAGCATTCCTCAGAGATTTTGGTCCATATTGACATGATGGCATCACACAGTTGCTGCAGATTTGTCAGCTGCACATCCATGATGCGAATCTCCCGTTCCACCACATCCCAAAGATGCTCTATTGGATTGAGATCTGGTGACTGTGGAGGCCATTTGAGTACAGTGAACTCATCGTCATGTTCAAGAAACCAGTCTGAGATGATTCCAGCTTTATGACATGGCGCATTATCCTGCTGAAAGTAGCCATCAGATGTTACAGGGTACATTGTGCTCATAAAGGGATGGACATGATCATCAACAATACTCAGGTAGGCTGTGGCGTTGCAACGATGCTCAATTGGTACCAAGGGGCCCAAAAAGTGCCAAGAAAATATTCCCCACACCATGACACCACCACCACCAGCCTGAACCGTTGATACAAGGCAGGATGGATCCATGCTTTCATGTTGTTGACGCCAAATTCTGACCCTACCATCCGAATGTCGCAGCAGAAATCGAGACTCATCAGACCAGGCAACGTTTTTCCAATCTTCTACTGTCCAATTTCGATGAGCTTATGCAAATTGTAGCCTCAGTTTCCTGTTCTTAGCTGAAAGGAGTGGCACCCGGTTTGGTCTTCTGCTGCTGTATCCTATCTGCCTCAAAGTTCGACGTACTGTGCGTTCAGAGATGCTCTTCTGCCTACCTTGGTTGTAACGGGTGGCGATTTGAGTCACTGTTGCCTTTCTATCAGCTCAAAACCAGCCTGCCAATTCTCCGACCTCTGGCATCAACAAGGCATTTCCGCCCACACTCACTGGATGTTTTTTTCTTTTTCGGACCATTCTCTGTAAACCCTAAAAAAAGGTTGTGCGTGAAAATCCTAGTAGATCAGCAGTTTCTGAAATACCAGCCCTTCTGGCACCAACAACCATGCCACGTTCAAAGGCACTCAAATCACCTTTCTTCCCCATACTGATGCTCGGTTTGAACTGCAGGAGATTGTCTTGACCATGTCTACATGCCTAAATGCACTGAGTTGCCGCCATGTGATTGGCTTATTAGAAATTAAGTGTTAACGAGCAGTTGGACAGGTGTACCTAATAAAGTGGCCGATGAGTGTATTTTAATATATGATCTAACAGGGCTACATGTATGTGTTTTCCTATCACAATTTATATTGAACAATTTTCACTTTTTATAAATGGTAATACAGGAGAGTAAAAATCTATTCAGATTTGAGGTGGACGGTATTTGGTATAAAAGACGCTTTGGACTACATGGTTTTTGTCCTTTCTCAGTGTTATTGGACTTTCTTTATCAGAAGTTGGTATGTCTTGTAAATCAGGTAGATCATCTGTTTATGTTCTAAATAGTCAATTACTTGGTAAAACTGGAGCTGAAAAGGACTTGAGGGTATTGGTGGATGGTAAACTTAATTTTAGTGACCAGAGCCAGGCGGCTGCTGCTAAAGCAAATGAAATTATGGGATGTATCAAGAGAGGAATAGATTCTCATGATAAAGACATAGTTTTGCCCTTATACAAATCGCTGGTCAGACCACACATGGAATATTGTGTACAGTTTTGGGCACCAGTGTATAAAAAGGATATAGTAGAGCTGGAACGGGTGCAGAGGAGAGCAACCAGGATTATTAGGGGAATGGGGGGATTAGAATACACTGACAGATTACAAAATTTGGGATTATTCAGTTTAGAAAAAAGACGACTGAGGGGAGACCTCATTACAATGTAAAAATACCTGAACGGACAGTACAAGGATCTCTCCAAAGATCTTTTTATACCTAGGCCTGTGACCAGGACAAGGGGGCATCCTCTACGCCTAGAGGAGAGGCGATTCTACCATCAACATAGACAAAGGTTCTTTACTGTAAGAGCAGTGAGACTATGGAACTCTCTGCCGCAGGAGGTTGTTATGGCGGACTCAATGTACATGTTCAAGAGAGCCCTGGATGTCTTTCTGGAGAGAAAAAATATCACGGGTTATGGGGATAAAACATTTATTTAATTCTTAAAGGTTGGACTTGATGGACTTGCGTCTTTTTCCAGCCTTATATACTATGATACTATGGAACAGACCATGTTTGTCCTAAGTTGCTTTATAAATTTGCTATCATTTTGTTCTTGGCCTAGTTCAGTCATCTGTTTTTGAGAAGCAGTCACGTTGTTTCTGTTGAATGCAGTTAAGGAAGGTTTCATAGACAGGTTGCAAAAGAGAGGAAATTTTCTTCACCTCTGTAGGTTATGGATTGTTTCATCCTTGCATAATAAGTTTTCAATCTGCTACCTAGGCACAACTTTTAGTTCAGGGCATATGTACAAAATATCTCTCTTCCCCAAGGGATCAGCTAGTTTTTCTTCTACTAATGGATGTTCAATTTGACAGTGGCATGGAAACACAGAAATAGATGTGTTTAGTGTCTCCAGTATTTTTTTCAGTGTTAATTCTTCAAGGTACATTTGCACACCATTTTTGAAGGAATTTGGTTGGTTGGTTGTACCAAACATCTCTGAAAACTAACCACATATCTACTGTAGATGTAGACTGTCTCAAATTCTGTCTCTTCAGGTGTTCTCTTAAAGACTCAATGGCCTACATTAATTATGCCCATAGAAGTGGCAGAGAGGGCATACAACAAGTACCATTTGCACAATTTTCTGGGGATTTTCCACCCCGCACGCCACATTGGGTTTGTCAGGGTGGGGAGCAGGGCGGGAATGGGGTCAGGCAGGGTGGTGAATGCCCCAGGCTACCAGAAAGCTGGCGGAGACTATAATTACATTCTCTGTCAAATCAAACCTGGTCTAAACAGGTCTGGTCGGAAAAAGCCAATCGTAATATATTCCCCTAATGATTTTGAGATCACAGCATGTCTTGAATCCACAGTCTGCGTTAAAATCTTTGTCTTTGAAAAACTTTGCTGATGCAGTATTAACTACCTAGTGCATGGGTACTTTTGTCCGGCTCTCTTCAAGTAAAAGTTAAAATGAGACACCTGAAGTACCAAATAAGGGTTAGGGTACATACAGCTGTGCGTTGGAGAGGAGGACCGCTCCATAGAGAACAGCACCGAAATATACACACATTACTTTTATGTGGTCTTTTAGACCACATTCGCACACAGGCAATTCATATCATGTGACATCATTCAAACAGTATTTTAACATTCTTTCTAGTGGAAATTGATTGCACATGTATTTAAGAAGTGTCTGCACCACAAATGTGTCACACGCGTCCGTTTTGTGGTGCAGCTGCACAAGGCACCACGCGACACAAATTAGGGGCCGTTCTGGTGCTCAATAAGACCATGCGCAACATTTAACATGTAAAGTCTGTTGCACGCTCTATGTTAAAGGTGCACCACAAAAAAGTTGGTGCAGGGAAGCGGCAAATTCATGATTTCTGACGCATGTTCTTAATGAATCTGGTGCACCCAGCATTATATACAGGCAGAGCACTTTTAGTGCAGTTTCCTACATCCTTAGTAATTGTGCTCCACTGTGTCAGAAGCAAGATAATGGGGCAGATTTATCAAGCTGTCTGAAAGTCAGAATATTTCCACTTGCCCATGGCAACCAATCACAGCTCCCCTTTAAAATATTCATGATCACTGGTAAAATGAAAGCTAAGCTGTGATTGGTTGCCATGGACAACTAGGAATATTCTGACTTTCAGACAGCTTGATAAATCTGCCCAAGTGTTGTGAAATTTTTCTTTGCCTAAAAGCATAAAATATCATCTTTTTATTACTGGCAAAAATAATGGTATACAAAATCTATCTACATCTCTCCATATATATGTATTTATCTCACTGTAGATTAACCTCCATATACCTGTATTGTAGGCATTCAATGAATTGTGAGTGAGGCTTTTAGGCTACTAAAATTCAAATCCCACATTAAAGATATCATAAAAGTTGGCCATTGTAGGATCAGTTCACCCCCCTTAGCGCTATGTTGGGGGTGCATACATTAAAATACTAGATTCCCTGAGATGCTCAGGTGATGTAGCCTGAGTGCCCCACGATAATTTGCAGAACTTTTATAACTCTATATTTCCACTTCCTGCCAGCAAGCAGCGTGCACAGATTTACTCTACAAGCTATAGATAAGATGTTTCTAGCAGGGGAATGAGCTCACGGTGTCTTTTATAGCTGAGTTAGCAGATTGTGTTTTATATATCATCTTATCATCTCTGATCTGTTTAATCTCTCTTTTTCTATGTGTCAGATACTAGTAGAATGTTCAGAAGTTAAATGAAAGTGTAGATAAACCTGTATCCTGATAATTTAGCCACATTGTCAGCACACTGGGATTATAATGTGTCTGCTTAGAGAGTTTCCGCCCACACTCTGGAATTTCACACTGTCCATGACTGAGTGATAGGAGCTAAAACAGCAATAAAACTGAGTAAAATTGTACAGTAAGGGGTCTGTGCATAGTTTTATGAATCAGTACAATTCGTATGTTTTTTACGCATTAGCACAATAGCCCAAAGTCCAGTCCTCTGCCCAATTGCAGAATGTCTAGAAGCCTCAATAAACTAAAACAACATCGTAAAGAGTGTACTAGTCATCCCCCAGAATGATGTGAGAGACTGATGAAGTCATACAGCAAACATTACTTTAAGTTTATGCTTTTTGCTTCATTTTGGTTAAATATTACCTGATATTGTTGTTACCTAATTTTGTTTTTTTTTACCCCGTTTTTTTTTAATGGGTTAATATGTAAAAACTGCGAATTTAAAGAGGGCACACTTTTATTTTTTCTGTATACATACAGCAAGCTAGACTGTACTTTCTTAAATCTCATCTGATTGGTCTGGACATGGGTCTGTTTTTATTATTGAATTGTAAAAATTTTGGTTCATGAGACTGGTCCTCTCTGCAGTGAAAAACAACCCAAACATTGTTGAAAAAAGTGGCTTTAGAGAAAATTCCATTTCCTTTCATATATTTAGGCACATGACTTTTTCTTTGCACCATGGGCATTGCCAAACTTGCTTTTAACACATATTTAGCACATATTCTTATTTCTAAGCCAGGTAAGAAGACTTGGCAAGGCATGCTTGATGTTAAGGGGGATGACTTAAAGGTATTCAAGAGGCAGAGTGGCCCTGATTTACCTTTGTAGTGTGCAGGGGGTGCCAGGTTCAGGAATTCTAGTGCACAATCTTCATGAATCTGGCATTCCCTACACCACTTTTTGGGGCGTGCAACACAATTCTGTTGGACAAATGTGTCTCTGATACTTCTTAAATACATGTGCATGCAGTTTGCACTGAAACGAATGTGCAAAGTCAGACAGAAAACTGGCGCAGGGGCTTTAATAAATCTGGGCCAATGTTTTCCTTATCACATCATGAAAAACATATTTTCATATTTATTTCCCTGAATCCCTAGCATGTTTGACTTGTAAGTCTTCATATATCTTGGGGCTGAAGATCTGGCCACCTACTTTAAGGATAAAATTGATTGTATTCGCCAGGAAATAATTGCTCAATCCACTCACCCCTCTAATCCCCTTCCCTCAGGTACCTTATCTTGTTCACTATCTTCCTTTGAGCCATTCGCAGAGAAAGAAGTGTCCTGCAATCTGTTTTCCGCTCTATGTATTCCACTGAAACTGCCCTTTCTAAAGTCTCCAATGATCTCCTCACTGCAAAATCCAAGGTGACTATTCTCTCCTCATAGGTGGATCTATCGGCAACGTTCGATACTGTGGACCACCATCTTCTCATTAGGCCTAAAGGACAGTGCACTCTCTTGGCTTTCTTCCTATCTCTCTGACCGCACCTTCAGTGTCTCCTTTTCTGGATCTCTCTCTTCTTCTGTTCCTCACTCTGTCGGGGTTCCTCAGGGCTCAGTCCTAGGTCCTCTTCTCTTCTCCCTTTATGCTGCCCCCTTTGGACAAACCATCAGCAGATTTGGTTTCCAGTATCAACTTTATGCTGACGACACCCAGCTATATACTTCTGCACGTAATATCACCCCTGCCTTAATCCAGAACACTAGCGAATGTCTCTCTGCTGTCTCTAACATCATGTCCTCTCTCTTCTTGAAACTTAATCTTTCTAAGATTGAACTTCTTGTCTTTTCACCATCTTCCGTATTCACTTTAAAATAATAACCCTAATCCACAACACTCTGAATAATGCTGCCCCTCCCTATTTCTCTTCTCTCATCTCAGTCTGTCGCCTTTCCCGTGCTCTTCGATCTGCCAGTGACATTAGATTAATCTGTACCTTAATTCAAACCTCTCATGCACATCTCCAGGACTTCTCCTAAGTTGCTCCAATTCTCTTGAATGCCCTTCCCCGGACTCTCAGACTAATACCCACCATCCAAAGCTTCAAACATGCTCTTAAAACCCATCTCTTTAGGCAGGCCTATCACACTCGCTAACTGAATGAAATGTCAACTCTCCCTTTATTAATCAATCCTATGTCCTCCTTCCGTCTGTTATTTGGCAAACAGCAGATATTTACCAAGCTCCAAGCTTCTGTGCAGTCTTTTTCACCTAGGTCCCTGTAAATAAGATGGCGGCTCATGGCTGGTTCAAGCAGCAAAATTTTTATTTATTAAATTATTTATTCAATTATTTTATATTGCTCCCTTCTACAGAATGCCTGGACCACAACCTCTTGTGTCAACACCCTCATCCTCATAGTCTGTAAGCTCTTGTGAGCAGGGCCCTCACTCCTATTGTTCCATATGACTGTTTGTTCTTTGTAATGTAATATAGTTTTATATGTCCCCTATGATTTGTAAAGCGCTACTGAATTTGATGGCGCTATATAAATAAAGATTATTATTATTATTATTATATATCTGCAGATAATGTCAAATTATTTTTAAGAAGTCATCTTACTTCCCTGATCTAGTCTCTATCCTCTCACCTGGAGAGGTGCAATAACATTGCAACAGCACTCTCCACCTATATAATAGTTTGTCCTATATCATGTCATTAGGTTTTCTTAAAAAGTCATGCTTGATATTAAAGGGGCCGCCCTACATGGCTTAAATAGGCAATGTCAATCATTCTGCAAATGATTGCTTTGTTTGAGGACCTAGCAGGAGCAAAACTGATGCACCAGGAGGCAAAGGATAAAGATTTATGTGTATTTTCTCTAAAATCACAGATCAATAGGAAATGATGCAAAATGCTGTTTTTTTTGCTTGCGGGGGATTGGGGTAGATTCCTTTTAACACTCAACCATACATTTTACAGGTATGATTCTTTTCATTTTAGATTTTGATTCAGATAGTAATGGTGGTGATTTCATATGTAGAGGTTTCATGCTGCTGTATCTCTAAAAATATTTTTTATTTCTCAGCAGTCGCTTTCATTTGAAAAAGAATCACAGGACAGTTCAGAGAGTTACTTCGAGGACCCCTGGAGGATAACAGAAGAACAGCGAGAATACTACACTAAGCAGTTCAAATCCCTTCAACCTGATCTGAATTCCTTCATTTCTGGTAATCAGATGGGTTTTTACTTATTTTGTTATATCAAGAACATTAGTTGGATTATTAATCCTTGTAATCTTTACTTTATGTAAGTGAAGAAAGTATAAAATGTATATATTAGTCTGGTTTGGGTAAATGGTATATGGTAGAAAGGACATAACATTAGTGTGCAACCCATAATTTGATATTGCTGTATAATGCTAATATTGAATATGCAAGTATCAACCCAAGTGGATTTAGAATCATAGGCCTAGATTTATTAAATCCCCTGCACCAGTTTTCTGTCTGACTTTGCAGTTTCTTTTTAGTGCAAGCTGTAGTTAAGCATGCACTATGCCCATTGCAACACAAATTTCTGCACTAAAAGGTTCTGGTGCACAGACAGACCATTTGTCACAATTACCATGCGCATACCTCCCAACTTTTAGACGAGAGAAAGAGGGACAAAAGCCCCTCCCCTTTTTCTAAACCACGCCCATTGTCACACCCACAAGCATAGTACAATATCGAACTTGACGGTCCCCACGTAGTACGATGCCTCTTACTTTGGCCACCCCCACCCCAATACCCCTTATGCAAATCTGCAACATATAAAACCCCTCTTTAATTTTATCCTGCCTTTACATTTCGTTTTCCACTTTTATTTATCTCCCCAAACTCACACATAATATTATCTGTACCCCTACCCCCACCCCTCCTCACATGGTGTGGTCCCTGTTCTCTATCCTCCTCATAATGTAGCCTCCTGTCCTCCAGCCTCCTCCTGTAGCCTCCTGTCCTCCAGCCTCCTCCTGTAGCCTCCTGTCCTCCAGCTGGAGGCTACAGGAGGAGGACAGGGGGGCGTGAAGGCTACAGGAGGGGACAGGGGGACTGGATAGGGGGACAGGGGGACGGATTGGGGAAAGGGGAGCTGAGGATACAGAAGGGGAACAGGGGGAAACTGGAGGCTACAGGAGGGGACAGGGGGACTGGAGGCTAAAGAGAGGGGACAGGGGGGACTGGAGGGGCTACAGGAGGGGACCAGGGGGGACTGGAGGCTATCAGGAGGAGGACCGGGGGCGGAGGCTACAGGAGGAGGGGACAGGGGGCGGAGGATACAGGAGGAGTGGAAGGAAAGGGGGTGGCTGGAGGCTACAGGAGGGAGGACTCAGGGGGGTGGAAGCTTAGGAGGCAGCCAGGGGACTGGAGGCTAAGGAGAGAGGACAGGGGATGGAGGGCGCCAGGATGAGGCTGGGGGCACAGGAGGAGAATAGGGAGAGGGCTGCTGGGTTACAGGAGGAGCTGCTGGGGACAGTGAGGAGGCTGATGGGGGAGGGGACAGGAGGCGGCCTGCTGAGGAAGGATGCGGCGGAGGACCGAGGATGTTGAGGCGGCTGGTGGGACAAGACGGAGGCTGGGGACAGGAGGGGAGATGGAGGAACAAAGGAGGAGGATAGAGAACAGGGACAGAGGATAGAGATCAGGAGGGAGGTGGAGGACAGGAGGGGAGGCTGTGAGGACAGGAGGGGGCGGCTGGAGGACTAGGAGGAGGAGCGGTTGGAGGACAGGAGCGACAGGAAGGAGGCTGAAGGGGACCAGGAGGCTACAGGAGGAGCTGGAGGACAGGAGGGCTACAGGAGGAAGGCTGGAGGACAGATGGCTACAGGAGGAGGCTGGAGGACAGGGATGGCTACGGAGGAGGCTGGAGGACAGGAGGCTACAGGAGAAGGCTGGAGGACAGGAGGCTACAGGAGGGATGTGGAGGACAGGAGGACTACAGGAGAAGGCTGGAGGACAGGAGGCTACAGGAGGAGGATGGGAGGGACAGGAGGCTACAGGAGGAGGCTGGAGGATAGGAGGCACAGGAGGGAGGGGCGGTGACCGGAGCTACAGGAGGCAGGCTGGATGGACAGGGGGCTACAGGAGGAGGCTTGAGGACAGGGGGCTAAGGAGGAGGATGGAGGACAGAGCTACAGGAGGAGGGCTGGAGGACAGGAGGAGGCTGGAGGAGGGGCTACCGGAGGAGGCTGGCGGACAGGGGCTAAAGAGGACGCGCTGGAGGAAAGGAGTACAGGAGGAGGAGAAAACAGGAGACTACCAGGAGGAGGCTGGAGGACAGGATGACTACAGGAGGAGGGCCTGTAGCCTCCAGTCCCCCTGTCCCCTCCTGTAGCCTCCAGTCCCTCCTGTCCTCCTCCTGTAGCCTCCAGCCCCCCTGTCCTCCTCCTGTAGCCTCCAGCTCCCCCTGTCCCCTCCTGTAGCCTCCAGCTCCCCCTGTCCTCCTCCTATAGCCTCCAGCTCCCCCTGTCCTCCTCCTATAGCCTCCAGCTCCCCTGGTTTTCCTCCTATAGCCTCCAGCTCCCCCTGTCCTCCTCCTATAGCCGCCAGCTCCCCCTGTCCTCCTCCTATAGCCTCCAGCTCCCCCTGTCCTCCTGTAGCCTCCAGTCCCCCTGTCCTCTCCTGTAGCCTCCAGTCCCCCTGTCCTCCTCCTGTAGCCTCCAGCCCCCCTGCTCTCCTCCTGTAGCCTCCAGTCCCCCTGTCCTCCTCCTGTAGCCTCCAGTCCCCCTGTCCCCTCCTGTAACCTCCAGTCCCCCTGTCCTCCTCCTATAGCCTCCAGCTCCCCTGTCCTCCTCCTATAGCCTCCAGCTCCCCCTGTCCTCCTCCTATAGCCTCCAGCTCCCCCTATCCTCCTCCTATAGCCTCCAGCTCCCCCTATCCTCCTCCTATAGCCTCCAGCTCCCCCTGTCCCCTCCTGTAGCCTCCAGCTCCCCCTGTCCTCCTCCTATAGCCTCCAGCTCCCCCTGTCCTCCTCCTGTAGCCTTCAGCTCCCCCTGTCCTCCTCCTGTAGGCTATCAAGGAGCCAAGCTATTTACTTTGTAATTATGAACCCATTATCCACAATATTATTTAGCCAATAGATCTTAGAAATTTTACTGTATATAACATTTGTTGTAAACGAACCTTAGATATCCAGATAAATTTTCTTGGCACCTGAGCCTGAGACCACACTTGATTTCCCCCATTTTAGACAAGTTGGAAAGCTACCTGAAGTCTTCAATGTTCAACTCATGAAAAATGAGAGCAAAAACATATGAATGTAGTTTAGTTATGGAAATGAAAGAAACACATTTAATCAAAATCTAGAAAAAGAAAATTGCTATGCTTACTGACTATGGTGTTGGTGCCGCTGTTTAGATGGGAAGCAGGGACTCCTTGCATTGTAGATCGATAAGATGCAAGGAATCCCTTCCCCAGCAGTGTAGATGGTCTGTGACACAGGACACAGTATGATCTGGGATCATGGATGGATCATGTTGTGTGGATGATGCTGGTCAGCGAAACTTGAGTGAAACTCAGAAAGGATGCACTGGTCCTCATCCAAGTTCCTGGTGCCCCAAAATGCACCAAATAAGAAAACACGTTTTCTCAAGAAATGTAGGAGTGTGGCTCAGATTTTTTGGTGGTTTTAAGAATGTCAACTTTAATACTGGGTTCTGGAGTATAAAGATTTCTTTTAAGACTGGAAACTTTAATATTTGAATCTGGCGTATGAAGATTTTTTAAGATTGGAAACCTTAACAACTGAACCTGGAATATGAATGAAGAGTATGAGTTATAATATTAGCCCAGTGTCTAGTTTTCTGTTAAAATAACCATAACTAGTACATTGGGGAATTCATGGCACAGCATTATCTAATATTTGATTTTATACCATCTACCTGCTAGATTTCACGGTTTCTCAATGTTTCCTGTAAAAGAGAACAATATTTTTGTAGATGTGTTCTTTGCTGAATTTTCTGATGGATTTTTGTGTTGTATATTTTTTTTTTAAGTTACAGAGGACCTGTCATACCAGTAATACCAAGGGGTTAAAAGTCCTCCCTATATCGCCTAAAATTATCTACAACAGAAGTATTGTTGATGTGCATCTCAATAAATTAGAATATCAGCAAAAAGTTATTTTATTCAGTAATCCAATTCAGAGAGTGATACTCATATATTACAGAGGCATTAAAAACAGAGTGGAATTTTTGAAGTGTTTAATTCTGTTAATGTGTATGATTATGGCTTACAGATGAGGAAAATCCAAAAGTTGTTACCTCAGAAAATTAGAATTTTATATAAGACCAACCGTATAAAAAAATTTTTTTAACACAGAAATGTTAGCTAAATGAAAAGTATGTACAGTAAATACACTCGATACTTGGTTGTGGCTCCTTTTGAATGAATGACTGTTTTGAATGAATGTCATGGATGTGATCAGCTGATGGTACTGAAGAGGTGTTATGGAATTCCAGGTTGCTTTAAAGTAGCCTACAGCTCATCTGCATTGTTGGGTCTCATGTCTCTCAAATTCCTCTCTGAGTTTACAGGCCAACCAACCACAGTGGTACTGTGGTTATTATACCGGGTATTGGCACTTTTGGCAGTGTGGACAGGTGCCAAGTCCTGCTGGAAAATAATCTCCAAAAGGCTTGTTGGCAGAGGGACACATGAAGTGCTTTAAAATTTCCTGGTAAATGACTGACTTTAATTTTGATAAAACACAGTGGACCCACACCAGCAGATGATATGGGTCCCCAAACCATCACTGGTTGTGGAAAATTCACACTAGATCTTAAGTAGCATGGATTGTGCCTCTCCACTCTTCCTCCAGACTCTGGGAACTTGTTTTCAGATTAAAGTAATTTTTGCATTTCATTTGGAAATCAACACCTTAGACCACTGAACAATGTTCCAATTCTTTTTCTCCTTGGCCCAGGTAAGATGCTTCTAGCCTTGTCTATTGGTAAGGAGTGGCCGGCAGTGACCAGGAATGATCAGCAGCAGTCCATTCCTTGTGAATCTCCTCAAAATTTTTGAAAGACCTTTTCTTAACAATCCTATCAAGGCTGTGGTTATCTCAGTTGCTTGTGCATCTTTTTTCTACCACATTTTCTCTTCCTCTTAACTTTCCATTAATATTCTTTGATGCATCACTCTATGAACAACAGGCTTTGTTAGCAGTGACCTTTTGTGGCTTACCCTCCTTGTGAAGTGTGTCCATGACTGCCTTCTGGACGTCTGTCAAGTTTGCAGTTTCCCCCATGATTGTGGGATACTGAATGTGTACTGAACCAGACTAAGGGACCTTTTAAAATGCTTAGGAGGCCTTAACAGGCTCTAAGCCATAATCATTAACATAACACTAGAAAAATTTTGCTTGTTTGTTTATATAATATATTTTACTGAATTACTGAAAAAAAAATAACTTTCTGCTGCTATTCTAATTTATTGAGAAGCACTTGTATCTTAATTACAGCCGTTTTCTGATATGCAAATGAGTAGAGATGAGTAAACTTCCAAAGAGAAGAGTCAAGATTTCTTCCAGGTTGCCGCTGAACCACACCTGCTTCTTTTGATAGCTCAGCGTCTTTTTGGCCCTGTGTCCAAGCAGACAGGAAGTCCTCTTGTCAAGAATGCTGTCTCTCTCAATGCTTGGTTTATTTAGGAGTGAGCAGGAAACTACAGATCTTTTCACCATTTCATCTTAATATGGTGTGCAGAACCAAACTGTGGTGAGCTTGTCAATGTGACAGTGGGGGCAGGCCAGCTTAGATGAAGGCTGAAAATGCTCGTGGAAAGATTTAATTGGCAGGAGGAAGTGGATATGAGCTGTGATGCTGTCACTGCAGTTTTCAACAAAGTCACAGTGGGGAAGGGGAGGGGAGAGTGTTTTTGTGCCTGTTCTAGATTACAGTTACTCTTTAAGCACTAATTACATTGCCCTGGTATTAATAGACCATTGGTTTTTTTCAGTGTACCTTTTTTTACTGATAAAATAATAGTATGGTATGATAGACTTACATTTACAAAATAAGTAATATTATATTATGTAAAATCTTCTTTTACATGATATAAAGTAGCAGAATTTTACCTAGACATTTATTGTGTGTCATTCGTTAATATTTAGAAATATAGGAGCTATAAAAGAGATTACTTTTCGTAGAATTTGAAAATATTATATTCATTTAATCAATAGTATCTATGTGTATAATACAGTGAGGGAATGGCCAGGAAGGATTGGGAGGACAGATAGGACAGTGAGACCTAAGGCTAAATCCCCTTGTTAGTGTTTGTACATTGCTCAGCCTACCCTTAGTGGTTGGTGACAACTGGTTGACATTTCTTTTCTGTGCAAAAGACAGAGACAAAGACTGGACAATACAAACAAAGAAAAGTATACGACAAATACAGGTCAGAACCAAGAGGACATTGCAGTATAGAATCAATAGGCAAATACTGCTGTTCATCTCTCTGACACAGTTTTGCAGTTTAAGACCACAATCAGGATTGGTATTATATAAATTCTAAACATTACATATATAGAATATAATAGATCTAGGCTATTCATATGTATCTGTGGTAGTCCATGTGCAAACAATTGTGGAATACACTATCACAAGACTTATTACACATTGCTTTCAGGGAACTAACTGGTACCTTATTAAAGAGCTATTTTTAGAACTCTAATAATCTAAAGAAATAATGTTAGTTCAAAACTGTAAGCTTTGTTAAAATACTATTTAATTTCAATTACTTGTAGGTTCTGTAGCCAGAAACTTCTTTACCAAATCAAAGCTTCCTATTTCAGAACTTTCCCACATTTGGTAAGTATTGAAGAACCTCTGAGATATTTTTATGGAATATTTTGAATTTCTTCTCATTCAGTCACAATTAATACACATACCACTATTTTACCACCTTCAAAATTCTGTAGATGTGGGAAATTACGTTTTACACATTGGGGGAATTTATTAATGCACAGAATTCTGGTGGATTTGCATAATAAAAACAAAGATGCCTTTCAGCACATTTATCAAGGCACTTTTTCAACTAAAGGATGTGGCCTTCGGGAGATGAGGTCTACTTTGTAACTAGTAATTTGAGACAAATTTAGGCGCAAATGAATCAGACATGCGACAATTCCAAAACGCATTTGCTAAGGCAAACTAGATCATTCATAGATCACAAGCCGAAAAAAAGAACAAACCAGGCACACAAATAGGCAAACTTGAGACCCACTATGATTAATGTCCCACTAGTTCAGGAATTGATAGTCTTATACCGCACCAGAATTTATCATCACAGCAAAAAAAAAGTAGTGATTTCTAGCCAGAGACTCACAGAACCTGAGAAACATTGGCCCATATTTATTTAAAACAGTGCTAGGTGCAGTTGGCCTGTGTAGTGTGCAGTGGGTGCCAGATCCATGATTTCCGGCACACATTCTTCATGGATCTGGCGCTCCATGCACTGCTCCAACAGAGTCTACCAACTTTTTTTTGGTACACCTTCAACATAGAGCGTGCAACACAATTCTGTCGGACACTGCATGATAAATGTGGTTCACAGTCCAACTGAGCACCAAAAACGTCCCTTGGCGTCGTGATACTTTTGTTTCACAGACACTTTATAAATATATGTGCCAGCAGTTTGCACTAAAAAGAATGTGCAAAGTCAGACAGACTAAAAACTGGGGCTTTAATAAATGTGGACCATTGTTTAATTCTCCATATTGTCTTCTGAACATTTTTTGCATATAAATTTAAGATTATTATTAATAAAAATTACTATTAAATTGATATTAAATTTCTAGCATTTGCCAGAATAACTCCAGAATTTATTTATGAATATATATTTGTCTTCTTATTTTGTACACATAAAGGACCTATACATTTATTCTACCTTCTGTGAAGGACAGTAGCCAAAAGTAGGTCAGACACATTGGGGGAAATGTATCAGTGCTTCTACAACAGTTGTCTGAAGCAGTAATGTAATTGCAATTTCTTGCAAGTTTTTTATGAAAAACTATGCATGGTCAGACCTTGCATAGTTTTGTCTGCCAGAGCAGCATGGCTGACATATACATCATGAGGTCTCCTCAGGATGTTTTATGCTGTGGCTACGCGGCTTTATCATACGCTGGCGCACACATATGTTAAATCTCTCCCATAGTGTCAAGACTCCATCCTGTAAACCAGTGTCCCAGACAGAAGACTTTATCTACTCCATTTATAGCTTGGATTTATTTTGTGTGTTTAATTTACTTTTTTAATTTTTTTGGCCAGTATATAAAGTAATAATGTATGTAGGGGTTTGGGGTTTGACTTTTTCTTATTCATTTAATTGTGTTCTTTTTTCTTTCAGGGATCTTAGTGATGTTGACTGTGATGGTGCCTTGACGCTGGCAGAATTTTTTGCAGCTTTTCACCTTATTGTTGCTAGAAAAAATGGATATGATTTACCAGACACACTTCCCAAAAACTTGCTCTCCGAAATAATTAAACCAAGTAAGGGATTTGTTTTTAAATGTGTTGCATAAAGTAATATTAAGAATTTCCATGTTAGTTCTTCACTTGCGGATTTACAAAAAAGGCCAGAACTTTTGAGTATTTAGCATATTTTATAGCTCTTCTATACAAAGCCACAAGAAGTATTATTATATGTGCCAATAGGGATTATGAACCACAGGGGAATGGAATAATTCACAGGTTACTGTGTATTAGAGAAAAATGTTACTTTATTTCACGAAAATTCATATTATACAATTAAAAGGCGTGTGCCATGTTTATGATGTCTACTAACACTGCCACCAGTTTTAAAGGGGAGGTTAGAAAAAAGTAGTACCCCTCCCATTTGTGGATTGTGGGTCTAGTATTGCTGTTAAAGGGAACCTGTCACCAGAAGGCCGAATTTCACTGGTGGCAGATCCCAATAGGCATTGCATAGTACATTCCATAACTCTTACTTTCACAACTGAGTTCCCATCTCTACCAAGAAGTCCTGGTGAAGTCCTGGAGTGATCACAATGTTTGAGTGACACTCAGTTTGGCCCCTGTTCGTTGATATTCCATTTCTTCCCCTCCCACATTCTACCTGTTACTAACCCTCCCTTTCTGATGTCGGCACACCACACAGGAAACCTCGCACCGGCAGGGTGAGCCATACACCCACGCAGTGATCTACTCGGTGGCTCGATGTGACCCGCAGCCAACTGCACATGCACACCATCTCTGTGCTTTCCAACCAGGCTCACAACTAGGGTGTACAGCTCAATGGGCAGGCTCAAGGTTTCCTGTGTGGTTAGATAGTGAGGGTTAGTCACAGGGAAGATGTGGGAGGGGAAGAAATAAAATATCAATGAGCAGGGACCGAACTGAGTGTTATGCAAATTGCCAAGAGAATGTTGTGATTCGAATAGAGGCCTCACTCCAGGACTTGACCAGGACTTGTTGGCAGCGAGCCAGGTAAGCCCTAGCAGTGGATATTACTTGAACGGAGGGGAACTCACTTGTGAAAGTAAGTGTTATGGAATGTACTATGCAGTGCCTAATGGAATTTGTCACCAGTGAAATTCAGCCTTTTGGTGCCAGGTTCCCTTTAAGTGACGCTTTGTCTTGAATCTGGCTAAACATTACCACTCACTACTTACTAAACACTGGACTATGATATCTGTATTCTGTCCTTATTTGTCCAAGCACCTCTTCCGATGATTATTTCCATGAGGTGGTTGCTAGGCTGGTGTGTTTCTGCCATAAACAGATGAGCGGCACTGAGTAATAACATATCATCAATGTAATATTACAAATATATAACATAAAGTTATAAAAGACAGATTGGCATTATCTATTTTTATGTAAATTGATGATGTAAGTCTGCTGAAAAGACATTGCTAGTGTCATGTCTAGAATGGGAATTAGCACAACTAGATGATGTGGACCCACAGGCTGGTGGACCGAACTTTGATCTGCATATAATAATATCAAACAAAATAAGATTGTTTTAGAGAAAATAAATAGATGATATAGTAGATGTGTATTCATTTTCAATATCACACTACCAAATTCTCCCAAAATACTATTAATGTTGTAATATTATTGTGCAGATGTAGTGTTTTCAATACATAGTTTCATACTATTTTTACCACCGCTGTGCATAGCCTAGCAGTAGAGAAAATAGGTGGAATGAAAGAGATTTATACTTGATGGAAATATCTTATAAGCCCCATGTACTGCCTTGTGAATGGTCCGGCCATAAGTGTCTCATTGCTGTGTCTAATTGCACCTTTCTGCTGTTTCTGCAGTATTTCTTATACTTGTCTTGTCTGACATATAGTTAACCTCACTTACAAATATAAGAGGGCATAAGTCAGCCAGGCAGCAGGTTACTGAAAGGACTTCTAGGATTATAACAATTTGAGGCATGGGCTGGGAAAGTTGTGTTTTGGAAAATTTCAAAAAGGTGTCAAAATATTTTGATGTAACTGTACAGTGGTGGGCCACAAGAATGTATTTAACTGGGAAGGTCATAGGCATCCACTGGTGGAACAGTATTCTAGAAGCGTTGTGGATGTCCAGAAAGTGACCCCATCAGCTTGTCATCCAGCTTAAAGAGGTTGTCAACTTTCAGCAAATAATTGATATGGTTTGTGTAAGGAAAAGTTATACAATTTTCCAATACACTTTCTGTATCAATTCCTCACAGTTTTCTAGATCTCTGCTTGCTGTCCTTCAATATAAAGCTTCTATGTTTACTTCCGCTAGATAGAAATCTGTCCATGGTCTTGTGATGGACACACAAGTGCATGATCCGTAAGTGTCACACGGCTCTGATTACTCTCTGTGATTATAACGTTTCATGCACTTGTGTGACATCACATAACCAGGGACAGATTTCTATCCAGAGGAAGTAAACTTAGACGCTTTCTATAGAGGGACCATGCATGACCACAGCTTCATAAATTTTTATGGAACTGATGAAGATTGCAGCATTTCATCAGTTCCATAAAAGTAAAAAGAGCAATGTTCAGCCATGCATTTGCACATAGCCTGCATGGATAGCAATACAAGAGATAGTGGGATGAAACCTTAAGGTTGCAGCTAATTGTTGATTTTTAATAAAGTCTGGTAAATATTTAAGTTTTCAGTGATGTACTGTATCTTATGGCTAATATCTCTGTTGGCCTTTGTTCTATTAATGGTGTTTACATCTCTTGTGGTTAACAATTCTAATATAGTCCATAATCAGCTATAGTTGACTATAATCACTGTTGTAGGATGATAGATTAATTTCTGTGTTTCTGGCTTTTAACTAGGTTTCAAAGGAAATCTGACATCTGATTCATACTTGCAAGTGCTCCAGGGGGCATAACCAGAGCCCCTCCAGGCTGTGGTTGCAGAGGCAATAACAAACCCAAGCCCAAACACTTGTAGCTCATTTGCATATTGCAAATAATTTTTTGAGGAGACCATAAAAACTATTCCAAGGCTAGATCAAGCAACAGGATGGGAAGTGGATTCAGTCAGGGATGATATGAATCAGATGCTAGATTTTCTTTAAGGTTGAAACATAAAATGGTTGAGGTCAAAAGATTTTATTTTACCCTGTATTTAATATTTCCTTTATCCAGTAGTCTGTGCTTGACTGCTTTTAAACTCAGCTCGCTTAGAACATCTGCTGCAATGTATGGGTAGCCATGCTATGCTAACCATGCTAACATCGCTAAAATAGCCCACTAAGCCTAACCTTGTTAACCCTTTCCATGCTAACCCTGCAGCAATAACCATAGCTCATCTAACCATAGCCCACTTACCCTTAGGTCTCATGCATGATCCAAAGTGGGCCAGGTTTGTGGTGTGTTTTTGGCCTGGTGAAGATATTGAAGCTTTTAAAGTTTTTGTTTCCCAGCCAGGAATAAGACCTCCTTTATTTTTTGTGTGCTCACTGCACTGCCACCATTTTCTCTTGCATGAGGCCTAACCTTATTTACTCTTTCCTTGCTAACCCTAAGTCATGGCCCTACTAACCCCTCTAGCCATAGTCCACTAACTCTTACCCTATTAACTCTTTCTTAGATAATCATGCAGCATGGTTAAGCATATCCCTGCTAATCCTATGACACTATCCATAGCCCTGGTAACTCCACTAACCGTAGCCCACTAACTGTAACTCTGCTGACCCTTTCCCTGCTAAACTTATGGCACTAATCCCATCCCTACTTCACTGATAAACCTATGACAGTGACATAAGCCTTGCTAACCCTGTTAACAATTTACTTGCTAACCCTATTGCTCTAATCCTAGCCCATTAACTATTATTAACCCAAGCCTCGCTCAAATACTAAAATTCAATCCCCCCAACCTAAGCCTTCCCAAGTTATAAGACGTTAGCTTATTTTTCTTTTGACGTGCCAAATCAGTTGTTGTTGATGAAAAAAACCTTTTAGGTAGCCACACACACAGAGACATATTAAAAATATAATAACATTGTAAAACATAAACAGCAAAAGCTGGAAAAAAAAACTTCATGTATGAATCACTCTACATTTAAAATTAATAACCGTCTCGTATGTAGGTGGTAAGTGGGTAAGTGGGCGGCAGGCGGTATTTTCAATAAATACAAAACCACACGATGCTAAAAAAAATGAATCCAACCTACCCTCATATAAGTTAGTTATTTAGAGCTATTCTATTTTTTTTTACTTTTCTTTTGCTTTTTGAATTTTTTATTCTGTTGTTTCAGAAAAATAATGGGTTTCCTGAAGGAATGCCTTTTGTTTTATTATAAAAAAGTAAATAGGGATAATAAAAAAAACATAATACAGTCATGTATTAAGACAACAAATACAGTGAGTATGCTATATGTACTATTTCTTTCACAGCACCTGTGAAGCCTGGAACCGATGGTTTATATGAGGCATATCGTGGAACAAACACAGTTTGCTCAGCAAGGACGGAGGTGATTTATTGTTAATATCCATAGTAAAGTTTTGCTATGTTTTTTTAACCATATCTAGCAGAATAGAATAAACATGGAGTAGCACTAATGGTTAAACATACATTTCATTGTTGCATTGCGATTCATTTGCCAGTCAGATCACAAATCCTAATAGAAACTGATGAAAGTGACTTGTAGTATAAAAGATGCTGCTAATTATAAACCATTTATGGCACAAATGTCCGATATATCAGTAGGATCAAGTTTACCCATGCCAAAGCATATCTTGGACTGGTATGTGTCAGCATATCTTTTGTTAGTTGTGTTAACATAGTTGGCTATTCTATTTAATACATGATTATTAATTACTAAAAACTATACCTTGCAGCATCCAGATTTCATACAAGTCTATGATCATGTATCCCAAATCAACTGACCAGAGAGTTTGGTTAGAAAATGCTGAACTTTCTTAACATTCTGTGTAAAATATGGAACTTCCATTGCTATAGTTTCCTAATTTTGCATTAATAAAATGAATATTTTTGAGAAATAATTATTAGATCTAATTTACCCTGCATGTTGTGTTTGAATAGTTTGAATTATCCTCTTGTGGCCTTGTTTGCATAGATTAAATCTTGTATTTTAACATCTAATCTTCCTTCGGTGTCTTATTCTCTCTTCCTACCAGCTTGAGACTGTCTGTGAAGATCCTGCTAACACAGAGCCCCTGATCCTCTTTGATGTGGAAACTAGTAACAAGGAGCTAGTCAGTAATAATTGATGTTTTTATGTTTTCTTACTCCCACGGCATACATCAGTGCTTATTACATGAA
The DNA here is from genome assembly GCA_019512145.1 of Engystomops pustulosus. Taxonomy (NCBI): domain Eukaryota; kingdom Metazoa; phylum Chordata; class Amphibia; order Anura; family Leptodactylidae; genus Engystomops; species Engystomops pustulosus. The sequence continues at coordinate 119,569,572 of CM033642.1, read as the reverse complement.
TGCTTGGCACATTTCAAAGACAACATAAGCACAAACCCCTGTTGTATATACAATATTTCCATGATGGGTGTGCTCTCATGCCTTGCATTGCCTCTATAGTAAGACTGGGACAGGCCCAAATGTTCTCATTCCAATTTAATTAGAGTGTGAAGGAATTTATTCTTGACAAAGTGACCTATATGCAGACCTACAATGGAAATTTTAAATTATTCTTTCCTAGTGGGTACATGTTGATGACACAATAATCAGCTGTGGCTTTGCTTTCACGGATCATTGACTTAAATCCTTTGGTTTTGACAATGTAGTTTTTGTAACTACTGCCTTGGTATTTCAAATGTAATAGTAGAAGGGCATTATGTGCTGAATAATTATGTATAAAACAAAAAAATCCTAATAAATAATACACCTGTCTTTTTATAATAAATATTAAATCCAGGAATTACAGGGATTCATAGATTATTATTGGGGATAGGTAAGAGTTCATTACTTGCTCCTCACTTATCAGAGTATAGTGTATGTGTAGACAGGATCAGAGGGCTCTGTAAATTGTGGCCTTGAAGGCTCTTGTTCTTGGATCCTGCTCAAATAGATTGGGAACAACTTGGTGTACATTGTGCCCTGGTAGTCTCAGGTATGCCTATTCTTCTCTGCTAATACATCCAAGAGCACGGGTGGTGTTTTAGATTACCCTATGCACAGCATGCTTTAGTTGGAGTTGTTGCCCTATGCTTTTCATTACATCAGCCAAGGGAATGGAGTGAAGTCTCATATAGTCCCCTGTGCATAGAATGTGACTAGCTGGTTGAACATTTCACACAAATCAAGAGGACATTTTGAATCAGATTAGAATTTACACTTTTTGATCTCTTTGTTCTAGTCCCTCTGAATGTGTAGCAAAATAAGCTTTATTCTATAATTTCCCTAAACCAGAATTTTTAACAATTTAGGAGTTTTTTGACCACCATTATTCTAGTAATCATATAACTAAAGAATTGGGTATATAAAGCCGTATTACCCCTTCAGCCTCTAAAAGTGATATGATTGAGGTTTCAAATTAAAGAAATTTTAGAAAAGTTATTTCATACCCTGCTAGCAGTTTAATGGGGTAAAAGTTGGTGACAGAGTCCCCAACATACTGATAAAAGACATTTTACCATGTATTAAAGATACATAGTTGCCTTTTAAATATCTTCTTTCAACTATTAGAAGATCACCAGAGAAGTATCAACTGGTCATAAAGTATCAACGGAAGACACAGAAAATGGCACAGAAGGTAAACATTAGCTTGGTTGCAGTTATTTTTCCTCTCAGTAATGGAGATGGAGATTTTATGTTCCCTGCATATATAAACATTTTACTTCATTTTGTTAAATTCAGATATAAAAGAAAAGACTGTAAGTCATCTTGGATCAATTGAGACAAAGAAGATCCAGTCCTTCAAGACCGGTAAGCTAAAGTAAAAACTGATCCTGTTTTTTATTGTAATTTTGTTGTAGCTCCACCTTCCACATTTTAACTCAGGTCACTGGTTCCCTATTACACAGCAGGTGTAAAATCTTTCTGGTAATGTATTCTAACTCTATAAGGCATTATCACAGCTTATATGGACCACGCCACTTTTGGGAGGAAAAGTGCACCATTTTTATCCAGGGTCTATACTTTCTCCACACTGAGGGGAGTATAGTAAATGTCTCCCAGACCAGAAAACCCTATTAATTACCCATGGAATTCAAGGAGGAACTTTATTATCTGAAGTGTGCCAACAATAACATAGTATATCCTGACATATACTTACAACAGCATATAGCAGCATATATACAGTGTGATACATCCTTCTGTTCACTTTTTCCCCCATGAAAGCAGGAGGAGGAATGAACATCAGTCTAATGCTGGATGTGACATATACTGAACAGACAAAGGCCAAAACTTGCCTCCGTCTGCCTGCATGTGTCTATGGACATATATTATGCATATACCGAGTGCTTTTCTAGTGTGCACACTGAAAGTGTATAAAAAAACAAGTTGTGAACACAGGCGCTGTTCACATACAGTAGCAATCTAGACTATTGCATCTTTGTTGTGGTCAATCAGGTTGAGAGAGCCTCTCTGTTTCATATTACACACATACGACGTGTGCACAAGGGGAGCTCAAATAAAACTCTGATCTTTACAGCAGGATTTACTTAGTAATCTCTAAATCTGATCCTTATCTTGCAAAGTAATTTTATGGTATTAATGGGATTTTAATCATCTGTATTTTTTTCCATAATTATGCCAAAAAGAAACTGTCTTGGATTATCGCTTAAAAATTCTTAAACAAAGACATTTATCCAATTGAACATGTTTAACCCTAGAATGCATACCTGGGGCCTCGCAGGCCCGCTCTGTTAATTGTTTTCTTTTTACTGCAAGATTACTTTAGTTAGAATTCTGAAACTATAGGTATTCCTCAGTTATATAGTTGTTAGTCATTCCCAGTTGTTCATATATTTTTATGTTACAGGCATTTCGGTATAATAACTCTTTTTTGTGAATATCCCATATTTACATACCTGGGGCCTTTTAGGCCCGTACTAGGTTTACATGTGATCCCAAGTCTTTTTGTCTTTACTGTTGCTGGGGAAAACTTTGACTTAGTCTTTATGACAGCTGTTGCTGTGCAGAGGTTGGAAACAGATACAATTAGCCCCTATTAGCTACATCTGGAATCTTTTTATCAAGAACTGTACTAAGCATCACCATTCTAGTGAAAATGTGACAGTGGATGAGCAACTTCTTGCATTTAGGGGACGTTGCAAATTCATTCAGTATATGCCCAGCAAACCTTCTAAATATGGTATTAAAATTTTCTGGATGTGTGATGCTGCAAGCTATTATGGAATGGATGGTCTGATTTACTGTGGTAAAGATGTTGATGCTCCAGTCCAGAAGGACCTATGTTCTGATGTAGTAAAAAAACTTTCTAAACCATTTTTTCATTCTGGAAAAAAATATAACAATGGACAACTACTTTACTAGTCTAGAACTGGCCAATTTTTTGCTTCAGTAACAAATTACAATTCTTGGTACAATGAAGCAAAACCGCAGAGAAATTCCTCCAATCATGAAGCACAATCAACATCGACAACTTTATGATAGTGTATTTGGCTTCTGCAATCAAGCGACAATGGTGTCTTATAAAGCTAAGAAAAATAAATTGTTGATATTACTGAGTACAATGCACCATGATGGAAGTATAGACACCAATAAAAGGAAACGGAAACCCAAAATAATCTTGCATTATAATAAAAACAAAGGAGGAGTTGACAAGATGGACGAAATGATTGGAGAGTATACGTGCAAGAGGCAGACAAATGTTGGCCTATAGTTCTTTTTTATAATATGCTAGATGTGTCAGCCCTCAATACCTATATTGTTTATAGTGAGACATCCAGAATTCCATGCCAACAGAAAGGACAAGAGACGTATATACTTACAGAACTTTGCTATGAACTTTTGATGCCTACCATGATGGAGAGAAGCAGCACAAAATGCTTGCCAAGGCCAACAACATGATCAGCTATGATCAGATGTGGTATACGTTTTCAGGAACATCCAGAGCCAAGAGATAAAAAAGAAAGCGATGTTACATTTGTCCAGCAAAGAAGGACAGGAAATCGGAGCATGTCTGTACTACTTGTGGACAAAATGTCTACAAGGATAATTCTTCCAAACAGATAATGTGTGAAAGATGTTGCGGTCATTAGTAAATTCAAAAAGGAAACTTTGAAAAGGGATATTCCTGCAGCATGTTTACTGCAACTTTTATATTAAAAAAAACTTTATTATAAAGAATATATCGAATGAGTATATTGGGCGTTTTAAGCCCGTTCAGTTACTTTATTGTTGCTTTTTGCACAAAATTATTTTGAATTTTCCACATCTTGGGATGCATTCTCACTAGCGCTGGTGTCTGCCAGGAGGTGATCCGTAATGGATATGATCTCTTGGTAACTCCAGTTAAGGTTGCCGGAATGTCCGGATTCTACCAGCCTTAGCTGGGGACACCAGGAGGTCAGATCCATTACAGATCCCCTCCCGGCAGACACCACCACTAGTAGGAATGCATCCTTACTTTGCATTTTTCAAATAAACTTTGAAAAGTATTTTTATTTGAGTTATTCCATGTTATTTACATACGGGCCTAAAAGGCCCCAGGTATGTAATAGTGTAGATTTGTATGGTCATGCATTCTAGGGTTGAATATGCTATTCATATACCATAATCAGTAAAACGACTTACAATAGTGGTATGTTACTTTAAAGGTGCCTCATGCATCAATAAATTGCGCATAACTTACCACAGTAGTCCAGAGTAAAACTATTTGTGGACATTATGGAGGACATTCATCAATTTGGGCAAAGAGTGGCGCTGAAAATGTGCTATATTTTTCAGTGTGATGTATGTATATGGCTCGAGGGAATAACGCTTTGGCACAAAAACCAAGAGGTTAAGAACTTTCTCCCCATTCATGAAATAGAACTCCCTAGACCTGCTTTTAGCGGCTCTAATTGTGCCACAAAATGAATCGTAAAAATAGAAGTGACAGAAAGGTGAGGGATTCACAAGCACTGCCGACACTTCATAAATAAGGTGCGCAGCAAGGGAAAAATATCCACCAGTTTTCCATTTGAAAGACTATAATAAATATCCCCCCATGTGACTTGTCTTCAACAGTTTCTAGTTGTGAAGGGCTGCATAATATGATTGTGCTATATAAATAAAGATTATTATTAGTTTCCCCTATGCAGGTAATGGGGAGTATATATGAAATGTACATACCACTGAAAATAATAGCATGATTCCTTTGCCACCCTGTGCTAAAATTGATAAATGCCCCGCAATGTGTCTGGATTTTAGTTCACTCTGTGCTGCTGAGTGGAGACCTAGATACTGTGACTTACTGCTGCCCCATTCCCATTGCATAAATATATATGTGAGATTCTGTCCCTGTTGCCTGTAATATGGAATTCAGCAAAGATTTCAGAGAGAAGCTGAGTAGAGAAAGGGAAGGGAAGGACCTTGAGAGGAGCCAAGTTCAGCAAGTTCAGCTCAGAAAAAATAAGTCTGTTTTTTATTTGTACTATTGATTGATGCAAAGTTTATTGAAACGTTAGTGACCATTATGGCAGCCTGATCCAAAATTAATCTTCAATTTGATTTTTACATTTTTTAATTTAATCTTTACAGTAATTTAATGTAATGTCTTTTTTTCAGTCGTTCACCAAGAACCATACACGCACAAAACAAGGCCAAGATCTAGGTAAGTTTAGAAGAGGTATGTATTGTACATGAATAGGTTAAACAAACATTTTAAAACTTGCATGTAAGTAAGCATGGGTCAGATTTGTACTTTGATTTGTGCCGTAGCTCTACGTCACAGAGGTGTAAGGAGTGTATGAAGAGGGCTCACGGGCTGAGTCCTCTTCATACAAGGGTGGGGGTTTTTGCATATTGCAGAAAACCCCCACCGCCAATAACCGCGGATGGTGCTTGCACCGATCGCGGCTATTAACCCTTTCATTACCACCGGCAAAGTCACCGGCGGCGTTTAAAAGACGGTGGCGCGCGGGCGCCGCCATCTTTATTACGATCGCCGCGCCCCCGAACGTCATCGGGGAGGGGGGGGTTGGTGGGGATCGGTTGCCATGGTAGCCTCGGGTCTTCGTTTGACCCGAGACTATCTGGCTTCTGCAGATTCGTTACAATGAGCCAGTGGCTCATTGTAATGAATGAGCTGCAAAAATGCCATATATTGCAATACAGAAGTATTGCAGTATATGGTAGGAGCGATCTGACCATCTAGGGTTAATGTACCCTAGATGGTCTAAGAAATAGTGGGAAAAAAAAGAAAAAAAAAGTTTAAAAAATAAAAAAAATTAATAAAATATAAAAAATTCAAATCACCCCCCTTTCCCTAGAACTGATACAAAACATAATAAGCAGTAAAAATCACAAACATATTAGGTATCGCCGCGTCCCAAAATGCCCGATCTATCAAAATATAAAAACGGTTACGGCCGGTGGTGACCTCCGAGGCGGGAAATGGCGCCCAAATGTCCGAAATGCGACTTTTACACCTTTTTACATCACATAAAAAATGAAATAAAAAATGATCAAAATGTTGCACAGACCTTAGAATGGTAGCAATGAAAACGTCGGCTCATTTCGCAAAAAATGAGACATCACACAGCTCCATGCGCCAAAGTATGAAAAAGTTATTAGCGTCAGAAGATGGCAAAATATTTTTTTCTTTTTTGTACACATTCGTTTAATTTTTGAAAATGTATTAAAACACAATAAAACCTGTATAAATTTGGTATCACCGCGATCGCACCGAACCAAAGAATAAAGCTGAGGTGTTATTCGGAGCGCACAGTCAAAGTCGAAAAAACTGAGCCCACAAGAACGTTTTCAATTTTTCCACATTTGGAATTTTTTTTCAGCTTCGCAGTACACGGCATGTTAAAATAAATAACATTACGGGAAAGTAAAATTTTTAACGCGCAAAATAAGCCCTCACACAGGTCTGTACACGTAAAAATGAAAAAGTTATGGATTTTTGAAGTTGGAGAGCGAGAAATGAGCGGAAAAACCCTGCGTCCTTAAGGGGTTAATAGTCTCTAATTTGCTCATAAATAGGGGGTGAAGAAGACACAAAAAAAAAATCTTGAAGATGCATTAGGAACATTGCAACATACATACAGACGTCTAAACACCCTGTAAAAGGCACAAAAAACTTGCAAATACTCCCAAAAAGGCACAAAAAATGTGCAAAAACTCCTTTTAAGGAAAAATATGCAAAATGAAATGAAAAAAATCATGTCAAAATAAAGTTTAAACGCAGTATAAGAGAGATTCTCTCTGCCATTTTTGTTACAAGATGCTTGGTTCTTGTCTATATACCACAGAAATGTACATTAATGTTGGATTGCCCCAAACGCACGAGAACTGAACCTAGCATTTCATTTCAGTGATGGTTAGTGTAATTTATTGCTAAGTTTTACACTATGATGGCAGCAGATCCCCAGACAATGGAAAAATCAGTGTTCTTGCTTGTCAGCCTGATACAACCCTTATTACATGTGCCAGTGATCAGGAACATTAATAGTATTGAATGCTGGGTCACCTGATCGCTCTGTATAATGTACCCTTTGCATGTTTAAGATGTAAGCTCTTGATAAGCACTTCTTAAAATAAGTAATGTGATTTCTTAAGAAAGATCTGATTGGAATAATTACTGAAAACTAAAATCTCTATGTAGTGTTGAGTAGCAGCGTCCTGTCAGATAAGAACTTCCTGCCCTCAATCACCTGACATCTCTGTAAAACTGCAATTAATCCCTTCCCCTGGTAAAATCTGAAGATGGGATTACGCATCATGTGAGGAGATTACTCTATGTTCAGCCTTCACATTCATGGTTTTTACACTGATTCTATTATTTAGCTTTATGATGTACGACAGGAGCGTAACTAGGAGAGGCTGGGCTCCATATTAGATTTTTCGCATAAAAATACATAACATACAAATACAATATATATATAAAATACAAAACAAAAAAATACATATTTATACACTTACTCACATTTATACGCATCATACATACAGCATATAGCCATCATATGCACACACATACAGTATATACACATCATGTACTTGCACATACAGTATATTGATAGAATACATACAAATACATGCAGTATATATACGTCATGTATACACACATACAGTATATATACATCAATTACATTCACATACAGAATATACAAACTGTTTACATACAGCATATAGACTCATAGTCCAGCAGTCTTCTCAACTTTATCTCAGTACCAAGATTGACACGACGCACTGCTCAGTTGTTACATATATTTATTATTGACAATGACAACGCGTTTCGGGGGGCAATCTGCTCCCTTCATCAGGTCCTGAGTTGTCCTGAGTTGTCCTTGTCAATAATAAATATATGTAACAACTGAGCAGTGTGTCGTGTCATTCTTGGTACTATTTGCCTTCTCTCCAATAATCTTGGAAAGAAATGGGTAAGCAGCACAATATGGGCCTTTCTTTCTTGCCCAGACCAAATACAGTTCAGTAGACGGGAGTGCTTGCGTTACAGTGAAATATAACTCCTATCTAGTGCACTGTGCTCGGTCCATGGGATCCAAAATGCACACATTCCCGTTTTCAAGGACTGAGAAAGTTTATGTGCTGGGGACCTAATGTGTAGCCATGAACGCTTACTATCTTCACCTTATTATTCAGGTCTTACTCTAACACTTCTATTGAAGAAACCATGAAGAAAGCTGAAGAACCTCCCACTCCACCCCCTAGGCCCCAGAAAACACACTCAAGAGCTTCTTCCTTGGACCTAAACAGAATCGTACAACATCATTCACCAGGTTTTTAAATCTCTAAAGCACTTTGTCTAGATAAATACTGGTAAACGTTTGCATTATTTATTCCATTGTCACGGTGCAATGTAAATTAGGTAAACATATGCAAATGCAATAAATATACAACCACAGAAACTTTGCTGCCAATTTTATGCTAGGGCCTACCCCTTCGGGTTCACTAGTTCCCCCAGGGATATTTACATAAAAGACGTCAGCACTCCGCAGCTCAAAGTGAAAAATCAAGTGGATTTATTCATACCACACCGCAACGTTTCAGCCTTTGTCTGTGGTGTGAAACATTGTGGTGTGATATCAATAAATCCACTTGATTTTTCACTTTGGGCTGCGGAATGCTACCTGTTTTTTGGACATATTACATGGAGTTTTTTTTAAATGTAAAAAATATGTAGCAGTGCTGCATTGGATTTTTTCTATTTATTTAATACTATAACCATCAATGTTATTGTGCTGTAAGAAGGCATTTAGACCCTTTTTGATGCTCTCTGCTGTTCCTACTGTGACCAGCACCTGAGGCAGGTTATTTCACAGATTCACAGTTCATACCGTAAAGAAGCCTTGTGATTAAACCTTGTTTTCTTCAGACGTAGACAGTGACCCCTTGTCTTTTGTTGTAATTTAACCTGGAATATTTGTGAATGGTCCATTTATATACTTATATAAATGAATCATGTCCCACTTTAGCGTTCTCTTTTTGAGACTTCTCAATGATTTACTTCCCCTAGAACATATGTTGCATGTGGATTATTATCCCCCAGGTGCATAACATTTACATTTATCCACACTTAATCTCATTTGCCAAGTGGACGACCAAACACTCAGTTTGTCCCAATCACCCTGCAGCCTATGAACATCCTCCATAGATTCTATTACACTATTAATTCCTACCTCTATCCCTACCTCCATTAATGAAGAAGTTAAATAATATTGAACAGATTTTGAAAAAATGTATGACAACTCGTTAACCAAATGAGGAATGTCATTTAGCCTTTTGTACGTGGGGACAGTTTCATGTTACAAACTAAAGCTTTACTAATGGCTTCTTATCTCCCCTCAAAACAAAAGGATCAGGCTAGTCATGGTTGTACATCCTGAAGCCCCTTGTACATGGCCGTGTGCTTGCCTGGGCCATAACTGGGTATAGAATACGGCGGGGTGCAGGTGGGAGGGGGGTGAGTACTCCTTGCCCCTCACCTCTCTCTGGAGGAAGCTGGGCGGCTGTAGTGTAAATCTGTCAAAACTCTTATCTGACATGGTATAGTGGGCAATACAGCCATTCAAATGGATGACCATATTGCCAACTGAATTGAATGTGGTCATGTGCTACCTGTACTGTACTGTAACGTTTTTATACAGGACGCGACCGAGTAACTTCTTCATCTGGAGAAAGTCTTGATTTTACATCAGATGGATGGCTGGTTCCACTTATATAAGTTGTATATGTATGGCCTTAGACATGGAAGCTGTGGTACAATGCTTTAAAATATATGTGATCATTTAGGTATCTTTGGCTCTGCAGACTAAGCCAAGATTACAGCAAACTGCCATGTTAAGTGTTAAAAAGGCGCACAAATTCTTATATCAGGCAGCCAGACAAAATTAGACTGTAATTTACTCTGTAGAAATCTGTAGTTAGCTGTAATTCACCTTCAATTAACGTAATTACAAAGGGTGGTGTGGAAATAGAGATCTATATAACACTCTGCACGTACACAGAAAAGAAAAATTGCGCTTTGCCAGAAGCATGCACTACTGGCCGTATGAATTGTATGCATTGGCATCTGAGTCTTTTACCCGTCAATAAATAAAGTGTTATTTGATTTAGTCCTTTACGACAGTGGAATATGTGTTCTAAAAATATTAACCATTAATCAGAATTCCATGGGGTAGCATAAGAGTGCACATAATACAGAGAGAACATATTGCTACATCATCATTATGTAGATATTTCTTAAAATATATCTTATAATTGATTACTCTGACCCCTTGTCTCTGGTTTCCATAGCTCCTCGAGCTGGATGGATTCAACCTCCACCTGCACTACCTCCAAGGCCATGTGTTTCACAGGTAGTATAAATTATTTTACACTAAGTAAACTTGTATGTATGTAAATGCTGTATGTGTATACACTGGTATTTACCCATTGTCATTCACTTCCATTGTTAATTTTTTAGTTTATCCCATAAAGGTGGGTTTTTAACATAAACATCTTTCTTTATTGTAGTTGTCATTGAGCAGAGAAAGAAACAGTGGTTAAGACTAAAAAAAAGGTTTAGTCTTAGGGCTCATTCACACGGCTGTCTGTGGGGATGTATATGCGGTCGCATATACGCCTCCATAGACGGCAATGACGGCCCGGCGGCGGTATGGTGGCACACAGCATGCTCTATCTTTTCCCTAGTGTGTGGCCGGGCGCCGCTATGGAGGGGTCACTACCTCCTCCTGTCCAGCACGCGGCGGTATGCTCGCCTGGCGGGCATACCGTGTGTGAATATACCCTTAGGGTGCATTGTATTTATCAAAGTGTCTAATGCTGAATCAAAAATCAGCTAACACTGTGTACTATAGCTTTTCATCTTATTAGTTGGCTTAGTCTATGCCAGAAAAATGTGCCAAAATTCTAATACATTTGCATTATTTTTAGCACATGACCCATTTTACATGATAAGATAGCCCTTTTTTAAGAGACCACATCCGCTTTGTAGTAAGAGAAATGTCTATAAATTGGGGAAATGTATTAATCCAGTATTAAAATTCCCCCTGCCACCCTTGCAGGATCTACTAAGAGTTTCTGGCCTCTTAGTAAATGTGGGCACCATCTTTGCCAGGTCAGACATATTTAGAACAGGTCTGACCTAACAAAGTTTTCTGCAAAAGTCTCTGTCTGTTTCCTGGCTATTGTAATTGCGATGGGCGGTGGCTGCAAAGCCCTAAAGCTGGTGGGGATAGGGAAATTTTTATGGCTTCTCTGTCAGAGTGTCCACAAAGAGTTTGTGGATGTTATGGAAAAACTCAATACTGCTTTGTGTTTTTCAACCACTTCTTCTTTTGATTGCTTACTTTTTTATATTTTATTTTTGACATGAAAAAAGGGTAGATAACAAAGAAATAATCGATGTTCAGGAATTAGAAATAGCTTTAGAGCTTGATCATATACAGTGAATTGGAAAATTATTAATATCTCTTGAAATAAGACCTCCTTTTAAACATTAGAGCCATAAACATCAAATGTATTTTATAGTTATTTTATATTTTAAGGCAACACGAAGTATCAAGTATTTTTGAAGTGTAATAAAGCACCATGACTTTATAGTGTGCACAGCCATCTATATTTTTAGTCACCTTGTCCCCGGTAAAAAGAGTATATCTGTATGTAATTTAGACCCAGTATAATTAAGTGTATTGCAGGTTAGGTTTTAAAAAAGCAAAATCTCTGAACATCTCACAGAGCATTGTTCAATCTATTTTGTCTAAATGGAAAGAGTACAGCACAACTGCGAACAGACTTGGACATAGCCATCCACTTAAACTGACAGCCCGGACAAGGAGAAGCAGCCAAGAGACTCAGGGTAAGGCTGCATTCACACTGCCACAAGGGGGATGTATATACGGCTGACATATATACGGCCGATATACGCCCCCCATAGACGGCAATGGGCGCACGGCACACGTGCGGCACCGTACTGCTCCGTACCCCGGAAAAATATACAACATGTCCTATCTTTCTCCGTAGTACGGCGCCGTACGCCATATGTTCCTATTGAGAGGGCCGGAGGTGACCTCCCCGTGCCCTGCCGTTGTCCGCCGTGCTAGGCATGTAGCCTAACTCTGGAGATGCTGCAGATATCCACAGCTCAGATGAAGTTAGATGTGTGCTACAAAAATCTAGCCCTTATGGAAGAGTGGCAAGAAGAACGCCATTTTTGACAGCAAGCCATAAGAAATGTAAGAGACACAGAAAGCATATAGAAGAAGTTGTCGTGGTTAAATGATGCCAAAACTGACATTTTTGACCTATATGCCAAATGCCATTTGTGGAGAAAACCCAAAACTACACATCAACCTGAAAATAACCATTCCCGCCATGAAGCAGGGTGGTGGCAGCATCACGCTGTGAAGATGCTTTGCTTCTGCAGGGACTGGGAACCTGCTCAGAGTTGATGGAAAGATGGATGGAGATAATTACTAGACGTCTTAGGGTATAAAGAATTGATACAGGGGAGGTAGGTTCACCTTCCAGCAGGAAAACTACCCAAAGCATCCAGGAAAAGAGCGGTCTACTTCAAAGTATACTCATGTGGTAAAATGGCTAGGTCAGACCTAAATCCCACGGAGAACCAGTGGCTTGAAAATCACTGTTCAATTTTCTCCAACTTATCTGAGATAGAGATATTTTGCAAAGAAGAATGGACAGGAATTCCAGCCTCTAGATGTGTACAGTTCATAGAGAAATACCTTAACAGATTTCCAGCTGCCATTGCAGCTACAGGTGCTCCTACAAAGTATCGTCACAGGGGGCTGAATACATATGTGGGCCACACATTTCAGTTTTTTAATTTGCAAATGTTTTCAAAAGCTTATATCACTGCACAGCACACATATTTGATGCTTTGTCTTGCTCTATCACTTACATGTGTTTTCATTCCTTTGGGGGGGGGGGTGTTGTTAGAAGTTGCAGAACTCTATAAAAAGGACTTATATTCCAGGATTATAGCTTCCCCAAGTAAGCTGGGGGTTAGGGGTCCTCACACTGTCATTCTCCGAAGCAGCTTAGTGCATAAAGCTTAAAGTCCCATCCATTTGTTCCAAGTAAAAGCTGAAAGCTGAAGTAGGCCTCAGCTCATGTACACTTCCTTTACAAACCACCCATGAGCAATTCTGTAAGATAAGTTCCCTAGTTGAGGTACCTATCTGCAGAATTTATAAAATTCTCCATGATACCACATCAGATAAATCCCCCATATATTTGAGTATAAGCCAAGTTTTTCAGAGCAAAATTTGTGTTGAAAAACCCTGACTTGGCTTATACTCGAGTCTATAAAAAATTGAACACTATACTCAGCTTTTTGACGCCCGGGGTAGGTCCTCTTCTGCTTCCGATGCTCTGGTGCCTCCGGGGGTCTTCATGGTCCTCTTTGGGTTATTCCGATCCTCTTCGCCTCCTCTTTGGGTTGTTCCGCTCCTCTTTGGGTCCCCTCAGCCGGCGGCTCACAAACGATGACACCTGCAAGTGGCTGACGTCATTCTGTGTGCCTGCAGAGTGCAAAGAAACAAAGAGGAGCAGAACAAGCCGAAGAAGACCGTAGGACCCAAAGAGGATCTGAAGCAAGCAGAGGGGGCGTCAGAAAGCTGAATACAGTGTTATTTTTTTTTATTACAGGGGGGCTGGCAGGCTATATACTATGGGGGTGGCAGGCTATATACTACAGGGAACTGGCAAGCTATATACTAGGGTGTGGGCAGGCTATATACTACAGGGGCTGGCAGGCTATATACTACAGGGGGCTGGCAGGCAATAAACTACAGGGGGCTGGCTATATACTACAAGGGCCAATGCATTTCCTGCCCTCAGCTTATACTCGAGTCAATAGGTTTTTCCAGCTTTTTGTGTTAAAATGAGGTACCTTGGCTTATACTCGGGTCGGCTTATATTCAAGTATACACATATATTTCATTCTTATATGTCTTACAGCATTTTCACACATCAGTTTTTTTCTCATCATTCTATCTGTGATTTCCAAGGACAGAATACTGACTGTTATTGCCTATATTTTATCTGAATCAGTTTTTTTCATGTCCGTATGACATCTGTTCATCAGAAAAACTGCTGGTTTAAATTAATGAGAAGGAAAAACCTCTGGTTCCCAAACATAATCAGTGAAGAAAACTGAACACAAAAGTCATCATGTTTTTTTTTTTGTAAACCCATAGACTACTATTGTCTTTTGTGATCGGCAAACGTGAAAAAAAATAGAATGGCTTCTAAAAAAATCTGTGAAAAATAACCTATAATATAAAGGGCCAATATGCTGAGAGATATGCAGATATAAAAACTGATGTGTGAATAACCCTAGTGCAAGATCTTTAATGGTTTAATGTGGCAGCTGGTGTATATGCATATGGATAAAACCAGCATAAGATAATAATGCTTTCGTACTATAGCTACTCCATCATATATTCTCTACCACACCTGATGTCTGCTGGCACTGCAGAGAATGGAGGGGCACTCTACAGCATCTGTTTTGGACCTTCTCCCAAATGTATGTGCTCTTTGAGTTGTTATGCTTTGCATTGTAGATACATTCGAAAGCTGTATCTGCATTGTCACTGCTTTCTTCATGTGTATTAATCTCTGCCTTTTCAATAAAAGGCAGTTATACAGTACATACCAAAAGTTTAGATACATCTTCTCATTCAAAGAGTTTTTCAGTATTTTCATGACTATAAAAAATGATTCACACCGACGGCATCAAAACTATGAATTAACACATGTGGAATTATACCCATGTGTTAATTCATAGTTTTGTTGCCTTCAGTGTGAACAAAAAAGTGTGAAACATCTGAAAATATGTCTTATATTCTAGGTTCTTCAAACTTTTGCTTTGCTTACTGCTTTGCTCACTCTTGGCATTCTCTTGATGAGATTCAAGAGGTAGTCACCAGAAAAGATTTTCACATCACAGGTGTGCCCTGTCAGGTTTAATAAGTGGGATTTTTTTTATAAATGGGGATGGGACCATCCGTTGTGTTGCACCGAAGTCATTTGTATTATGGCTAGAAAAACACAGCTAAGTAAAGAAAAATTAGTGTCCATCATTACTTTAAGAAATGGACCAGTCAGTCTGAAAAATTGGGAAAACTTTGAAAGTGTCCCCAAGTGCAGTTGCAAAAACCATCAAGCGATACAAAGAAATCTTTGGCATGGAGGAGGAGGAGGAGGTATGATGGTGTGGGGTGCTTTGCTGGTGATACTGTCAGGGTTTTTAAATAAAATTTGAGTTATATTGAATCTGCATGGTTACCACAGCATCTTGCAGTGGCATGCTATTCCATCCTTTTGTCGTTTAGTTGGACTATCTTTTATTGTTCAACAGGACAATGACCCCAAATAAACCTCCAGGCTTTAAAAGGGCTATTTGACCAAGAAGGAGAGTGATGGGGTGCTACGCAACATGACCTGGCCTCCACAGTAACCAGGCCTGAACACAATCAAGATGGTTTGGGGTGAGCTGGACCACAGAGTGAAGGCCAAAGGACCAACAATTGCTAAACATCTCTGGGAACTCCTTCAATACTGTTGGAAGACCATTTCAGGTGACTACCTCTTGAAGCTCATCAAGAGAATGCCAAGATTGTGCAAAGCAGTAATCAAAGCAAAAGGCGGCTACTTTGAAGAACCTAGAATATAAGACATATTTACAGTTGTTTCACACTTTTTTGTTAAGTATATAATTCCACATGTGTTAATTCATAGTTTTGATGCCTTCAGTGTGAACCTACAATTTGTATAGTCATGAAAATACAGAAAACTCTTTAATGAGAAAGTGTGTCCAAACTTTTGGTGTGTACTGTATATAATAAAACTACTCGCAAAAATAAAGTCAAAAGAATATTCCCCATTCTTTAGCATAGGTGAACAATTTTAGATCAATGGGAGTGCAATCAGACTTTCAGCCCAGGATACAAATATGAATGTGCACGTTTATTTACAGCAAACTATGTCTTGTGTTTTATTCTTCTTGGCAGCACTCTTATCCCAGCACTAACACCGATCAGAAGATACAAATTCAGCAGCCAATGTTTGCAGACTTCAAAACGCAAGAACAGGTCAGAAAACTTAGTGGTCCAGAATTAAAAAGATCTGTTAAATATATACATATATCTATGAATTGTGTATGTCTTTAACTACGGTATTTGTCAAAAATAGATATATAGATATATGCATCTCTTTATTTCTAAATATATAAATGTAAAAATTATAAATATAAAATAATTTATTTAAATATGACCATTTTGAAATTATGTATGAAAACTCTTAGTTACTGGTGTTATATATATATATATATATACCGTATATATATATATATATATATATATATATATATATAATTTATAAAACCCTAATTATTTTGTCAAATTTTCATTGTCCCAAATATTTTTTTTATAAGCAGATGAATAAAACTACTAACACAATATTCCACTAGGTGGCACTTGAAGGACATCTCAAACAACAGCACATTGCTGGCTCAAAAAAAGGGAAAAACAGCTTTTTGAAACAAATTGTTTATAGGGGTTTTCCAGCTCTATATTATCAATGTTATATCTACAGGATACATCATTAATAGTTGATCACCTTTTCCACCCAAATTAGCTGCTATACACTATAGAGACAGACAACTGTCTGTAGTCTCTTAGTGTAGTGCACAAAACTACCAACACTACCTAACAATCGACTATTAATTGACTTAGTTTTATTTATTATTTAGTATTTTATCCTTTTTAAAGAAAGACCGTTGTACAAGCACTGTCACCTGTGTCACCCCTTCATCCTCAGATTATAAACTCTTGCAAGAAGTGCCCTCATTCCTGCTTGTGCTGCAGAATATGATGGCGCTGCATAAATAAAGATTTACTATTTAATATAATTATCCTGTGGATAGCTCATAAATAGTATAGCAAACCTCTCTAAGCACAGTCACGGACAGTCATGTTGCTTGTTATAAGGACTGCATAATTTACATATAGCATGGAATCAAGTGCACATTTCTTATGTATACACAGAAAATTGACTGGTAGGGTCTAAACTACAAATAACTTATCCCTTATCCACGAGATAGGAAATACATATTTGATCTCCAGGGAATTGGTCCCTAAGAATGGGAGATGCATATATGCATATAAATTGTGGAATGATGGTAATGCTCATTCAGCTCTCTCTCATCACTTCTATGGGGATAAACCTTCCAAAAGTCACATTGTAGTGAAAGGGGAATAAGCTGAGAATGTAAAATCGCACTCATATTAACATATATGAAATTAGGGTCACTGGCAGAGTTGTGATAATTGGTTCCAGCAGTTTGATTCTCAGCAATTTATTTACAGCTGATTCTAGGTAATCTACCCAAATGTGTGAACCTCAAAAGTGTGTCCCTCTTTATATGAATATACAGTAACATCAGAACCAAGTTCAGCATATAAAAACAGTACCAAAACCAAGCTTAGCATATAAGTATAGCACCAGAACCAAGATCAGTAAATAAATACGGCACCAGGAAAAATGTATATAAAAAAAGCATCAGAACTGGGCTCCACATAGAAATACAGCACCAGAACCAAACTCAGAATGTTTACAACATCAAGTTCATTATAAAAATACAGCATATGAAAAAGGCTGCATACAAAAAAAGCACCAGAACCAAGCTTATTACATAAATACAACATAAAGGATCATTCTCAATACATATATGTAAACAGAATCCTAAATTAATTTACCTATATAGCAGACTCAAAAACATTTATCATACTAAGGGAACCCCTCAAATAAATTTACATGTACTCAGAGCCCACTATTATTTTTTTACTGCATACAGGGTCCCTCTAAATAATTAACATATACCCAGTGCCCCCAGAAAAAATCCTGATCTAGTGATCTCATAAACAATTATATCCATGTCAGCCACTGCCAATTTCCTGTAGTAACCATGCAATATTACCAATATTTAAAAGGGGTTGTCCACTTTCAGCAAATTATTGATATTGTTTGTGTAATGAAAAGTAATACAATTTTCCAATATACTCTATGTATCAATTTCCAATGTTTTTCTAGATCTTTTCTTGCTGTCCTGCTCTAGAAAGGGTCTATGTTTTCTGTCAGTATATCAATCTATCCATGGTCATGTGATGCAGGTGCACTAACCGTTATATATCACACAGTTCTGATTACTCTCTGTGATACTAATGAGCCGTGCACCTGTGTGACATCACATGACCATGGACAGATTTATATCCACTGGAAGTAAAAATAGGAGCTGCCTATAGAAGGACAACAAGCAGAGATCAAGCAGGGATTCCATTTGGAATTCATAAAGTATATTGGAAAATTGTATACGTTTTACTTACACAAACAATATTAATTAACTGTTGAAAGTGGACAATCCCCTTTTACTGAAAATAACTGCTCACCTAGACACTCAGTCACATCCAAGTTCATGAAGGGATTAAAATTACGACAAGCTTGTGTGACCAAAAGTGTACATTTCTATGATTTAGTTTTTTATTAATTTTTGTTACATTCATGTTTTCTTCTACTCTATGGTCTTTTAAAGCAGAATCATAGATTCCCCCTATGGATAGTAACTGGAATTCAGTGTAACTATGCTCTGCCTACAGTCCAACTTACATTTTGAATTTTCTCTATTGTTGGGTAGCTGTAGTCTAACTAAAATAATTGCAGAGGCCTTTTATTGCAGTCAGACAGACATGGGTCAGTTAAAGAGGCCCTCAACAAATGTAGATGGGATGATTAGGGGATTTGCCTCAGAGTTTACAGGCTTGTAAAACAAAGTCAGTATTCCAAGATAGGTGCACGGCAAAAGGTTTTTCCTATAGGACTACTCAATGTGCGGAACCACAGGAAGGAAGTTTAGTATTGGACTTCTCCCATGTGGTCTAGGGCAGTGATGGCGAACCTTTTCGAGATCAAGTGCCCAAAATTTGTCCCAAAACCCACTAGTTTTTCTCAAAGTGTCAACATGGCAGTACCAATAACTGTCTGAGTGCCCCAATACCGTTCAAAGACAGTAGGGGCCCCTGAACAGTGAGAATCGTTGGGGCCTGGAGGAAGTTCTCTATGAGTTCTAAATTGACCCTAATCACACCTTTTCACTATTCCTACAGTCCCAGGAAGCCTAAGATGGGTCTCTTTAAAATAACGCAGACTGCCTGAGACTGCAGGAAGATGCCAGTGCAAAGTCTGTGCCAAGCCTCCCAACTATAATGTATGTTTTATAGTACTAGTCTTCTCATATGGGAAACTGACACCTTATGGGCCCCGAAGACTCCTTTCGATTGCACTCTGCACCCTCTCAAGTTACGTCCCTGATGTCTGCAAATTCTATGCAGTTGAAACAGCCCGCATGCCCACAGGGAGGTCTCTGAGTGCCACCCCTGGCAGACGTGCCATAAGTTTAGGGGCAGATAGTCAGATCAGGGGTAATGTGAATTAAGCTTGATGAATACACCTCAGAGATCTAGCCTAAAATGCTGATGGTGCCTCTCTACAGCTTGTACAGAACCTGTGCATTAGGCCAGTCTTTGAGGGAATCCCAAGATCACTTGGCAGATTCCACAGAAAATTACAGACACCCATTAAACCCAGAAGCCTTTTGTTCAAAATTCAGCATTTTTATAAAAAAGGGGAAAATACATAGCTGACTGTGGTTGATCTGTTTTCTCCTGACATAAATACTATCTATTTTCTAGAATGAACGGGGAGTAGACATTGAATTACAGACTAATAAAATGCTGCCACAGACAGAGGAAAGCAGTCCTGCCAAAAAGGTAAATCAAACTTTCTTACTGCTGCAGTGTTATCCATCACTCACAATTTATCTTCAATATCCTTTACACTTTGCAAAGCCACATACATTACTCGTATGCATGACACAGGTTTTGATTAGAAGCAGGAGAAGAAGGAGGTCATTGCAGGTATCCTAATGCAGATGTTTTACATTTACTTATTCAGCTAAATTCTGATCCTCCATTGTGCTTTGCCTAAGCCAGACAGTCAGAATATTACTTTTTCATCTTAAATTAAAGTGCAGGAAATTGTGAATTCTTTATAGGTCCACATTTATCAATAATTCTACAAACTGCACTATGTGCCATTGGC
This sequence comes from Engystomops pustulosus, assembly GCA_019512145.1. Taxonomy (NCBI): domain Eukaryota; kingdom Metazoa; phylum Chordata; class Amphibia; order Anura; family Leptodactylidae; genus Engystomops; species Engystomops pustulosus. The sequence continues at coordinate 119,549,232 of CM033642.1, read as the reverse complement.
CTGTAGAGGGTGCAGTGTGCCCCAGATTAATCCCCCCTGCACGGCTCCATTTTTGCACCATTTTTTTCTGGTGCATATTCTTAAAGGAAATCAACCATTTAATAAAATAAAAAACACCTACAAATACTCACCTGGGCTCCTCTTCATCTTGATCCTGGTGGTGTCTTTCGCTAAGCTTGACACACCAGGATCACCTAGAAAAGAAACGTACAATTAGCAGCATAGGGATCGTAGGGTCAAGATGTCCGGCGCTTCGGGCTGCTAATTATGCATGGCCACACCACCTCCCTCTGCCATGCTCTCCCAGCTTGGGAGATGGAGGTGCATGGAATGATACTTGTCTTCTCCATTCATTCATTACATTGAATTACATGTGTAGTATGTGGTGCACTGAACATCTCTATTATGTTTATGGAGCTAGGTCATTGCTATTATAAAGGATAATCAAATGGCAAAGCTGAGAAGAATATTTTTCAAAATTCTGATTCTGTACCGGAATCTACTTATTTAGGGATAGAGAAATCATGACCATACAGTGTTTCTAGATTCAGTTTCAAAGGGTTCATGGTCATCTGATATATTATCCTTAGGGATGCTCTCCATGACATTGATCACTTTGTTCATAATGAAGCATAAGACAGAGGTGTTCTCACTTGGCCTGAGAAAATCTTGCTAATTGGTCACACTATCGAATTTCACAAATTATTCAGATTCTCCAAATATCTTGCAACAGGTTTTGAATTGCATATTGCATTCCATATTGTGTATTTTCAGTTTAATTTCAATATATGTAAATGGACACATTTTTTTTTAATATGATAGAATCCATGTCATAATTAGTAATAGGATACTTATTATTCTTATTATTTTGGAATGGATTTATTTTACAAATTGCTTTTCTGTCACTTCCTTGCGTCTTTACTCACATTGCTTATGACAAAAGGGGATACATAAACTAATGACAAGCAGCACAGTTTTTGCCTCATTAGCTAATATATTGTATACTGTATATAGTGTCATTGCTATATTCATTCAGAACAGCAGTATTAACAGTACACTCTTATTTATTGGTTTCTATAAGGAAATACTACTTAACCAACCACCCAATAAACCTTTAAGAAGAAAATTCCATACTGAAAACCAAGTGCTGGAAAATCACGACTTGTCTTCCGCATCAAGTGTGACTTCATCTGCTGCATCCTTAAAGTCTCATCCTGCTGTCCAGAAGTAAATTACATAGTTATAATAATTCTAATTGACAGTGGTTTATATCTGTGGGTTAGGTTATGCTGGGTACATTGCTGATTTGCACAGTGAATGAGACTACTGAACTCCAGTAAGCCATAAATAACTAGTTTTATCATAGCCTCCCTAAAAATGTCTCCATTCAGTCTACAATGTAACTTAATCTGAGAGCATTTGCACCTTATTGGCTAAATGTTCCCTATTGGTAGCAAAGAAAAGTACATTTTAAATTGTGTATTAACTATTGTAATTTGGTGGGTAGCAGAATTTCTTCAAGTACAAACATGATAGTATTTTGCCTTGTGTTTCATCATTAATGAACGTTTAAAGGGGTTGGTCGCTTTACCTAATGTTTTTGTAATGTGTCTAAGTGTGAGAGACAGGTAATTAAGCAATATACATCTATTAAAAGTTCTGCTCCGCTTTCTTGATATGTAAAGTGAAGCCTCTTGGAATGTCTCCTGGAAATGATCATTTTTAATATAAGTCATTTTTTCTTCAACTGCGCCACTCTAGACTATAGTTAAAAACGTGTTAGTAAACTATAAGAAGAAGATATAAATGGGTAAGTTACATGAGTCTACCATCTGTTGTTTTGTTACTTTGCTATGCTTTTCTTCTTGTCAGTTGTATCTTAACGGTCTTTCCTTAGTTATACATGTGGCGCTTGGTCGCAATTTTTACATCTGGATTCAGGTGATAACTCAAGGAACACTGCATAAAACTAGACAATGGCAAACTTTGAAGGGAGACTGTCTTAGACGCAAAAAAAAGTCACAAGCGAGCACATGCACCATGAAAAGTTTCAAAAATTAAAGATAAAGGCAAGCCCGAGAGTGCCTCTGGGAAATTAGCATATTTGATATAAGAATTTTTTCGTCAACGGAGCCATTCTAGAATTTTTTTCTTCTTTCCATCAGATATACCGATGGTGGACTCCTATAACTTACCCGTCCTTTGCTTCTTTACTGTGAGATCCTAAAGAAGAAGAAGCAACGGACAGGTAGGTTATAGGAGTCTACAATCGGTATATCTGATGGAAGCTGTCCTTTTAGCCACTCGTATATGCCACAAGGAGAGGGGGGTGCGACTTATCATAAGTCACTGACTCAACAAGTAAAATTGGCCTAAATGTTTTAAATTATTCTACTGCTGGGTTCTTGATAAAATAATGATGCTGTAAGCAGTTTAACATAACATATGATATCTTTTATGAACCCCTATAAACACCTGAATGATACAGAATGTTATAAGCCCGTAAAACATAAAAAGACCCATATGGTGGTATTGATACAATTGTCATTGCTGTGGTCAGCTGTTTATTGAAAATTCATCTTAAACAAGCTCTAGACAAATCTAAAATCTCAAGTAAATATTTTGATCTATGCAGACTATGGAACAGTATTGCCAGAAGGAATTCCGTCTGTCACTGGCACTGGAGTGAAAGATTGTTGAATATGATTAATTCACTTCTTTACACATTGTACTCAGTATATCTCATTGGGGCAGATTTATCAAGCAGTCTGAACGGTTGAATATTTCTAGTTGTCCATGGCAACCAATCACAGCTCCCCTTAAAAATATTCATGAGCACTGGTAAAATGAAAGCTGAGCTGTGATTGGTTGCGATGGGCAACTAGAAATATTCTGACTTTCAGACAGCTTGATAAATGTGCCCCATTGACTTTGAACTTATTGAGATGACTAGATTGTTGCTGCCAACCACTGAGGCACTGTAGTTTCCAGGGGAGAGTTATCTTGCAGTATTGAGGGGTTCGGCTTGTTTCTACTTCCTTTGCATGGATTTCTTGAGGGAAAACCCTTCCTACTGCATAAATATACTGATCAATTAATTGTTATCCCTGAAAATTGACTAGTTAGTGGTGTTGTAGATGGTGCTGTGGAATAATTTACTGCTCTATGAAACAAGTAATGAATATTAGTTAGAGAACTTGATCCAGGCCTTGTGACTTTGGTAATCTTGCTTAATTTGCTAACCTTCCTTTTAAAATTAACTTTTAATATTACGCTAATGACCCAGAAGGGTTCCTGGGGTTGTTACCAGAGCACATATGTGCTGCAGATGACAGGGTGTGGGCAATGAGCCCTTTCCCACCGCATGCTGAAACTTCCTCTGGTGCAGTGAGATTACATCAGGCAGTGGGAGGGGGGAGTGCAGAGGGGTATGAGAGCCAGTGTAACAGCTTGTAAAGCTGCAGCATGGAAGGTCTCTGGTAACAACCCCAGAAACTCTTTTAGCATAATTTTAAAATTTGATTTTGGAAGAAGGAGGCCATGGATAACAAATATTAGAATATTACCACAGTCTTGGTAGCTGGATCTGTGAGTAAATGTCCCTGTTTTATCATGTAGATTTCCTTTAGAGGGAGTATACAGCAATTCTGACTACACAAAGCTGTAGATAGCTGCAGTCATACACCTATGGGACTGATACAGCCCTGTAACAGATCTATTAAAATATAGGACATGTCCTAGTTTTATCTGTTTACAATTCACTAACTACACACAAAGCCAGCGAGCTGAGTAGAAATCCCAGACATCGACAAAAGTGATGCTTCTTTTGATGAAAAAAAGACATTTCAAATGTAATTAAAAAAAGATTAAATTGGCAAAAAGTGTTATTATGATAAATGTGCAATTGAGATAACTCTTATATTTAGATGTTACAGTTAGACTTTTTAAAGGTTCTTAAAGGGTTAAAAATCGTCCCCTTCCCACTTTTCTCCCCGCCTCATCACACTCGAAGTGTGGAAGTGGAAAAGCTCAAAAACTGATGGGGCTAAATACTTGCCTTCTCCACCAAATAACTGGCTGAGAAACATGGCTAAAGCCCCAATATCTTTTTTATTAGCAGCTTTACAGGATCTCAATTATGCCTTAAAGGATGAAGGATTGTAAACCAAGCACACTGACATACATGTGTGTTCCTCCTCTGGCAGGATCTCCGTGGAGCAAACTGTCTGCTATTCTACAATGGCTGCATCCGAGGGTCTACGTTCCATACAGAGGTTCCTGGGCTTTGCGAACGATTAATGGCAGTTTATCCCGCATTTCTCCACTCTTGTGTCCCCCATTGTGGCACTCACCAAGAAGGGCGCTAATCCCCGCCTATGGTCTTCGGCGGCTGAAGAAGCCTTCTCAAGGTTGAAAGCTGCCTTTTCTTCAGCCCCAGTTCTCACTAGGCTTGATACTGAAAAGCCTTTTCATCTGGAAGTTGACACATCCTCCGTTTCACCCAGAAAGGGCCCAAAGGCCAAACTATCACTTGCAGCTTTTTCTCTAAAACTTTTTTCTCAAAAAATTACTCCATAGGAGAAAGAGAACGTCTGGCCATAAAACTTGCCCTGGAAGAATGGCGATATCTTCTGGAGGGAGCGCACCATCCAGTCTGCGTTTATACAGATCATAAAGATCTCCTGTATGTACAGACAGCTCAACATCTCAACCCTAGGCAAGCCCGTTGGTCACTCTTCTTTTCACTTTTCAACCTTCTGATCCACTTCCATCCTGCGGAGAAGAACAACAAGACTGATGCCCTTTCCCATGCCTCAGACGTCATTGGAGAGAAGCCGGCCCCTCAGGATATTATTGCTCTAGAACGACTGGTTGTTTCTGCTCCGGTAGATATTTCGCAGCCACCCGGCAAAACGTACGTATGTCCGACCGGCACTGCAAAAGAGGATATTGTCTTGGGGACATGGTTCACGTCTGGCTGGGCATCTTGGGTTGCAGCGCTCTGTAGTACTGGTAACCTTATCTAGTCAAAGATGTTCGGGATTTTGTGGGTTCCTGCACTTCCTGTGCTCGTAATAAGCCATCTCACCTAAAACCAGCTGGTGTACTTTTGCCGGTGCTGATACCCAGACGCCCGTGGTTTCACATGGTCATGGACTTCATCACGGATCTTCCTTCTTCTTCTCTGAATACCGTCACCTGGGTGGTAACAGACCACTTCTCTGAGATGTCCCATTTTGTGCCTCTGCCCATTTCTTCACCAACATGGACTTCTTGAGCACATCGTCTCTGATCGAGGGATCCAGTTTGTTTCATGTTCTCTCAGCAGTCAACTTCAAGTAATGTTGGATTTCTCCTCAGCATACCACCCTCAGTCCAATGGACAAGTTTAGAGGGTTAACCAGACTCTCGGATGTTACCTCCGTCATTTTGTTTCTGCCCGACAAGACGATTGGTCCACTCTGTTGCCGTGGGCAGAATTCTCGTATAATTCCTTGGACTCTGAATCTTCCGGCTCCGCTCCCTTCTTCATTGTCTATGGACAGCATCCTCATCCACCTCTCCCTCTGCGTGTGACATCCGACGTTGCCGCTGTGGAGGAATTGGTCAGAAATCTTGAGTCCATCTAAAAGCAGACCCCTCTCTCCCTACTTTGGGTGTCCACCCGCACCAAAACCCAGGACGGCAAGAGAAGCAGGCCTCCTCCAGTCTTCTCTCCAGGTGATAAAGTGTGGCTGTCTTCAAGATATGTCAGGCTGAAGATCGCCAGCTACAAGGTGTGTCCTCGCCATCTGAGTCCATTTGATGTGCTGAAGTGCATCAACCCTGTGGCCTACAAGCTATGACTTCCTCCTACCATGTGCATCTTGAATTCTTTCCACGTCTCCCTGCTTAAGCCTGTCATCCTGAATCGATTCTCCCGGCAAGTAGCTCCTCCTGCTCCTGAATCTGCTCTTCTACACAGGTTCCTCCAGTCCAAGAAGAGGGGGAGGCTGAAGAGGAGGTGTACTGTCACGGGTGCTCCTGCGTCCTATCTCCCGGGTCGCAGACACACCCGTGCCCCTCTGCACTGCCCTCACCCCGCCGCGATCCAGCGCCAAATTTGACAGCGCCTTCAGTAAATTTAAAGGGCCAGTGCACCGTTATTTGGCACTGGCCATTTTCAGCAATATTATTTAAGCCTGCCTCTTCCTGCACTCCTTGCCTAATCTATGGGCCTACACCTTAGAGAATGTTCCCCAGCGTTCTTGTCTGTTCCCTCTGTGTTCCTGTGTCCTATGTTCCCGTCCCCATCTTCCTGGACCTCCTGTTGCTGAACCTGGATTGGACTTGACCTTGCATCTCTGCCGCCTCCCCTGACCTAGTGCCTGAACCTGACCACGAGACTGTCTCCTGCTAAGGTACCTCGACCTCGGCTGCCACCACGGGCTAGTCGCACCTGTGGAACGACCTGGTGGTAGCCTGCTGCAGCAAGTCCACCCCGCTTTGCGGTGGGCTCTGGTGAAGACCAGGTGCCACTTAGACTCCGGTCCCAGGTGTCGGCTAGTACCACCTCCCGTGGTGGTCCAGAGGATCCACTGATCCCGAACCCTGACACTAAGGAACCAATAAATGCAGAAAGATCGGGAAATATAAGCCATGCCTACAAAAACAAAGACACACGACCAAAAAAACATAGGCGAGAGGTTTTTATAGCGCTGACACTCAGTCTAAACTGGCTCAAACTACAAAACCATGAGATCCCCTGACTAAAAAGCATTATTACTTTTCCCCCATTGTGAACAAACTGTGACAATAGCAGTAGTGGCAGGGGATTGGTGTAGTGAGTCTTAGGGTGATGCCACAAATGGCGTTTTTGGTCCATCTTTAAACACAAATTTTTAGTCCGTTTAAAACGCATGCGTTTTTGACTGTTTACCAAGCGTTTTGCTTCTTTGAACCTGTTTATCTATTAAGATAAACAGGTTGTAAGCAGCCAAACACATGGTAAACAGTCAAAAACGGATGCATTTTTAAACGGACTAAAAAAGCATGCTTAAAAACTGACCAAAAACGCCATGTGTGGCATCACTCTAAATGTTTTCTCCACTGAACAAGCCAATGAACTATTTCCATTTGTCCTTTAGATTTTTTTCTTTGCGGGTATTGCATGTATTGCATATATGTTTTTAATTCTACAATTGTTTTAATTGTGTCCCTAAAACAATTCTGAGTATTTTAACTCCCATCTAACAGGTCTTCCACCATGCAGTCTGCAGACAGCAGTAGATATGCTGACCAGCATTTTCAGTTAGACTGGACTGCGAGTGCCCAGCCTCATCATCTGCTAGCAACCTAGCTTAATCCAGTGAACAAAAAGCCTGATTACTGTTGATTATCCCTGTTCTAGGAAATGGACATAGATTTTATCCCTTATACTACTGCAGCCGTTAGGCTAAGTGTGAGGTGCTCTATTGAATGTCTGCAAAGCATATTTCCAATGAATAGATGTTGCATCATAGGCAGACTGTGTTACCAGTGTGCTGACTGGGACATAGCCCAGTGATTAAAACCATTAAAAGCCCTGCAAATAAATCCTGCACACTCAGCAGTGTCATGGAACAGTTCTTAAATTAACTAAAACATGGAGACTTGTGGCGCTTACTGGGATTATAAACCATAACCAAGCATTGACCCATTGAGGATAATGACCGACTTTGGATGTGTAAAAATCCTTGTTACTCTTCATAGGAAAGATGGATTGCTGTGGTTATGATCTCATCTTGACTGAATGCCACAAAATGTAATGTACTCCATTTATAACAGGGAGGATAAAACTTTACACACATAAGCGTTTGCTATCTTTCTAAAATCTAATGCAGATACATCGAAAGCTTAAAAGAGGAGGGGGTACAGAATTTAGTCACCACATCAATGCATTGGCATAACATTTGGTAATTGTACTATTGGGTTGTGGTCTGTGTATTGTCAGCTAGATATTTACATATGCATTAGAGGGTGTGTGGTCCTTTGGAAGAAGTGATTTTATCTTTGGACGGGTCTTCATGTACTTTTGCTTTATTTTAGGCAGCCTTCCAAGCAGAAGAAAGCTATCCAGACAGCCATCCGTAAAAACAAGGAAGCCAATGCAGTGCTGGCCAGACTGAACAGTGAACTCCAGCAGCAGCTCAAGGTGAGGAATGTGGTCAGATTTTATTTTAATTGAGAAGAATACCATCTGGTTTTCCATGTAAAATGTACAGTGGGTATTCAGACCCTTCACTCTTTGTTTCATTGCAGCCAATTGGTAAGATCAAAAAATTCTTTTTTTGCTCATTAATATACACTCTGCATCCTATGTTGGCAGGAAAAAATAGAAATGTAGATATTTTTGCTAATTTATTAAACAAGAAAAACTGAAATATCACATGGTCATAAGTAAAAAAAAAACCCTTTGCTGTGACACATATTTAACTCACATGCTGTCCATTTCCTTCTGATCCTCATTAAGATGGTTCCAATCCTTCATTGAAGTCAAGCTTTGTTTAATTAAACTGATTGGACTTGATTAGGAAAGGCATACACCTATCTATATAAGACATCACACCTCACAGTGCATGTCAGAGCACATGAGAATCATGAGGTCTAAAAAACTGCCCAAGGAGCTCAAAGACAGAATTGTGGCAAGGCACAGATCTGGCCAAGGTTACAACCAAATTTCTGCAGCACTCAAGGTTTCTAAGAGCACAGTGGTCTCCATAAACCTTAAATGGAAGAAGTTTGGGGCGGCCACAACTTACAGAAAAACATACAGAAAAAAATACAGAAAAGACCCCAAGATCACTTTGGTCAATGCTCCAGAGAAGCAGTAGGAAAATTGCAGAAAGTTCCAGTATCCAAGTCAACAATCAAGTCGGAGCTTTATGGCAAACTGTGCTGGCAAAAGCCTCTCCTCAATGCAAGACATATGAAAGCCTGAATACAGTTGAGGGATGTTAGAGAAATAAGGCTATGAAAAATAGGATTCTCTGGTCCGATGAGACAAAGATTTAAAGGGGTATTCCAGGAATCAGCATAATTCATATACAAGTGGGCACTCAAAATATAAGCCAATGTGTATAAAAGCCAGCGCGATTGCAACACAAGCCGATCGCATGGGTCACAATTGCCTTCTAAATACCTGTCCCAGCGGCACGATCCCTGAAAACATCGGAAAACCCGACGGAAATGCGGCTACGGGACCCTTAGTAAATAAGACCCATAAAGTTTATCAGGGGCACTACTTCACCACCATTATACAAACAATGTAGGAAGCCTCTTTTACTAGACCGGAGCCAAAAAAAATTATAATGCAAACAAGGTGGTGCACTGCTGATTTATAGAAGATTTTCTAGTCAAAAGTAATCTCAATAGTATAAGGAAGCAGCGGCACTCACCATAAAAAGTTCAACCTTTATTAAATCTTCTTTAAAACATCTATGCAGCTATGGTGAGAAGGTGCAGGGAAAAAAAAGAGTCCGCACAGGTGACAGCTGTTTCGCGCACAAGGTGCTTTCACTACACGGCGCGACAATTGCATTTTATTCCGGTTCATTCATTATCATTTAATCTAGTGACCTTCTAATTGAGTTCCTTTATGAACTTTATAATTATTATTAAGATGGATCCAAATTCACAACACCGCTTCTAGCTAAAGGAGACAAGGCTGCAGCTCTAGGGAAGATCCTTGGCCTGACTCTGTAAGGGTAAATGCACATACTGCTGTATTGAGTTTATTAAAATGTATGGGCCTGCTGTATGTGCCACTATCCCACTTATCGCAGTTAATGATATATAATTATCTGTTGTTATATTTTTTCTACTTAAAAATAAAATCTTGAAAAATTTCTGACTTTGACTTTTGGCTGAACTTTATGTAAACTCCCAGTAAGCCCAAGAATATTGAGAAAGGGGCTACAATAGATGGCATAAGGACTTTATCAGCATTTATCAGTACATACTTGTAACTCCTCTTCTGTTAGCCTGCCAAAACAATGCTGAAAGGACTTGTTAGAATGCAGGGGTACACCATCCATGAGGTAAGTTGAGTGTCTTGCCTTAGGCAGCGCCAACTGCAGTAAGATGATAAAGCGGCACCTGACACCTAAGAATAGTGTCTCATCACACCTGATGACAGTATCTGGGGGCACGCATGGGAAAACCACTTAATAAAAAAATTTACCTAATATATATTAATTTTGGATGAGGAGGAGGGGGTGCAATTCTATATAGCTCGCCTGAGGCAGCAGAGAGTTTAGGTTCATACCCTGCTAGAATGGTATATTGCAATATAAAATGACTCTCATTTTTCATCTTCATAGGAAGTTCATCAGGAGAGAATTGCCCTGGAAACCCAACTGGAGCAGCTACGTCCTGTAACTGTCTTATGACCTTGGCCCACTGGAAGATGTGACAGCAATATGCCTTGTACACAGATATTCTACTGTGCTCACATGAAGAAGCCTGGCTGTCATTCTTGTTGTTATATCCATGGTGCTCAAGATCAAGTTATTTTTGGGAGGAGATACATTTTTGCCAGCTACATGATATGCAGAAATAATTTTTTTTTAAAAAAAGCGTAGTGTATTTTGAAGAATTTACCCTGCTGACATTCTGCATCTCATGTAGATCTTGGATGAGAGCACATTGACCACGAAGCCTGTGCTTTTGAAGGCTGATGGACATAGCACACCAAAGTTCAAATGAAACACATCCATTGTCACACAATGAATGTAATGCTGAACATTATGTAAATGTTCAAGACTGTGCTTTCTTCTTAATTCCAGAATGAGAAAGCCTTGGTTTTGTGTTTCTGAGGTAAAGCACATTTAGAAATGTAGTTAGAGTTGCAGTTTTCCATAGGCGAACCTAAAATGCTGTTCAGCATGCTGCAGGTGAGGGCGCTCCATTGTAATAGTTTGCCATTTGTACACACATACTTATTCCTACTGCCATATTTTGCTACAGAACATGTGCCTATTGAGTTGCATTTTCACCTCAGGGTATAGTAAGGACCCATACACATCATTTTTGGCATACAACTGAAGAAAACTATTCTCCTACATGCTAAAATTTATACTCCACTGTATGTAAAAAAAAGTCACACCCCCTCAGCAAGCTAGTTGGAAAAATAACACAAAACTCTGTAAAAAACACAAAAGTTACTGTGGGCCATTGTCTTCTATGTTCAATAATATGTTACAGAAAGCTTTTGTAACTGGAATTCTCCAATTTAATGTTATACTGAAGGGCTACTTGTGTGAAACCTCTACATCTATGGCAATTTAAGCTCTTGAGAATTCATGCTTTTCATGTTCAACTGTTGAATGATGAATAACATTTATATAAATATATTTTTCATCAAGCAAATCGATGTACAATATGTAAGAAAGTGTCAACATTCCAAACATCGCTTTGTTTCTGGTATTTAAAACAAACAATGTATAAGGTTTAAATTAAAATGTAAAACTTGCAAAATAATCTTCTGTAGATGTGCATTACTTTGGAATAGAATTTTGTGGGGCACATGTATAAAATTTTTTGCTTTTTTTTCTTTATTTACAATTTTGTTGGGTGCATGTGCAGTTTTGCGGCTTTTTTGCACCCAAGATAATCTCCATTTAAAGTTTGCCATGGTTGAGTTTTCTGAAGTGTTTCAGGTGTTTTCACCCGATTCCAGATGTGAAAGGAGTAACTTATTTTAAAAAAAGGTCCAAAAGAATAACAAATTTGAGCACTTAATCCACACTTGCCCCTTACAAGGCAAATGAAATAGTTTGGTGCTGTTTGCAAGTTTTTGGAGAAAGAATGATAACCTAATGCAATAACAATGGGACACTTAGTGCACATTTCTATATATTTGGTTTTATTTATCAGTAAATTTATGGGTAGAAGATAAAGATCATCATACAGAAGGTGTTCAGTCCAAAGACTCATCACATCCTTCCGGCCTGCCAATTACAAACAAGTTGTCCTGCATCATTTGAAAGTACTTGGTTTGATAAAAAAAGGACCTGTAGTGATGTAAAAAACATGTAACTCATCACATGCTTCAGATCGGCCAATTACAAACATGCTCTGCTCTCAAACAGGAAGTGCCCACCCACATCAGAATTAGCTGAACCGGAAACTAATTTTATATATACCAGATATATCTAATGCTATACCTCCCAACCATCCCTGATTTGGCGGGATAGTCCTGGTTTTTGAGCTCTGTCCCACCGTCATGGATGGCTGGGAGAAAGTTCTGGGTTCTGGATCCCCCCCCATCGGAGCCTTGATCAGGCAGGAACAGCCCCTGCTACATTCTCACATGATGCCTGCATGAGTTATGTGAGGAGGCAGCTTGGCCCTGACCCCAAAGCAAGTCACTCGGAGCCATAGATCAGAGAGAGTGAATGCAGGGGGCTGAGGTAAGGTAAGTTACAGGGATTTTTTTTAATACCAGGGGACAGGGGGCCACAGGAGGGTCTGGAGGACAGGAAGAAGCGGCTGGGGGATGGGAAGAGGAGGTTGTGGGACAGGAGGAGGCTGTAGGACAGTAGGAGGCTGGAGGAGAATAGAGGACAGGGGGCTGGAGAATAGGAGGAGGCTGGGGGACAGGAGGAGGCTGGAGGAGGCTGGGGTACAGGAAGGGGAGGCTGGAGGACAGGAGGAGGATGGAGGACAGGAAGTTGGATGACAGGATGAGTATAGAGGACAGGGACGCTGAAGGACAGAAGAATGCTGGAGCAAGCTGGGGGACAGGAGAAGGATGCTGGAGGAGGAGGACAAGAGTATGCTGGGGGACAGGAGGAGGAGGCTTGAGAACAGGGACTACAGGAGGAGGCTGGAGGACAGGAGGCACAGAATGAGGAGGATGTAGAACAGGGACACCATGTGAGGAGGGGTAGGATAAATACAAGTTAAAAACCAAATGTAAAAGGAGGATAAAATTAAAGAGGGGTTTAATATGTTTTATATGTTGCAGGGTTGACTTAGGGGGTATTATACAGGCCCATTGGGGGGGCTAGCCAAAGGGGGCATTGTACCATGTGGGGACCATCAGGATCGATATTGTACTATGCTTGTGGGTGGGACAATGGGCATGGTTTAGAGAAAGGGAAGGGGCTTTTGGTCCTTCTTTCTCTTGCCCAAAAGTTGAGAGGTATGGGTGATGGCTGATGGCTAGGAAGAAGCCAGCAGCATGATACAGGTATCGTTGGAATTGTTATCAAAGGCTTTCTCCAGCTATGCTAAAAAATGTTATCAGTAACTTTACAGTTACACTTTAATAATAATATTTATGCTAGTAAAATGTTTAAAGGACATCTACCACTAGGATAAAGGGTTGTAACAGTGAGATACTGGTGTGCGCCCCTTTGGCAAGATCTGCTCTTCTTTTAGCTTTGTATATGCTGTTTTTACAGTGTTTCCCTCAAATTAATTTTAGTCATCAAAATGAAAATATGAAGCTTCAGAATGAAGCTCAGAACATAAATACAGTCCCAGAACAAAGCTCTGTACAGAAATATCAGGCCAGAACCTAGCGCTATGTAAAAATACAACAGAACATTTCAATATGGCTATAACTATTTCCACATTCCCATGGTAACTGGGGTATCATTTGTGCAGAAGCAAAAGAAACCTGCAGCAACATATTTTGAATGTCATTAGGTTAATAAAATAAATATTATTTTCAAGGAGTTTTCCCTTACATCAATCTTAGTCCCTGTCCTGTCCTTAACCCCATTTGAATATAGCTTTTGTAGTGTAGGCATGCTGCCATTTCATTCATTTTCTATGGGATTGCCAAAAATAGTGTAGTCCTTTCTTTGAGTCCCTTAGAAAAGAATAGAGTAGAAGTGTGTTGGCGTGACTGTTATTTCAGATTGAAAGGATAACCGTTTCTCATGATCTCGGTACTGCCCGAGTGCTATCTATTTTATTTTACTGATGGAACTTACACAGTCAAGATCAAAAAGGTTTTGTTTTGCTCATTAATGTACACTCTGCATCCCATCTTGACAGAAAAAAACTGAAATGTAGATATTTTTGCTAATTAATTAAACAAGAAAAACTGAAATATCACATGATCATAAGTATTCGGGACTCTTTGCTCTGTATTGAATAGAAGCACCTATTGAGCTAGTACAGTACAGCCATGAGTTTTCTTGGGAAGGATGTAACAAGTGTACACCTGGATTTGGGGATCCTCTGCCATTCTTCCTTGCAGATCCTCTCCAGTTCCCTCAGTTTGAAAGGTGAATGTTGGTTGAAGCCATTTTCTACTCTCTCCAGAGATGCTCAATTGGGTTTAGGTCAGGGCTCTGGATGGGCCAGTCAAGAATGGTTACAGAGTTGTTCTGAAGCCACTGCTTTGTTATTTTAGCTGTGGGCTTAGTGTCATTGGGGCACATGGACTAAGCTCAGTATTGGACTTTGCACACTCTTTCAAGTACAAACTGCTTGCACAGGTATTTAAGAAGGGTCTGCACACCCCATGATAAAGGCAATTTTATAGCCAGTCTTAAGTCCAGAGCACTCTTAAAGAGGTTTTCATCCAGGATATCTCTGTACTTGGCCAAATTAATCTTTCCTTTTATAGCAACCAGTAGTCCTGTCCCTGCAGCTTAAAACAACCCCATAGCATGATGCTGCCACCACCATGTTTCACTGTTGGGATTCTACTTGCAAGTGATGAGCAGTGCCTAGTTTTCTCCACTCTTACTGCTTAGAATAAGCACCAAAAAGTTCAATCTTCTTCTCATAAGACCATAGAATCGTATTTCTTATAGTCTAGGAGTTTTTTTTTTTACAAACTGTATGCAGGCTTTCATATGTCTTGCAGGCTTCCATCAGCACACTCTGCCATAGAGCCCCAACTGGTTGAGAACTGTAGTGATAGTTGACCTTGTGGAACTTTCTCCTATCTTCCTACTGCATCTCTGGAGCTCAGGCACCGTGATCTTGGGGTTCTTCTTTACTTCTCTCACCAAGGCTTTTCACCCATGATTGCTTAGTTTAGCTGGGTGGCCACATCGAGTAAGAGTAAGATGTGGTCATCCCAACATTCTTCCATTTAAGAATTATGGAGACCACTGTGCTCTTAGGGACCTTGAGTGCTGCAGAGATTCTTTTGTTACCTTGGCCAGATCTGTGCCTTGCCACAATTTTGTCCCTGAGCTTCTTGCGCAGTTCCTAAGGCCTCATGATGTGCTCTTATATGCACTATAGGCTGTGAGGTCTTATATAAACAGGTGTGTGCCTTTCCTAATCAAGTCCAATCAGTTTAATTAAACACAGCTGGCCTCTAATGTAGGAGTAGAACCATCTCAAGGAGATTTAGAAGGAAATGGACAGCATGTGAGTTAACCCCTTCCCACCGCAGCATTTTTCGTTTTTGCGTTTTTCATTTATCCCTCCCCACCTTGGAAAATCTATAACTTTTTTATTTTCCATATACAGAGCTGTGTTATGGCTTAACAATCTGCATAACAAATTACACTTCAAAATGGTGGTATTTAATATTCCATGCCGTGTACTGGGAAGCAGGAAAAAAATTCCATATGCTGTGAAATTGGTAAAAAAACGCATTTGTGCCGACATGCCATATTCTTATGGGCTTTGATTTTACATCTTTCACTGTATGCCCCAAATGATATGTCTACTTAATTCTTTGGGTTGGTACAATTATGTGGATACCAAATTTGCATAGGTTTTATAATGTTTTCATACATTTATAAAAATTAAAACCTCCTGTACAAAAAAAACATTTTTTGGATGTTGCCATCTTCTGGCACTAATCACTTTTTTATGCTTAGGTGTACAGAGCTTTAGGAGGTGTCATTTATTGCGGCTTTTGATGACGTAAGCATTGTTATCATTTTTAGGACTGTACAACCTTTTGATCACTTTTTATAGAATCTTTTATTTAATTTTAAATGGCAAAAAAGTGCCATTTTCAACTTTGGGTGCTATTTTCCGTTATGGGGTTAAACGCAGTGAAAAACCATTATTATATTTTGATAGATCGGCATTTTCGGTCGCGTCGATACCTAATGTGTTTATGATTTTTACTATTTATTTATATTTATATCAGTTCTAGGGAAAGGGGGGTGATTTGAGTTTTTACTGTTTTTCAGACTCCCTAGGGTACTTTAACCCTAGGTTGTCTGTACGATCCTATCATATACTGCCATGCTACAGTGGGTCGTGGGTGTTACCGGTAAGCTTTTGCTGCAATATGCAGCAAAGACCTTCCAGCCATGGAGAGGGCTCAGCCCCTAAGCCCTCTCCATGCACCCACACCTGGTATGTGAAGTACTATTACGTCACATGTCGGTAAGGGGTTAAATAGGAGTGTCACAGCAAAGGTTTCTTGTTTAATAAATTGGCAAAAATATCTACATAATAAATATCAATAAACAAAAAAAACTTTTTTGATCTTACCAATTGGCTGCAATGAAACAAAGAGTAACACATTTTAAGGGGTCTGAAAAAATTTTTTGTAATAGTTAAAACATAAAGTATAAATTCTTGAAACACCTCCCTTCTACAGAAATACCTAATTAAGTGTAAAAACCACAAAAAGAAAAACAAAAGAACCCAAATATTTGTAGGGAACCTCCACCCAGATCAAATACATGATTGCAGAAAATTAAGTTTCCAGAACAAAGTTCTCATATGACTTCTCTTGGATAGAGCTGGTAGAGATCATGTTTTCAAAGACTTAGCTAAAAAGATAAACACATCTACCTTGCTGGCAGGTGTTATATGCAGGTGAGTACAATCCAAAGTGCTGGGGCTATTATAAGGAATGAGTGCGTATAAAGTAACATACATACAACTATAGTGTTCTGTCAAAGTAGATGAACATTGAGTGCAATATGATATTGGTGGCTTTTGTTCCAGGGGCAGTGAAGAAACTGCTGCAGTTCTCTTCTGGTTTAAGACTAAGGTGCGCTGGAGTCACTGATGCCTGCAACCTCTGGACTGTACAAAGCTTGCATTGTTTATGATCAGTTTAGTTCTTTCTATATTTCAGCTGAGCCACTTGATCTTACGAGTTGCTCTAAGACTAGATCCAAACCATTTGTTTGACTTGGCATTTATACTTACAGCATGGTTTAACTTCTTTATACCATATAGTGATCCAATGAATGTTATATTCCATTATATATACCATTATTGAATAATAATGATGTGACCAATCTAATTCTTGCTGACCACTAGAACTAAAGAGGAACCTGTCTGCAGACATTGACCTAATAAACCACTTACAGTACTTTAGCATCATCCCAAAAAATGTGTCAGGATTCGGGATGAGTGGATCCTCTGGACCACCGTAGGAAGCACCTGGTCTTAAAGCGGGATGGTCTTGCTGCGGCAGGGTACCACAGGTGCGACTAGCCGGAGGTGGCAGCCGAGGTCGAGGTACCTTAGCAGAAGACAGTCTCGTGGTCAGGTCCAGGCACAGGGTCAGGGGAGGTGGCAAAGATGCAATGTCAAGTCAAATCCGGGGTCAGCAACGAGAGGTCTAGGCAGATGGGAACGGGAATACTGGTATACGGGACACAGGAACGAAGGAACACAGGAATGCAGGAACACATGGGAGCAGAAACGCAGGATACACGGGAACACACAGGAACCCTGGAGACACAGGAACGCTGGACACGAGAACTCATGAGCAGGAACACACAGGAGCAGGAACGCAGGATACACGGGAACACACAGGAACGCAGGAGGCACAGGAACGCAGGAGGCACAGGAACGCAGGAATAGTAATGAAAACGCCATCAAAATTCGCAAAAAATGACACTATCCACAGCTCCGTAAACCAAAGTATGAAAAAGTTATTGGCCCCAGAAGATGGCAAAATAAAAAAAAAATATTTTGTACAGGAGGTTTTAATTTTTTTAAATGTATGAAAACATTATAAAACCTATACAAATTTGGTATCCACGTGATTGTACCGACCCAAAGAATAAAGTAGACATGTCATTTGGGACGCAGAGTGAAAGCTGTAAAATCCAAGCCCACAAGAAAACGTCACAAATGTGGTTTTTCACCATTTTCACTGCATTTGGAATTTTTTTCCCGCTTCCCAGTACACGCCATATTAAATACCGTCACTATGAAGTGCAATTTGTTACGTAGAAAATACGCCATAACACAGCTCTTTATGTGGAAAAGTAAAAAAGTTATAGATTTTTGAAGTTGGTGAGTGAAAAATGGAAGTGAAAAAACTAAAAAAGGCCAAGTCGTTAAGGGGTTAATGGATTAATGTAGCAGATGGCCGTGCATGACCGTTCTGTCCCATTAATGTCTATGGAGCTGACAGAAATGGAGTGCTACGCTCAGTGATCTCTGTCAGCTCCATAGAGATTAATGGACGGAACCCTTGTTTTCGTGATCTGTGGGGGTCTCAGCACTGAGACCCGCACTGATCAGCAAGTTAGGCCCTATTTCGTGGATAGGGCCTAACTTTTCACCGGGGGGAAAAACCCTTTAACTTTTTATTGTGATGCGTTATCTCTGCCCTTAGCTCCCTACAGCAGATAATACTTTTATATTATTTTTACTGTAAGCTTTAGAAAAACATGTAATACAGATAAAGATATGATAAAACAAACACTATATGAAAACTGACATTGATAATGACATTTGGTGGAAGCTATTTTGGAGATTGCAAGGATTCACCAAATATAGATACAAAGTTCAGTTATATAAATGGAATTGTAGTGCAATGTGCCCTTAAAAATAAATTCCTGGATTCATTCTGTTAGTTTTTTTTATTAAGTGATGCCACTATAGTATACCACTACCTATTAAAACTAGGGCAAGGTAGACTTAATAGTCTTAGTATTGCATAGCCATGTCTTATCAGTCACCTTCAAGACCTCAACTTTAAGCCATCATTGAAAATAGTAATAAGTAGATATCATATAGCAACTCTTCTGCAGGGGCATAATGATCACAGTCGCAGGGGATGTGAGTGCTACTGGGCCCACTAATAGAGAAGGGCCCGCGGTTCCTCCATGTGCAGTACCTGCCCTTGAGCTGCCAAAATTGCGGCCGTATATATATATACGCCCCCTATACGTTCATGTGAGTGCAGCCTTTTTTTTTACTGTTTTTCAGACCCCCTAGGGTACTTTAACTGTAGGTTGTCTGATCGATCCTACCATATATTGCCATACTACATTACGGCAGTATATGGAGAAATTACTGTAGATTTGTAAAATTTGTAGCAGTGTTGTTGTTACAACGACAGGTCCTTGCTCTCCTGGTAGCCAAATATCGCTCCCCGATTACCTCACTGTGAGGGACAAACAAAGCCAATATGGCAGTGCCCATGCATCGCTGTTTTATGACTGCCACAGTCGGTAACAGACATGTAACATGCTAGAAAGTTACACCCTCTCCTCCCCCACACAATAAAAATGCCCATCTCTATCTAATTATCGGATAGTAGTAATAGTAGTGGTCACATTTAGGGTGGAGAGGGGCCCCATTAGGAATTTTGCATCGGGGCCCAGTGAACTCTAGTTACGCCACTGCTCTTCTGCATGCTTCTACAGTGCTAAACTCCTTTGTAACCATGCCTAATTGCTTGTCTGTGTCACTCATATATTCCTTAACAGCTTCTTCCCCATATGGATACGTAAGCTCCATAAAAAAGGGATAAATATGTGGACAACTTTGGTTATTTCCCATCATTGATGGCTTACCATTGGCTCCATAGGCAGTCTCATGATGTCTACTTAAAACTGTATACAAATTCACTTCTATCAAGGATTAATTGCATGCGGGAGTATACAACAGGTGGTCCCTTCTTTACTCATGGACCTCATGCAGTGATAATCTGCGATAGCAATTAATCTTGGGGCTTTCATATTTATAGACATACACAAGTCTGCATGCATACAAGTCATCTGTATAGTACTTCTCACTTGTAAGCAGGCTGCTACAGTTAATAGTTTATTGTGTTTATTAATCTCTCATCAGGGTGTATTGCTGTTCCTATCATCTAATTTGTTTACAAGTTGTGTAATAGCATTTTCCTTAACATCATATGACTCGGACGATCATTTAATATTTAACTCCTACATTGAATTCTTTTTCTTATTAGAATTGAGGCCCATACATATGATTTATGAGTTTGTTATGAGTTGATTATTGCCCCATAAAATGTGTTGTCAGAATTCTAGTTTATACCAATGTGAATATATTGCAGGAGTGTATTTATTGTATGAATTGTTTATTTGAAACTTGAAGATTAAACGTACTGTACAATAGATATCAGAGTATGTAGATTTTTTTTCTAATTTTTAATTTTTGTATTGAAAGCTATGTTTCAATGATTACCCTCAGAGCGTGGATTTTTTAGGGTTAAAATATTAGGACTACTAATTTTAATTAGCATTATTATTATTATGTGACTGTATAATACTTGTAAGAATATAGAGTATTGTATTATTATAACAAGATAAAAGTCTTCAGATCAGGTATTGTTGATGGTGTCACATGTTGGCCACGTTAAAGAGACAGATGGAGAGTAGAGATTTAATTAACTTTTTTGGTCAGACTAAGCATTTGGGATTTTAATTATCTGACAACTCCTTACTGATTATACTTAAACCCACAGGACATGATCCGGCCTCCAAATAAGAGTGCATAGATGGAGTACACTGAGGCCCTGAGGCCAAGTTGAGTTGGACATAAACTTAATACTTCCTTTACTAATCGTTTGCTACCCATCCACAACCTTCTGTTCTGTTTAGCCTTTCCAGTAAAAGACAATGTATTATTGGAAAAAAACAACAATAATTACTAATTATAGCATTGTGGATAATATAGTTTAGTTGTCCTCTACAAGATATACCGGTGTACTGTAAAAAAGGGTGTCTACCTAATTCTCTTAAGTAGTTAAAATAATAACCAAGTGTTGAGACCATCCGCTGTACTGTGTGCTGAATGCTGTAAGCTGTTATATGATCAGCATTGCCAAGAGTATCCTGTATGATAATGACTGCTAAAATTACTGATGAAGATGCTAGCAGGATAAGACTGCTAGCCACTACAGTAAAGACTGATTCTATGAGAAACAATGAAACACTTTGGGGGTAATTTATCGTTAGGCGGCTCCTTACCTTAGTTCTATGTCTGTCATTGGAGCTCAGCTGCTGTCAGATTCATTAAAGTTGCTTTGGCCCTTGATAAATCTGTTGGCAGTGTCTTATTCTATGTGGGTTGTTTGCAAAAGTTGCATGAAAAGTCACAAAAAAACCATCAAAAGTCGCAGAACATAGACAAGGGTGGGGACTACTGTCAATTTGCTCCAAAACTTGCACCTAAACAGAAAGTTCCAAATCATGAATTCAGTCCAATTGTGAAAACGTGAAAACTAGTCTAGGCAAATAATTTGGTGCAAGCAGGGTCTATGTCAAAGTTAGTTTCCTATGTTGATTTGGCGCAATGGAAAGTCACAAAACAGTATTTGTACCATAACTGCGCCAACACTGCACAAAGCAAAGACAAAAAAAAACTATGATAAATTAACCCCACTACATTTTTGCTTGTCTGGTGTTTTTTTGTTCTTTCAGAGAAACAAAAAAGGCTATACATTTAATTGTGGGCTATTTTTTAATAAACTCATACTATCCTAACTAGAGTAGGATACTCGATCTGTAGACATTAAAGTTTTGAGGTTCATTGTCAGTACAGAGCAGATTACTGGATAACAGGATGGGATGCCTCGATTCAGCTCAGGGTTATAGTGCACTTTAATACTGTATTTATTGAGGATTTTACTATCCATTGCAGATGAATAAGCTCTGCGGACAAAGCATCACAGAACTGGCTAAAACAGCTACAGGCCTGTGATCTGCAATAAAGCATGCTCCGACAGAGTGGTCTCTTTACCTTACAAGGACAATAAGCATCTGCTCTACTTTCTAGGTTGTCTTGACGATTGTAGGACTAATTATAATGTAAGTTCACAACAGCTGGGATCCGATACTTCAAAGCATTCATCACACCATTGCAGGTGATACAGGAATGCTGTTACGGAGGATGAGATACTGTTATGTGATTTCCTTTATCTAAGAATTCTTCAGGTGATGGAATCAGTACAAGTGACAGAAGTCCATATCCTAAATGTGTATTTTTATTATAAGTGAAGACAAGTAAGATATTCTAATATTATATTACAAAGAAGATGTGACCTGGAGTGGGTATACTAGGGGAAGAGTTATATGTATCGTGTAGGATATTACAGTGATAGGGGTGAATGTTGTACTTCAACATTGTTTCAGTGTGTTTAGCAAGAATAGCATTTTCTGAAAGTTTTTTTTGCTAGAAAAGAGCCATACTAATACTACTACTACTAATTATGATTATTTTCTTTAATTTATAGAGCACCATTTATTGCATAGAACTGTACATTCTATGATAGCTTAAACCTTTCCCTTGCAACAGATCTTTAGAGACACCAGAATGTAACACATGTAACTCATTTCATACCTGAGTAAACTTTCTAACTCTAGACAGGGAATATTAACATTTAATGAGCACACATGAGTGTCATATTATATTGTCCAGCGTTTTGTGTCGGATATTTAGAAAGATCTATAAGACCCCATAAATTATTCCGTTGTGTCTGGTGAGTGATTAGGCACAGGTGTATAGTAACAGCAATGTTCCATAATGAGAAACAATAGTAATCTCAGTATACGTTACAACCTGTGTGTATACAGTCTCCTTATGTGAAACAGCCAACATGAACAAGTACACAATGGAAAGTTTTATCAAAACTTTCTAAAAGTTAGATGCAAAGTCAGACAGACAGCCTTATGCTGCACCAGATAAATGCTAAATGTGTCTAATGCTAAAAGATAAATCTCACCTAAAAGTCATAAGATTGCCTATAAAATGGAGTAGATGTAATAATGTGTTAGTCATTAGACCAAAGCAGAGTAGAATTAAACTGTTTTCTGCTTTGTCTTCTATTAGTTGGTCTAGTTTGATGTGTCAAAATAGTGAATTTTCTGGCACACAAGCTATTTTCTTTTACAGAAGATACACCCCTACCAAAACTGCCTAATAATGGTCTAAAGCCTTCAGTATGGTGCACAGCATTTTAGGTGCAAATGACTCCAGTATTCTTGCATAGACAGATGCATCTCCCTCAGTGTATTTACAACACTCAATGCACTTAAAAGAAATAACAACCTTGTCATAAACAGATTGATAAATCTGCGAATGTGTCGTAATCACGTAGTAATGATGTGACTGTTATGTCAACTTTAGCACAGAAATGTATTTTATTAAGGTGTTATATGCAATTTGTTTATTCTTTATTTTTGTCAAATATAGTTGTTGGCACTGCACACTTCTGTAGTAGTAATGTCTACAGCCTTACCATTTCATGGGTTCTTCTATGGGATGGTGTAATGTAACCCACCATTAATCCAGGGGGCAGGCTGACTCTAAGATAATGTTAAATGTTATGAAAAAGATGTTTAAAAAGTTTCATTTTTAATTGTCATTTCCAAGTTAAACACATAAAACTAGCAGCATAATTGATTTTATCCTCGCTGAGCTGTATCAATACATAATCATGGGTAGCACATCTGGATCCCAGTCCGTCTTTCTACCAGTCTAACACTGGATCGCCTTTGGAGACCCAATGCCGTCTCTCTTTTGTGATTAATTGGAGGTGAACCAATGTATTTCAGCATCTTCCATCACCTACAGTATATTTCCAGATAGTTGCTAAAAATCTAACCTGTGTTTTATAGTTTTGTTGTAGTAATTTATTTACCCTCTCCACCAGTTTTTTGTTTGCCAGGGAAGGCATAAAAAACCTCTCCCATTTAATCTCTACACTTTTAGTTATGGTGCAGCAGAGTTGTTTTGCTGATCTATGTGTGATGACACTTCCCCACCATCATCTTTACTCAGTCTCTTTGGCAAGCCTGAGGCACAATGGAAAGAAAAGGTTGCATGAGAGAAACCTTATTTGAGGCAGCTGAAGCAGGCATTCAAAACTTCTACAATGTTCTTTCAAAATGGCCTATGTTGCACTGTATAGGTAAAAAATGATAGAACACTTCTTTAACAAGTATCAGAGATGCAGGCATCTCTAAAAGCATGATGATTACCAGGGGTGTACCTAGCCTGTCTGCTGCCTGAGGCGAGCCATAAAAAAACGCCCCCCCCCCCCCCCCGCCCATATAAGTAATATATCAGGGAGCATCAGGACCATCATATTGGTTTGGTGTAAAAATAAATTAATGCAAAATGCATGCAGCGTGCCACCATATAGTATAAAATGCATACAGCGTATCGCCATGTAGTATAAAATGGATACAGCGTATCGCCATGTAGTATAAAATGCATACAGCGTAACACCATGTAGTATAAAATGGATACAGCGTACCACCATGTAGTATAAAATGCATACAGCATATCGCCATTAAATATAAAATGCATACAGCATACCACCATGTAGTATAAAATAGATACAGTATATCGCCATTAAGTATAAAATGCATACAGCGTACCACCATGTAGTATAAAATAGATACAGCGTACCACCAAGTAGTATACAATGCATACAGAGTACTGCCATGTAGTACAAAATAGAAGCCCTGATAAATATCACAAATGCTGCATATACAAACAGTAGATACAGCATACACACACACATACATATATATATATATATATAAATATATATATATATATATACATACACACACACACATATATATAAACATTTACACATACATACACACACACACATATATATAAACATTTACACATATACACACACATATAAACATATACACACACACATATAAACATATACACACACATAAACATATACACACACACACATATACACACACACACATATACACAGAGATACACACATATACACAGATACACACATATACACAGATACATATACACAGAGATACACACATATACACAGATACACACATATACACAGATACACAGGAACGCAGGAGGCACAGGAACGCAGGAGGCACAGGAACGCAGGAATATCGCTGGGGAGCTTTCTCCAAGGTGTAGGCACAAAGATCCGGCAGGGTTAGCTGGAAGAGACAGGGTTTAATAGATTACCTGAAATTAGCCAGTGCCAATTAGTGGCGTGCTGGCCCTTTAACTCACCTGAAGCCGGCACGCGCCCTAGAAGTCGGCAATGCGCATGCAGGGCCGAAGAGGATGGAGTAGGTGAGTTGCACATACGGTGCGCTGGCGGGGGTTGCAGGGTACAGGTGAGCCCGCAACCTGCGATATGGGTCCACCCTTGAAAATATGCTTTAAAATTATATGTAAATTGGTTGTATATAGCCATATAGAGTTTAACACTGAAGTCAAGCTCATAATTGCTAACATTTGAGGGCGTGACTTGGCTGCCTAGAGGAATGACGGCGTGAGGAGTGAGCTCCGACAGACTCAGCCTGCATACCGACACCAGACCATCTCACCACACCACTTTTCTGGAGGCTAGGATACCGCAACCTCCCCAGACCCGAACTAGGGCAAATAGAAAGCTCCAAAAGCAGAAGCTGGAGTTTTTTTTAAAAAAGGGCAAAGCAAAGATGGCGCCACGCAAAAACCACGCTGTGGCGACACACAGTGAGTAGCGCTCAGTCCTCTTCTACTTCCTCACAACCCAGCAGCCAAAACCGCGGCTCTACCTCCCCACACCAAGAAGTGTGGAGACAAGATGAGCTGTATCCCAGCTCCCCCAAAGGGCCTAGGCACTCAAACAGGGAGCCCATACACCATCTTCTCCTTCCTCCAGAAGCCCGGCCAAACAATGGCAGCGTATGCAGCATGTGGAGGAGATGGATGACCACGAGTTAGCGGCCATTACACTAAGTGTGTCGCACTTGTCTGAGGCCTTCTCAGACTTCCATACCCCCGAAGATCATGCATCAGGAAAACCTAATGAGAGACATGTTTCTCAACTGTAGGGCTACCCTACAAAACAACACGGCAGGTCTTGTAGTCCCAATAAAAGCTAATGTCCAGGAACTGGATTCAAGAATGACACATGTGGAAAATAAAATGGGGGACTTCGCCTCCACCTTTATTAAACTTGAAGATGCCCATAATGAGCTAGTAGAGGATTTTGACCAGCTAAAAGCCAAGCTCATAGACCTACAAGATCACTCTAGGCGCAACAATTTAAAGTAAGAGGGGTTCCAGAGGATATCCTCAGTCAAGATCTCATTACTTACCTGCAAACCCTGATAAAACCCAAACTTTTCAGTAAACAGTAAAGCCGAACTTACCTGGCCAAAAATAATTTTAGCACAGATGAAGATATACCTATACCATGCTGTTGTCTTCTTCCTAGCCTGAGATCCAACTACTCCTAAAGTGTAACCACTTCCTGGTTGTGACATCAGTTAAAGGCACTGAGGCCAGAGCAGCATTACATTTACATTTATGCCAAATACTATGGAGTACCTGAATGTATTTTCTACATCTTAAAAGGTATGATCCTTTCCAAGATACCCCACTACCTTCAGGTGTGCGATATAAGAATAAATATGGAGGACCGTGGTGAAAGAGAATGCAGGAGACATAGCTGATTCTGGAGAGAGGTTGCAGGGAAGGCTTATGGAGGATAATAGATTCTTTATTAAACTAAGCAGCTGCAGGTAGAGGAGGTGGACTGCTTGTGGGAACAAGAGAGCCCAGAGAAATAGTGATGAGCGAACCCACATTAAATTTGGGTTCAGCCGAGATTGAATTTCAAAATCCTGTTCAAATCCTGTTTGGGAACCGAACCTGGACCAAAACCAGTGACATTGTTAACTGATGCTGGCACCGATTGCCAGTGTCACTGTTTAAATTGAAACTACTGCGACCACCTGTGCTCTGGCACTATCATGCCAGCAATGATGCATGCCGCCATTTTGGGGTAGGTCTCCACACTGCCGATGACATCATCGGGGAGCGGCAGTCCTCCCCAAAATGACACTGCCCAGCAATGTGGCCGCAGCCATTTGAATTTTACCAGCGACATTTAAAGAGTTAATGCCCCGCAATAGTTGCCATGAACAATTCTGGGCGTTAACTGAAAGGGGAAGTTGAGCAAGACTTGAACCCACAAAGTTTTGTACGAACCCAAACTTTGTGGAGTCCACTCAACACTACTCTGGAAACAATCCAGAGGTCAAGGCAGCAGATAAGGAATAAGGACACACAGAGCAGAGTCAGGAAACAAAGCCAGGGTCAGACACATAAATTCAAGTAGTCAGCAGAACAGTACACGATCAAAGAACCACAACACTCAGGGGGAAGGTGCCTTTTATCAACAAACATATGCGCTGGCTGGTAGGGAACAAATTGCCATTAATGAGGTAAACTAGGGGGACCTTGTGACTTGGCTACTTAGTAGGGGCATTGTGCCTTTAGTTACTATCGGGGATGACTTGGCTTCTATGTGGGGAAGCAATGTGGTTTGGCTACTGTGGGAAGAAACTTTGATTTGGTTAAATGGGGGGACTGTTACTATTGGCTTCTGTGAGGGGCAATGTGACTATTTGCTACTGTGTAGGGCACTATGACTATATTAGATACTATTAGGCGCCTGTGACTATATTGGCTATTGTAGGGGTACTATTACTATATTTACTACTTGGGGGGGGGGCAATATGACTATTTAATATGACTTTGGGGGATCTGTTACTTTATTGGCTACAATGGGAACACTGTTACTATATTAACTGTTATAAAGGCACTGTCACTATATTGACTACTGTGGTGGCACAGTTTTCTATAATGGCTACCTTGAGGGCACTGTTGCTAAATTGGATACTGTAGTGGCACCATTACTATATTGACTACCATACCAACCAGTCCTCAGAATCATACATCACAGTAAAATGGCAATATAATGACAATGAACCATGTGATACTGTCACAACATGTCTATGGCATCTACCATAAAACACCTGTCCCCACACTCAACCTCGGGACAAGGAAATATGATGCTAAGGGACAGAGAAAGTTGGGGATTCAATGGAAAATGACTGAAGTTTTACAAATTGACCAATTGGAAGTATTGAGGAAGGGTTTGTCTTTTAATCCTGTCCCCAAATGTGACTGGCACTTATGTGTAAAATATATTAACCATTTTCCCAACAAATTGGAGTAACATAAACAACATTTACAATCAGTCACTCAAGCCTGTATGAACCAAATATATACAAAGGTACACACTATCCAATTATTGAGATGTTAGTAAACCTAGTAACCAAATATAAGTAATGAAATGAGACCAGACTATGTTATATGTTTTACCCAAAGTACACAAGCAATAGACACCATTGCTGGGTCAAAAGAAGAATCCACGGATCCAGGCTTCAGTGAAGGATAAAACCGCCTTTATTCGTCAATTACATGGCATCCACACAGCAATACACAGGTATACAGGGTATCGTAAACGCGTTTCTAAACTCATGAGTAAGAGCACGGTTTAGTGCTAAGAACGCGTGGATGACACTCTGTATTGCTGTTTGGATGGCATGACAGCGGTTTTATCCTTCATTGAAAGCTGGATCCGTGGATTATTTTGTCCTACTATACATGGTGCAGCGAAGCTGGATCCATGCTAAGAGTGGAGGAAAAGTGTACCGTATGATAAGGTAAGCTGGAGAAATAGGTCACCCGATCAGACAATCTGACCCAGGTAATTAGCCAGTACTTTGACTGCATCCTACAACCTTTTGTCAATGACCTCTTACCTCCATGACACAAAGGATATCATTAGCATAATACAAGACATTACAGTGACTCCGAATACTTACCTTGCAAGCTTCAAGTCACTCTACAGTAACACTGGGCACCACCTGGGCTTAAGGGCAATACATTTCTGGGCACACAATACAAAAAACAAAATGGAGCAGATAGATTATTGTGCTTGCACCAGTGTTTTATCCTGGTTTGCATATACAAAGTGGCTTTGGTTCTTGCAGAGTTATTTGTTATGTTTGTGCGACACAATTGTGTCTCAGATGTATTTTGTCTGACACTTTTTAATACTATTCACCTAGAGGGGAGTGGTAATGTGTGTTTGCGACTCATTAATCTGAAATCTGAAATCCGAAAAAATTGTGTTGCAACAGCATGAAACCAAGTGTACCAATACAAATAGGTGCAACTATGTGCACGTAGTGAAAACTTACCTGATAATAGTATGCAACACAAATAACTATATGGAGCACTGTACACAATGCAAGTGCAAATCAAACTAGTGCAAACTATTCAATTTTTAAAATGTCCGATTGACTTTATTTTGACATTTGTTAAATTCCTCATTATTCACAAGTACTTTCTGTTGACAGGTACCTTTTATCAAGAGGTGCAAATTTATTTTTAGACAGTATGGCATTGTACACCAGATATATCCCCTATTCTATGGGAGGTACAATAATTCCATCGGTATGTGGTTTAACCCTGATATTCACCACATTGATCAGCATCAACACAAATAGTCAGGCACACAAAAATAAATCTTTCATAAATAAATGACTAATAACTACCTCCTAAATTGGAAAAGCTAGTAGCTGACCCCCTACTAAAGGACGGATACCTATAGGTCAATACTGTAGGGTCAGGAAAAACAGTTCCAATGAGGAGGCTTTCGAACAGGTAGAGAACTTCTTAGTAGTTTCCTGGCATGGTGTTACCCAAAAAGAATATTACACCAAGCATATAGGAGGGCTAAAACAACAAACAAGGGAAGAACTCCAAACAACATCACCACATAAGAAAGTGATATGGTGCATTGCTTGTATTGCTTGTACCTTTTTATACTGAAAAGGTACAAGCAATAATAAACAAGTCTTGGCCCATTTTATTATTAGATGAGGATTTGAGTGGCTGAATCGATCAGCAACCGAGTATCAAAATTTGTTGTGGCAATACCATCAAAGATAAACTTGTCCATAGCCACTATACCAAGAAAAAGGGCCAACTACCACTTGGCTCCCACAACGACCAATGGACTCTTATCCAAGTTGTGGCTGCAGTTTTCTTTGCTATATGCTTCGGACAAAGAATTTAGGAAATCCTGTCAACTCTAAAACCTATGAGATAAGGACATATAATAACTATAAGACTGAGGGCATTATCTACATAACACTATGAAGATGTCCCATAATATATGTCATAAAAACCTCACAGGAACTGAGGGGGAGAATATCTGCACATCTAAGTACTGTGAGATCAGGTATGGACACATCTCTTTCCAAACATATTCGACGGGTACACAATGGGGATATAAAACGATTATAGTTTTGGAGATTATATGCCATCAAATGTGTTCCAAGGAAGGGCACTATTAACAATAGGTTACTACAACTTGAAGATGTTTGCATTTGCCAGTCAGGGGACTTGAAATGTGATGTGTTGGAATTATTTCATGTAAAGTTGGATCTTAAAGAAGACCTGTCACTATAATTTAACCCCTCACACCAGTAATACTTGCTGGTAAAGGGTTAAAAGTCCTCCCCATTTTACCGAATATTATTTGCCACTGAGGGACTGTACCTGAAATTACAGCTGTTTTTCTGATATGCAAATGAGTATAGATGAATCATATTCTGAATAGAAGAGTCCTGCTTTCTCCTGCCTGCCAGTGAACCAAACCTCCTAATTTTGATTGACAGTTCTGTGTCTCTTCAAATCTCTTCCTGAGCTGAGGTCCTCTTTCTGTCCACTTCCTGTCCTTATCAGAATGCAGTCCCTCACACTGCACGCTGATGACTAAGATCAGTGGAGATGAGTAAGGTTTATTGTGACTGTTGTTTATGATCTGCTGAGGGTGTATTTTATTGTTAAATAGTAAATGGGGTAGTTGACTGCCAGATCTTTCCAATCGTACTTACTCTTCTGCCTTTCCAGGTAAAATGGACAGCACATTTTCTGAATTCAGCGAAAGAATGTTTTACATCATATGGATGAGATTTTAATGTGCATAGCAGGAATTTAGCTAGTGTTTCTGTGTCCAGTGGGAACCCAGCCCAAAATTTCAATGTTCATTGCACTTTTTATAGACATGTCTGTCAAAGACATAAAGAAAGTGATGCAGTCCACAGTGAAAGGACTGTGTTATCTGGACAGTCTCTATGTGGTTGGAATGGAAGCTACTGAGAAAACATGTACCATTATGGACTCTAGTGCCACAGGGTGTTACGGCGAGCTTTGGTCCTGTGACTGGTGCCCATAATTGCCATATAACAACAGTCTTATTTTCATTCTCAATGGATCAATCATCTATGGACCTGAAAAAAATCAATGAAAAGTCGACCTTAAAGCAGTTTTTGTATAAAGCACCAATTATTGTTATCTCTATTATTACTTTGCTCTTTTCTTGTGTCCATTCTCTTTTATGTTTTCAAGATAAATGCTTGATAACTTACTTTTTAAAAATCTTTTCATGGTTAACTACAGTAAACTTATTTCCATGATTCAGATCCACATCCCCACCTCATGTTACACACTAGGCCTGCTGTGGCCTGTAGCCAGATGGCCACATGCCACCACATACTATTCTAATTTTTTTACTTAATAAAATGCTTACTTCATAGGGAATGCATTCATAAAATCAGCCAAGTTTGGATCATCATTCCCTGTGGTAATGGAACTGTTCTATGAAAGCTGTCAGTGCAATCTGGTTCTGGATCCAGATTTGATCTAATTTAATCTAATTTTATTTTGGTACAGTTTTCTTTTGGTATAAATGAGCTAAGAGCAAATGATTCCTTAATAAATCATTTATTTCTTAGAAAATTTTATTAAAGGGGTATTCCGGGAATAGGAACGTCTGATACAAAAACCCATAATTCTATAAATAAATGAATATAACAAAACTCAATGTCATTAATCACAAAACGGAGCTTAAATAGTTTTATTTTATGAATCACAAAATTTTATGTGATTTCTAAAGTAAGTGGAGTTATTTCCAAAATGGCCACCACCTACAAGTCCCATGATTGAGCAGTTCTCAGTAACATCTTCTCACTCTCCTGCTCTGCTCCCAGTGATGATGTAACAGACTGTCCTGCTCTGTTACTATAGTAATGATATGTATAACTGCCATCACTGCACATTACCTCAATGAGATGGGTCTCACCACAACAGTGGTCATACTGGATGCACTGCAAGCAACAGACTACTGCCAAACATAACGATGATCATATGACCTGCACAGGCGGGTACAGGACATGTGATTTGGACATGTTACCAGCCGCCATCTTCTGTCCTGTGTCACAGGACTGATTAAAGGGACAGAAGCATTTTAATTCTCCATTATAGTGTATGTATTTTTCTGCTAGGGGGGACAACATTTTAACCCAACTGTATGAATCAATATTGCCCATGCTAATGGAAAACTTTGTAATATACAATTCTAAAGGAAGTAATCATGTGTCCGCAAGATGGGTCATTACAAAAATAAGATCTGTAATTCTACAATTCCTCTGATAGTTATCCTTTGATGCCATATACTGTCTTTGATGATATTTACCTCTGTATTGCATCATGCCTGCCACTACGGAGCTAAATGATTATTTATGTTATCTTTCAAATGTAATTTCTTTGTAGCCCACATGCTGGTCATTGATTGAAATTCTCCAGATCAGACAGTCTATAAATCCTCTCTCTGATTAAAATTCGACGTAGAGTAATGTTTTAATGCACTGAACTTCAGATTACATATTAACTCTAGACTATTGGGGAGGCCACAATTTCCATATAGCCCAAGGACTGTAATAGTACAGGCGGTCCCCTACTTAAGAACACTCGACTTACATACGACCCCTAGTTACAAACGGACCTCTGGATATTGGTAATTTATTGTACTTTAGCCCTAGACTACAATAATCAGCTATAACAGTTATCACAGGTGTCTTTAATGAAGGTTTATTGTTAATCCTGGTTCTTATGACAATCCAACATTTTTAAAATCCAATTGTCACAGAGGCCAAAAAAATTCTGGCTGGGAGTACAATGATAAAATATACAGTTCCGACTTACATACAAATTCAACTTAAGAACAAACCTACAGACCCTATCTTGTATGTAACCCGGGGACTGCCTGTATTATACTTTACCCATTTACCTATATAAAAAAAAATCTTCTCCAAAGTCAGGCAAATATGACTTGTCTCTCCTCATTTTCACATGAGATTAGACAAGTTTAGTAGTTGCAAGGGTAGTGTCACTTTAGAAGCACTCATCTTTCATATCAGGCTTATGGCTTTGTGAATTACAGAACCAGAGATATAGGCAGCTAAAACTAGTCATAAATGTAAGCAGTAGATAAATATCCAGTTCCTATCTATTTTATAACTGCCTGTATGTCCAGTTATGTAGTTCACAGAGCCATCAGCCTGATGTGGTCTGAAAGATGAGATTCTTATCTTTATTATGACTCCAACAGAGTGTGTTTAGGTACTACGGAACAGAATATAGGGGCTTCTGAAGTGACATTCTGCCAGCAATCACTAAACTTGACTAATCTCATGTGAAAATGAGGTGAGAAGAGTCATATTGGCCTGTCTTTTGGGGCAGATTTTTTTTTATAAGTACCGTATTTTTCGGACTATAAGACGCACTGGACCATAAGACGCACCTAGGTTTTAGAGGTGGAAAAATAAGAATTTTTTTTTTCCCCAAATAGTGAACTAAAACATTTAATAAAGTAACAGTAAAGTAACGGCGCCTTAGGGGGCGGTGCAGCCATGTTTCTCTTTGGAAAGGGGTAGGGGCGAGCAGCCCTCACCCCCTCCTCCTCTCCCGGGCACCGACGTGTGCCCGCCGTGCTACGTACAGCTGGCACACGTTCATGTGAATGTAGACTAAGGGGACTGTGTAGGGGATACTTTTATTAAGGGTCATTGTGTGACATTTGGTGAAGTTTTAATAGTGTACTGTGTTCAGGGAGAATTAAATGGGGACACTTTATTAGGGGACATTTTATGGGACACTGTTACCTGGTGCTGAAGGATGACTCCCGTGCCGACACTACAAGTGTTCTGTCAGATTCAGCCCTATACAGAACACTTGGTGGTCGGGGGTAGTGCCGTTCCTTTGACCCAACACTGATTGGCTAGGGCTTGGCTAGCAGCAAGCTCAGCAAACCAGTGTTGGGGGCAGAATTAGTGATGGGAATTACAACTCTTTAGATAGAATTATGCTGACACCTAGTCAGGGGGTCTCAAGAGTTACCAGGGCATTATAGGTATGAGTATATGTTACAATGGTCACAAGAGCTTACAATCTATGGGGAGGAGGGGACAGGAGGTGACAATGATTGTACAATGGTGGCAAGAGCTTACAATCTATGAGGAGGGGGGGACAGGAGATGACAGTGCTTGTACAATGGCCACAAGAGCTTACAATCTATGAGGAGGAGGGGCACTGGCGGTGACAATGCTTGTACAATGGTCACAAGAGCTTACAATCTATGAGGTTTGAACCGGCATACTCTGAGGAACTGTTTTCTGGACCCTTCCCACAGTCACAAACCACTTGTCCGGTTGCTGCTGAGCAATTTTCCGATGCCCAGGTTTTCCACCAGTCGCAGTCTGTGGGTGATGATGACCTTCTTGACGTAGTGGAAGAAGTGTGTAAAGAGGTGTCCGACGATGAGGAGACACGGTTGTCAGACAGTGGTGAAGTTGTTGTCAGGGCAGGAAGTCCGAGGGGGGAGCAGACTGAGGGATCGGAGGATGATGAGGTGACAGACCCAAGCTGGGTTGAGAGGCCGGGTGAACACAGTGCTTCTGAGACAGTGGAGAGTCCTCGACCAGAACAGGTTGGAAGAGGCAGTGGTGGGGCCAGACGGAGAGGCAGGGCCAGAGCAGGTGCATCAGCGCCAAATGTGTCACGTAGTGAAGCTCCCGTGGCGAGGGCTCCCGCGGTATGCGCAGGCATATGAATGCTAAACACCCCACTCAGTGGCACCAAGCCCGTTCACCTCCGGCCGTGCACACCACTGCTCCTTCCCCTGTGTCAGCCGATAGTCAGCCCCCTGCCCAGGACCCTGGCACAAAAACCCCATCGTCGCCTGGAGGTTCTTTAAAGAAACACCGGATGACCGACGGACTGTGGTGTTGAACCTTTGCCAAACCAGGATCAGCAGGGGTTCCACCACTACTAGCTTAACTACCACCAGTATGCGCAGGCATCTGAATGCTAAACAGCCCACTCAATGGCACCAAGCCCGTTCACCTCCGCACTCTCTAGCCTGCCGCTGCTGCCGCTGCCTCTGCATGCCGTCCCCTATAGTGTCAGGGTCAATTATTGGATGTTTTAGATGCTATCTAGCTTCATTCTGTCACTCTGTCATGGCCATGCTGTTGCCCATAATTTTGGCATAATGGTGCGATTAAGCAGCCTCAGAGGCATCCATGCATGCTGCCCCTGCTGTTTCCTGTCCATTTCCGTGGTTTTTCCATCCCTTTCTGTGGTTTCCAGGTGTTTGGCCAAGCTTCCCTGTGCAGAGCCTTGGTCCCCTTGAAGGTGACAGTGCTTGTACAATGGCCACAAGAGCTTACAGTCTATGAGGTGAAGGAGGACACAGGAGATGACAGTTCTTGTACAATGGCCACAAGAGCTTACACTCTATGAAAGGGACACAGGAGGTGTCAGACTGTAAGCTCCTGTGACCTTGTACAACCACTGTTTGGGAATTGTTCAGTTTCACAAACCTGTGAGAACAGCACAGCAGGCACAGGGGCAGAGACTCCAGTACTGGTCACATGTCCTGTCCCTCTCTAGTGTTATCTGATGCCCCTGCAGCCTGAGCAGCTGGGACTCTGGGAGAAGACAGTCACAGTGAGAGCTCAGTG
The DNA here is from genome assembly GCA_019512145.1 of Engystomops pustulosus. NCBI lineage: Eukaryota > Metazoa > Chordata > Amphibia > Anura > Leptodactylidae > Engystomops > Engystomops pustulosus. The sequence goes on along the minus strand of CM033642.1, from coordinate 119,513,323 downwards.
CTGAGGGGGCGTGGCCTCTGCTTCCCTTCCTCAGATAACCTGGAAGTGGTGTCACAGTCAGTGTGCACTGCATGAGCTCCGTTGCTCACAGACACTAGCAGGTTGCAGCTGTGTATAGCCGAGCTCAGCACTGCCCCTGCGCTTACTGCCATGTGCCGTCCTCCATTCCCTCCTGCAGTGGAGGGCTGAGATGCCGGCACATTCGGACTATAAGACGCACCACAGTTTTTTCCCCATCTTCTGGGGAAAAAATGTGCGTCTTATAGTCCAAAAAATACGGTAAATAGATGGCATTTCATATAAATGGGGGAATTCTAGAGAGGACATTTTATCCCCCAACCAGAGGGGGCTGCTTGTTTAGTGGGGTAAAACCTGGTGACAGGTTCCCTTTAAGTATGTGATGTTATATATTAGTATAAGATTACCGTGTTACCCAAAAGTGCATTCGACCGGAATGCACTGCCGCGATTTACGAAGATCGTGAGCCCGATATCCTGCATGTGTCACTTCCCCGTTCAAGTCCGACGGAGTTCACCTTCTTCTTCCTGGTGCATGTAAGTGCTTGGGCTTGTGACACAATTTGAAAGTTAAATCCCGCGCCCAGTCCGAATCAGTCGGATCATCCAACGGTCCGCCCCGATATCTGTCGCGTGAAAGGCAGCGCAGCTGCGCCACAATCCGATTGTGTGCGTCACACTCGCCAGTTAAATAAATGTCACAGTAGCGCAGATACAAAAAACGTCGGAAAATCCAACGAAAGTGCAATCTGCGGACCCTTAGTAAATAAGCCCCAATGTGTGGGAGGGGAACAAAATTGGCAAGTTAGGGGCCCTGACTGAGTAAAATGGTTTCTTCTTATGAATAATCTTTCTAACTGTAGAATGATGGACTTTCACCATTCAGATTGTTGAGCAGCAACATAGATTCTCTTTGCTGATGTCTATCTTCCATTGTGTTAACACATGCCTGTAAAGGTGACATTCAATTAGCAGCATGTAGTTGCTAGTTTTCTATTTTGTTCATTTAATTAATGGTAGCAGTAAAGGTGTATTCATCTTTTCACACATTGCTTCTGCATTTTGACCTAGTTTTTCTAAATAATAACATGTGTTCTTCACCTGATGTTGTATTTATCTAGTTTTTCGAACTTCGAACTTCGGACCATATTTATTATTATATCCTGATACACAAAACCATAGAGTTTAAGGATGGCTCACTTTCACATGAGTCTTAGTTTATTGCCTACTCTTCTACCCATAGAAAATGACAAATACATAATTCAAAGTGTAGTTTACAGTAACAACATTTCTAATGCAAAAAATTAAGCCATACTAATTGCAAAAAGCAAGCTCTCAACCGCTACATCAAAGAAATGAAATGGGAAAAATAAAAAAATGAATGTCACATTCAACATCCGCTTTATTTTTTTTTTTAATCAGATATTTTTATTGAACATTTTTTAAATAACACCACACCCAACAAGTACAACCTGGAGGGGAGTACGTACAAATCTTTACAATAAGCTCTGGCTTTGTACAATAATAGAAACTCAAATTATACTTATTAAAGCGTTACAAGAGAGTTACATTAGTATCCATTTTCTCTTACAGGATGTATGTTTTATCATATATGCTTATTATTAGTAGCATACTCCCTCTCACCCTTCCCAACTCCCCCCACCCACCCTTGCGAGCCAGCTCTTCAAGACCCTTCAGGTCTCATATAATTATTCACATATTAAAGAAGACCTAAACCTATCTTTACTTATTTTGCCAATGATAATTGATATTCTAAGCTAGTTCTTAGCCTTATAAGGGAGCTTGATGGTAAACCCGGTGTATTTTTTTGGAGACCCCATTCCTCTTTACATACGTGCTATATTCCAATAGTATTACTGCATTCAAACGGTCTATAAACTCTTTCTTGTCCGGTGGCCTAGGCCTAATCCAATGGGCAGCTATAACCTTTCTAGCTTGATATAAGGATCTTTGTATTGCAATATTATTAGGTTCTGTCAGGTTGTCTATCTTCAGGACTCCCAATAGACATGCTAGTGGACTTTCTTCAATAGTTACAGAGAAAACTTTACGCGTCAATTCTAATATAGATTTCCAAAAAGACTCCAGTTCCCTGCATCCCCACATCATATGAAGTATATCTGCTTCTTCAGTTCCACATCTCGGGCATTCTGAATTAGGCCTAACTCCTATCCGAAATAGTATTTGGGGTGACCTATATGTTCGATGTAAAAGAAATAAGTGAGACATCCTACGTGCTTCACTAGGCGAGACAACATCCGCTTTATAACCTTAAAATAGAAGGGTACAAATCATTCAAACCAGTTAACAAATGACACATGAATCTAAAATAAATACTAGCTTTTTTTTCGGTAAAATGTATGAATCCTAGAAACTAATAATCAAAAAATCTAATCCCAATGGATACATTTAATGATAAAATAAAATTGTGTGCAACCTAGGCATTTTCCATATGTGAACCTCAAACTTGCCTCATTTTAAATGCATTTTTGCATAACACAGAACATTGACTATGCATGCATGTATATGTATCTAGACATATACCGTATTTTTCAGACTATAAGGCGCACAAAATATCCTTTGATTTTCTCAGAAATCAAAGGTGCGCCTTATAGTCCAGTGTGCCTTATATATGAACCATACTTACAGAAAACAGCTGCCTTGAACTGTGCACAGGTCTGCCACCTGCTGGTCATTCATCCTTATAATCAGGTGCGCCTTATAGTCCAGTGCACCTTATATATGAACCTAAATAAAATAACCTAGACATTTTAGCAGGCATTTATTGATGGTGCGCCTTATACTCCGGTGCGCCTTATAGTGCGAAAAATACTGTAGGTGAGGTTCTCAGTTCTCAGTGCCTACCTGCCATGACCAATGGATGGTTCCGCACAGTACATAAAGTCTGCCCACCTGTACTCATCTTACACCCATTTAAACCCCATAGAGCTGAGTTTGTTTTGTTCAGGGTTCTACGTGCATGAGGTTATTTTGTCACAATTAGGCTACCTGCACACTGTTCAGCTTGAAAGGGTTCTAATTGTAGCGAGTGTGTACAAACCTGATGAATATTCCCCTATGTGATTAAAATTCATGGTTGCCAATAACGATGAGTGGCATAGTGCCCTGCGAAAGTATTCACCCCCTTGAACTTTTCCACCTTTTACCACATTTCAGGCTTTAATCATAAAGGTATAAAATTGTAATTTTTTAGTGAAGAATAGACAAGTGGGACAAAATTGTGAAGTGGAACAAAACTCAAATTCTCACCCATTCTTCCTTGTAAAACAGCATGAGCTTAGTGAGGTTGAATGGAGAGCATTGGGAACAGCAGTTTTTAGCTTTTTCCACAGATTCTCAATTAGCTTCAGGTCTGGACTTTGACTTGGCCACTCTAACACCTGGATACATTTATTTGTGAACCATACCAATGTAGATTTTGCTTGATGTTTGGCATTGTGGCCAAAAAGTTCAATTTTGTCGTCATCTGACCAGAGCACCTTCTTCCACATGTTTGGTGCGTCTCCCAGGTGGAGTGTGGCAAACTTTAAACAAGACTTTTTATGGATAGCTTTGACAAATGTCTTTCTTCTTGCTACTCTTCCATAAAGGCCAGATTTGTGCAGTGTAGGACTGATGATTTTCCTATTGATAGACTCTACTACCTCATCTGTAGATCTCTGCAGTTCATCCACAGTGATCAGGGGCCTCTTGGCTGCATTTCTGATCAGTCTTCTCCTTGGTTGAGATGAAAGTTTAGAGGGACGTCCAGGTCTTGGTAGATTTGCAGAGGTCTGATACATCTTTCATTTCAATATGATCGCTTGCACGGTGCTCCTTGGGATGTTTGTGAAATCTTTTTGTATCCAAATAAACTTTAAACTTCTCCACAACAGTATCACGGACCTGCCTGGTGTGTTCCTCGGTCTTCATGATGCTCTCTGTGCTTTAAGCAGAACCCTGAGACTATCACAGAGCAGGTGAATTTATAAAGAGACTGGATTACACACAGGTGGATTATATTTATCATCAGTCGTATAGGACAACACTGGATCACTCAGGAACCCTCACTGAACTTCTGGAGTGAGTTTGCTGCACTGAATGTAAAGGGGCGAATAATATTGTATGCTCCACTTTTCAGTTTTTTATTTTACAAAAGTTTAAAATATCCAATTTTGTCCTACTTCACAGTTGTGCCCCACTTGTTGATTCTTCACCAAAAAAATGACAATTTTATATCTTTATGTTTGAAGCTTGAAAAGTGGCAGAAGGTAGAAAAGTTTAAGGGGGTGAATACTTAAGCAAGGTACTGTATGTAGGTAACATTATGCTTGGAAATATTTGATAGGAGTCTGCAATCTTTGAAGCACCACATTGCTTCACTTTCAGAGATCAAAACGGCTCTATAACCTCCACCAAAACTCTATGACATGACAGTTGATGTTTGAAGGCACACATGTACTTAAAGCAACAATATATATATATTTTGGCTCTTGGCTGATAGGTTGCAGGCTGCCTCATAGAACAAAATAGTCACTTTAGTCTATAATACACAAATGTTCCCCGACATGTCCCTGCCTATCTCCTGATTCCATCAGTTTGTCTAGTGACATTTATTAGGTATTGTTTAGACTTTTCTGCTAACGCAGAAAATTATCCTGTCGCCTCTAGACCAATTCAATAATCCATCATGGATCAGACAAAATATTCCGCCTGCAGGGGAATGTATTCTTAGTTGGTCAATTGCTTTTCAAACAATGTAGTTCATGAAAGTGAATTTCCCAATATATGTATTATTTAAAACTCTCTTTTCAGTTTAACATTTTAACATTTTTTGTGTCCTGTGAAATTGAGTCAAAATGAACCTTACATTTTCTGACAGGCTGTCTTTGACTGTGTTTGAAAAACTTGAATTTCCAGAAGCCAGACATGGCTGTAACATCCCCAGCTCAAAAGGACCATGTTTTCTATACATTACACAGTAGGGGTCGAATAATGCTGCATACCATGTGATGACTGTAATGCAGAAGATGTGGACTGTGCCACTAAGTTAGTTTAACTTGGGGCTACTCTAAATTCGCCCTATATAGTGGTCTGGTCTATGCTACATTAATCCCTCTGGGTACTCCCAGTGTATTCATGGCCAACCACGATAGGTGGAGATACACTGATGCAGGACCTGTGAACTTTTTCAGTAGAACCGGCTGAGGTAGGGAGGATGAACAGGAACAGATAATGGTCGGAGCAGGCAGACAGATACTGGTCTGCTCTGAAGTAACGCTGCTTGTCAGCAGGGAGATGTGAGTTTAGAGAGTGGGTTTATAACATCCACTGGCACCACAATGATGCAGAAGGAATAAACAGTAGCATATAGGTTCTCCCACCATATAGAGCGCTGCCAGTTATGTCGCTATACCCATATACACTACTATTCAGTCCCTTTTTAGCTTATAATTAAAGGTTTTCATATTTTTGATATATGTAAGACATAAGTACATTATTAAATTTTCAATTCATAGCAAAAGTCTCACAGACATAAGTGTAACAATGTTGAATTATGTATAAGCGAGTGAAAGTAAGACAATTAAAGTTTAATATAAGTAGAAAGGCACACACATGAATTTAACACATGAATTTAAGGTTAGAGGAAGCTGCAGTCCAACAAAGTTAAAAACTATTTCATGCGTTAGATTTTAATGTTTTAAAATTTCATTTGTTGATATTTTAATATGTCATTGCTAAGTGCTTGGTATTACATGTAGAGATGGGCGAAATAGTGAAAATTCAATTCGACGCGGTTCAATGAATTTTCCGAGAAAATTTGATTGGAACCGAATCGGATCAAAACGGATCCAGGCATGTGACGTAACGGGTGCAGGTGCATGGAGGTGTGAATGCATGGAGAGGGCTCACAGGCTGAGCCCTCTCCAAAGCCGGTAAGTCTTTGCTGCATATTGCCGCCGGCAAAGCTCCCTGTGACGTCATCGGGGAGCGGAAATCTGTCGCCATGACAGCTTGGGTCTTCCCGTAGGTATTGGTGTGTCTGAAAATGCCCCATCTATAAAAAAAAGACATTTTTTCTCTGTGTTTAACCCTGTAATGGAAAATAGCGGCCAAAGAAAAATATTAAAAATTCTATAAAAAGTGTTCAAAAGGTCAAAGGTCAAAAGTTGCAAAAAATGAAACCACCCACAGCTCCCTGCACCAAAGTATAAAAAACTTATTAGTAATAGAAGATAGCAAAATAAAAAAAAAATTTGTACAGGAGGTTTTAATTTTTGTAAATGTATAAAAACATTATAAAACCTATACAAATTTGGTATCCCTACCACCATACTGTAAGGAATACTACCTCCATACAGTGAGGGACACTACCGCCATACAGTGAGGAACACTACCTCCATACAGTGAGGGACACTACCGTCGTACAGTGAGGGACACTACCGCCATAAAGTGAGAGACATTACTGCCATACAGTGAGGAACACTACCCCCATACAGTGAGGGACACTACCTCCATAAAGTGAGAGACATTACTGCCATACAGTGAGGAACACTACCCCAATACAGTGAGGGAAATTACCCCCATACAGTGAGGGGCACTACCCCCATACAGTGGGGAACACTATCACCATACAGTGAGAAAAACTACCACCATACAGTGCGGGACACTACCGCCATACAGTGAGGGACATTATCGCCATACAATGAGGGATACTATACCCATACAGTGAGGAACACTATCACTTTACAGTGAGGAACAAATACATGCCCTATACAGTGAGGAACACTACTGTTATACAGTGAGAGACACTACCCCCATACAGTGACGAACACTACCCCCATACAGTGAGGGACACTACCGTCGTACAGTGAGGAACACTACCACCATACAGTGAGGGACACTACCCCCATACAGTGAGGAACACTATCTCCATACAGTGAGGAACACTACCCCCATACAGTGAGGAACACTACCCCCATATAGTGAGGGACACTACCGCCATACAGTGAGGAACACTACTGCCATACAGTGAGGAACACTACCTCCATACAGTGAGGAACAGTACCGCCATACAGTGAGGAACACTACTGCCATACAGTGAGGAACACTACCCCCATACAGTGAAGAACACTACCCCCATACAGTGAGAAACACTGCTGTAATACAATAAAACATACGGTCATGTACATGGAACTATGACTGATTTAGTGGGTTGGGTCCTGATAGTGGTAGTAAGTTTTTGAAGACACTTAATTTCCTTTTTGCACATTGTTCATTTGTTCATTTTAAGGAAAATAAACTTTAAGGGGTATTCCAGGAATCACCATAATTCATATTCAAATGGTTCATTAAAATTTGAGCTAATATGTAATTAGTTCTTTAAAATTTAGCTCCCCTTAGCAGAAAAATGCTGTTGACATACACTGTAATGAAGAATTAAGCCCCTCAAGATGCAGCTAGTCTGTATGTTAAGGCCTCTTGTTTTGTAATTTGGCATGTGTCGCTTTATGTGGTTATAACTTTTGAACACTTTAACTTACCAAGATTTTAGATTTTTTTTTTTCAGGACACATTGTTCTTCATGTAGTATTAAATTTCGGTTGATATGTTTTGCGTTTATTTATGAAAAAAAATTGCTAAATTTTTTGAGAAATTTGTAATTTTCCAACTTTGAAATGATCTGCTTTTCAGACGGATAGTTTTACCACCCAAATTAGTTACTTGCTAACATTTGTCATATCTCAACTTTTTTTTAAAGTCCTTTGATACTTATATGACATGGGACAACTTACAAATAGAGAGTTTATCATTATTTTTCCCTGAAATTTCTACATTAAAATTTTTGGGATCATTTTTGTTTTAAATGAGTTTGAAATATAAAATTATTACTCCCCCCCCCCCCCCCCCTATGAATTTTCAAAAAGTACACCCTTCAAACTATTTAAAACTGCATTTAGGAAGATTTTAAACCCTTTGAGTGCTGCATAGTAATTAAAACAAAATGGGGATGAGTTAATACATTCATTTACACTTTGAATTTACACTTTTCCAAAAGATAAAAAGAAAATCCATTTTAAAATGTTTTATGCAATTTCTCCTGAGCACTGAGACACCCCACATCTGGACTTGTTGTATGGACACCCAGTGAGCCGCAAAAGGGAAGGAGGGCCCTTCAGCTACCAGTTTCATCCTATAGGACTTTACTTTCCTCATTGGTTTTACTGTTAGTGGTGCCATATGTGGGCAAATTTTTTTGCGGGATAAGATGCATATTCTATTTATACCATTTTGGGGTTGGTATGCCCTATTGTTGAAAACTTTTAACATGTTAACTTTTTTATATTATGAAAAATAATATGAAATATTTTCTAAATTTAATATTTTCTGCAGATCCTTATATTTGTAGTTGCACTCCTTCACTCACTGCACAGGTGGAAAATGGAACGAGAAAGCCAGGAAACAATTGCTAATCCCGGGTTGTGGCTGACAAAGAACACTCCTATGTTCACACCTCTATGTGGATTGTTCATACACTTAGTTGTTCCAATCGTGTACCTCGCCCAAATCCACTAGGTAAAAAACATAGGCAACACCATAGTGTAGATTATCCGAGGGTATTTTAATATTACTCTATAAAATCATACCCACAAAAGTATTTTGTAAAAGGCCTATAGTTAAAACATGTATTCAACAAGCCAAAAGATCCTAGCCCGACCGAGGATTTCACCTAATTTCAGCTTCTTCCGGGGCGCTAGGATAGTTTGGCGCGTTGAACACATGTTCACACGAAGGACACCCCATGTTTTATGATGCCTCAGCATCAACATTGCATCCTATATTGGTGCTGAGTATTTAAGAGGTTAAAATGGCTTCTTAATCAGTTTGTTGAATTTCACAGCACAGAGCAGATACAGGACAGAAGATGGCTGCCGGTCACATGTCCTGCACCTACCTGGGCAGGTCATGTGATCACTATGTTTGGCAGTAGTCGGTTGTTTGCAGTGCATCCAGTATGGCCAGTGTTGTAGGGAGACGTTATCTCAGTGAGGTAATGTGCAGCGATGGCAGTAACACATCACTACTTTTTTTAACAGAGCAGGACAGTCTGTTAGATCATCACTGGAAGCAGAGCATGAGAGGGAGAAGGAGAAGGAGTTACTGAGAACTAAAGGACTTTTAGTTACCAGTGTCGGCCATCTTGGTGATAACTCTGCCTACTTTAGAAGCCTATAACATTTTGTGAATCATAAAATCAAACAATTTAAGCTCCATTTTGTGATTAATGACATTGAGTTTTGTTCATTTATTTATAGCATTATGGGTTTTTTATATCAGACATTCAAATTCCCGGAATACCTCTTTAACAGTTATGTCTTAACCGACTTGTAATATGCTGTATTGGAATAATAAATAATAATAATGATTCCTTTTTTTTCAGGGCACACAGATTATAAAACACTTTACAGAGCTTGCCAAATTGGAAGCTGATTTCCACTATAACAAGGATGCAATGATTATAAGTTACACTCAACTTAAACAGCAGCTAAAAGACAAATTAGTCATAAAAATGAAAATGAGGTAGTTGTTGACTAAACAACAGTTATCTTTCCCATCTCATCAGTGTCCATGCCCTGAGGAGACAGGGGAGATAATATATTCAGACAATGGGATGCCCTATTCACGCAAACTTGTGGGTTATCCTATTGTATCCAGATGTATCCTGCTTACAGTCAACTTAGATAAAAAGATTTCATATGCACCAAGGCAATTAAGTACCACCCAACTGCTCTCATAATTACCATGGCAAAGAATTCTGAAAACTAAAAGGAAATTAATAACATACAGTTTATCTTTTTGTTTTTGGTTAAAATTCATATCCATATTGTTTTATTTCTAGAATGTAAATGTGCCTGTAATCTGTTTTCCAGATTATTATTGTAACTGCAGCAGCAGAAAGTGTACTCACTAGATGAAAATAGGAAGAACACACAGTGCACATAAAAAATAACCCACTCAAAATAAATACTTAATTAATAACTATGTTTAAAAACATTTGGGAGATTTATCATACGCTGTTGCCCCTGAGGCTTAGGACTCTTCATGTATCCGACAGGCAGCGCAGCCGACAAGTAAAACTACACCCGGACCGGCCTGGTGTAGTTTAGTGTAAAAAACAGCAGACAAAAAATTTTTTGAGAAATTTGTAATTTTCCAACTTTGAAATGATCTGCTTTTCAGACGGATAGTTTTACCACCCAAATTAGTTACTTGCTAACATTTGTCATATCTCAACTTTTTTTTAAAGTCCTTTGATACTTATATGACATGGGACAACTTACAAATAGAGAGTTTATCATTATTTTTCCCTGAAATTTCTACATTAAAATTTTTGGGATCATTTTTGTTTTAAATGAGTTTGAAATATAAAATTATTACTCCTCCCCCCCACCCCTATGAATTTTCAAAAAGTAAACCCTTCAAACTATTTAAAACTGCATTTAGGAAGATTTTAAACCCTTTGAGTGCTGCATAGTAATTAAAACAAAATGGGAATGAGTTAATACATTCATTTACACTTTGAATTTACACTTTTCCAAAAGATAAAAAGAAAATCCATTTTAAAATGTTTTATGCAATTTCTCCTGAGCACTGAGACACCCCACATCTGGACTTGTTGTATGGGCACCCAGTGAGCCGCAGAAGGGAAGGAGGGCCCTTCAGCTACCAGTTTCATCCTATAGGACTTTACTTTCCTCATTGGTTTTACTGTTAGTGGTGCCATATGTGGGCAAATTTTTTTGCGGGATAAGATGCATATTCTATTTATACCATTTTGGGGTTGGTATGCCCTATTGTTGAAAACTTTTAACATGTTAACTTTTTTATATTATGAAAAATAATATGAAATATTTTCTAAATTTAATATTTTCTGCAGATCCTTATATTTGTAGTTGCACTCCTTCACTCACTGCACAGGTGGAAAATGGAACGAGAAAGCCAGGAAACAATTGCTAATCCCGGGTCGTGGCTGACAAAGAACACTCCTATGTTCACACCTCTATGTGGATTGTTCATACACTTAGTTGTTCCAATCGTGTACCTCGCCCAAATCCACTAGGTAAAAAACATAGGCAACACCATAGTGTAGATTATCCGAGGGTATTTTAATATTACTCTATAAAATCATACCCACAAAAGTATTTTGTAAAAGGCCTATAGTTAAAACATGTATTCAACAAGCCAAAAGATCCTAGCCCGACCGAGGATTTCACCTAATTTCAGCTTCTTCCGGGGCGCTAGGATAGTTTGGCGTGTTGAACACATGTTCACACGAAGGACACCCCATGTTTTATGATGCCTCAGCATCAACATTGCATCCTATATTGGTGCTGAGCATTTAAGAGGTTAAAATGACTTCTTAATCAGTTTGTTGAATTTCACAGCACAGAGCAGATACAGGACAGAAGATGGCTGCTGGTCACATGTCCTGCACCTGCCTGGGCAGGTCATGTGATCACTATGTTTGGCAGTAGTCGGTTGTTTGCAGTGCATCCAGTATGGCCAGTGTTGTAGGGAGACGTTATCTCAGTGAGGTAATGTGCAGCGATGGCAGTAACACATCACTACTTTTTTTAACAGAGCAGGACAGTCTGTTAGATCATCACTGGAAGCGGAGCATGAGAGGTAGAAGGAGAAGGAGTTACTGAGAACTAAAGGACTTTTAGTTACCAGTGTCGGCCATCTTGGTGATAACTCTGCCTACTTTAGAAGCCTATAACATTTTGTGAATCATAAAATCAAACAATTTAAGCTCCATTTTGTGATTAATGACATTGAGTTTTGTTCATTTATTTATAGCATTATGGGTTTTTTATATCAGACATTCAAATTCCCGGAATACCTCTTTAACAGTTATGTCTTAACCGACTTGTAATATGCTGTATTGGAATAATAAATAATAATAATGATTCCTTTTTTTTCAGGGCACACAGATTATAAAACACTTTACAGAGCTTGCCAAATTGGAAGCTGATTTCCACTATAACAAGGATGCAATGATTATAAGTTACACTCAACTTAAACAGCAGCTAAAAGACAAATTAGTCATAAAAATGAAAATGAGGTAGTTGTTGACTAAACAACAGTTATCTTTCCCATCTCATCAGTGTCCATGCCCTGAGGAGACAGGGGAGATAATATATTCAGACAATGGGATGCCCTATTCACGCAAACTTGTGGGTTATCCTATTGTATCCAGATGTATCCTGCTTACAGTCAACTTAGATAAAAAGATTTCATATGCACCAAGGCAATTAAGTACCACCCAACTGCCCTCAGAATTACCATGGCAAAGAATTCTGAAAACTAAAAGGAAATTAATAACATACAGTTTATCTTTTTGTTTTTGGTTAAAATTCATATCCATATTGTTTTATTTCTAGAATGTAAATGTGCCTGTAATCTGTTTTCCAGATTATTATTGTAACTGCAGCAGCAGAAAGTGTACTCACTAGATGAAAATAGGAAGAACACACAGTGCACATAAAAAATAACCCACTCAAAATAAATACTTAATTAATAACTATGGTTAAAAACATTTGGGAGATTTATCATACGCTGTTGCCCCTGAGGCTTAGGACTCTTCATGTATCCGACAGGCAGCGCAGCCGACAAGTAAAACTACACCCGGACCGGCCTGGTGTAGTTTAGTGTAAAAAACAGCAGACAAAAGTTTTTGCAACTTTTGCAAAAGAACTCAGTCTTTCCCGCCCCCTTCACCAACCACCACGCTCATCCTGTGAAGACAGTGTTATCAGGGGCCTCTATTTTAAGAGAATCTCCTGCATCCGACAATTCCTCAATCCAGAGTCTACAAAGCTGCTAGTCCATGCCCTTTATAATCTCTCACTTGAACTAGTCCAACATTCTTCTCTGTGGTCTCCCAGCTAACTCTCTAACACCACTTCAATCTATCCTTAAAGGGAACCTACCACCCCGATTCTACCTATAAAGGTAGAAGGGGTGGTAGGTGGATGGGACGTGAGGATAGCCCTTTTTTGGGCTAATCCTCACGTCCCAGGTGTCTTTTAGAAAACCTTATTGTAGCTATATGCTAATTTTTTATGCGGCTACTGGGGCGTGGGGTAGCCGGACATGAGGCTACTAGTCGCGGCTACTCCACGCCCCAGTACCCATGTTACTCCGCCTACCAGATAATCTTCGGCGCGTTGCTCCTGGTAAACTACAAGCTACAAGGAGATACGTGATCCAGGGGAAGGAGGAAGCAGGCACAGATGTCTGGTAACACGGATATAGCAGTTCTGTGTGTGTAATCTAATGGATCTCATGCATCTCTGATCTCATCTCTCTTTCTATGTGTCAGTGTGTTAGTACAATGTCAGAAGCCAGATGAAAGTGTATATACACATGTACCATGATAATTGTACATTGTCACCCCACATAACTAGGGTCATAATGTGTATGCTTAGAGAGGCCCCGCCCACACCCTGGGATTTTGCACTGAGCAGCCTAGAGAGTGATAGAAGCTAAAACAGCAATAACACTGAGTAACATTGTAAAGTAAAGGGTTAAAATGATCTTTATTGTGTTAACATCACTAGGCAATTGAAATGGGAGAATTTTCTTTCGTGGGAAAACCCCCTTAAGCCAAACCGGAATCAGCTCCATCTGTACCAGCCCAGCCTGAATCTATTACTAGGCTGTGTGTAACCTTCCTAAGGACCAGCTCTCCATGACTCTACCTGCTTGCCACTTCTGCTGCTAAAGTTTATGTTAATTGTTTGGCTGTTGTTTGCTGTGGAATAAAGAACAGTAAGAACTGTTGATTTGCACAACATTGCCTCTGTCTGATCCCTGGATACGGCTGCTTACCACCACGGGCTTCCCCATCCATCATCCAGGGATTCATCCTACCGACACTTCAGGGGTTGCCCAAGGGAGAAACCACTGCATCAGCCTCTCCCTCCATATTTCTTGAAAACACCAAATGCCGGAGACCTGCCAGGCTGCAGGTCAGCCCTCAGGTCCCATTACCAAGCACCTTGGCCACAGCCTGCCCAAGGCCGCACTAGCCAGCCACTCCGGTATTCTGGGCCCCGGCTGCCTTCAGGTCACCAAGAAAAGGATAGGCCCCGGTGGGGGATGTTGCACTTCTGTTACGTTTCTATCTTTTATGCACACATTTCCTTAAAGTATTCTTAAGGGGTTTTAAAAAAAAAAATATAGCTCCTACTGGCTGGAGGCTTTGTCTCTTTGTGCTTTCCTATCCTACTGTGCTTCAGTCTATGTTTTTAGGGTGCACTGGCCCTTAACTTTAAACCTCTTGGGCTGCTTCAGTTACTTCAGTATTTTGCTGTTCTTCTCACAGGAAGCAGTCTGCTTAGTTTGCAGCTTACTAGTTTCTGTTGTCATTATCTCTTATTTACATGCATACCTCTGTTGTGACCCTTGGCCTGTTTTTGAAATTTCTGCTCTACCTGCCCTGACCTAATGCCTGGATTTTGACTACACACAAACTGTCTGTCATGATTTTGTCTACAGATGATGTCTTATCCTGTTCCGTTGGTACCATGTCTTTTCACCACCCTGGGTCAGCTGTCACCTTTGTCAGGGATACTGTGATAGATAGCAGCTTTATTTCCCTTGTTGCAGCAAAGTTTAGATCCTTTTTCAGCAGTGGAAGGACTTAAAACTGAAGGAGACCTTTGCTTAGCACCTCTGTACCATTCAAGCTATTTAGTTGTTGTAAGACCCTCAGACCTACTACTATGTAACATGGGCACATATATAATACAAATCAGATCCTCCAAACTGTCTATGGGTCTAGATCCTGCACGTGTCTTATATATTATAGTGAAGGTCCATACTGCCAAAAGGGCAGTACTGCCAGCAACTGGACCGCTGGAATAGCGGAGGGTCCTCTGGTGGACCTCAACACCTGAAGAACATGTGAACATGTAACAGCATAAATAACAATTCTTAATTGTTAGTAAGGCTGTTAGCATTTTTGATCATCAGGTAGTAGAAGCTTTTTTAAGATTTGTCTATAAATTCAGAGTGGGTTGAATATAGCAAGGGATCAGTGGTAGGCTTTTTATTTGTGGGGCGGGGAATGGGCAGACTTTCAGTTTTTGACTCAGGCAGCAAATAGGCTCCATTCGGCCCTGGCTCCACGCAAGATCTCACCCCATGGGGTCAAATTGATCACAAGAACGATGAGCACTCCACGGGGTATCTAGGGTTTGACCTGCAGAAAGCTGAGACCATGGAAAAAGGCCACCATCAGTAACACACTATTCCGCCAGGGTCTCAGATCCTGCAGTGCCAGACATGTCCCCCTGCTTAAGCCAGTACAAATCCGGGCTCATGTGAAATTTGTACGAGAGCAATTGGATGTTCCAGAAGAGTATTGGGAGAATGTCATATGGTCAGATGAAAAGGGGACCAGCATGACTCATTTTAAATGAAAACATCCTTGAATCAGCAAGGGCATTGAAGAAGGCTGGGTCTTACAGCATGACAGTGATCACAAACACACCTCCACGGCATTGAAGGAGGGGCTTCATAAGAAGCATTTCAAGGTCCTGGAGTTATTTAGAATTGTTACTTCATGAAGAATACACGTATTCACTTATACAGACATGTTAGGAATAATGTCAGAAGTTATTTGGAATTGTTACTTCATGAAGAATACACCTTTAAAAACAAACAGAACAATGCCCATATTGAGCATCTTGTTTTTTTCCACAGTTATGGAATTTTCTGTTCTGAAAGTGTTCAACAAAAATCTTTCCCACGAAAGGTGAAGTGTGTGGAGACTAAAGTCTTCCTGTACCTGCCCTGAAAATTGGTCCAATTCACTCTGCCCACAGAGCTCATGATACTTTGTGTTCCCTCTCAAAGTAATTTAGCATACAGCATATCTACAGTGTCTAGCCTGGCAGCTTTCATCACATGGTGATAAGTGGTAGAAATCATAAGTAAAACAGTTACATAAAGTCTATAGCCCAGTGATGGGCAACCTTTTGAACTTGGTGTGTCAAAATTCGCCAAAAACCATCCATAACTCGGGTGGTGTGTCACCTTTAGAAAAAAAAACCTTATTTTGTGATATTTAGAGTTTAAATAACAAATATGTATAGTTCTTTAACTTGCCTCCTTAGTGACTTCTTTGTTAATTGGTCAGTTTTGTTGGTCTTGCTGTTATTTAACTTGTGTGGGGTTCCATGAACTAAGATAAGTGAGGGTGAGGGGGAATTATTCCAGTGATGGCGAACCTGTGGCAGTCCAGCAACAGCTAGTTTTAAGGACATTTGTGTCCTGAGAAGTGCCCCCCAAAGCAGTGTACATCCCAGCCCAGCCCAGCAGAGCTCAACTCAATAAATTAACTTACCTGACTGGCACAGGCTCCAACGACACCACGGACCTCCGTTACTCCTCTTCAGGCCGCTTCAGCTCCTGTGTAGATGTTCCCGCGGAGGCACAGCATAGGTTTTGTCTTTGCAAGCTGGGACTGCTCCACTCTGGAGTCATTGCGCGGCCTCCGCAGAGCAGGACTGGAGGACAGGAGCAGCAGCTGCGATCTCTCTGACTGAGATGCAGCCGCTCGCTGCAGACCACATCATCGACAGACGGCCTGACCGGCCCCAGGAAACTGCACTACAGCAATTTTTCTCCAGCAGCCGTGTGTCACTGAAAATGGCTACGTGTGTCAGTGCTGACACGCGTGTCATAGGTTGGCCATCACTGCTATAGCCTGTGCTGTGTGAGCACTAAGGGTCAATAGGTTCTCTCCACATAGCTTATAGTATTGAGTATAAGGTGGGGGAAGGGCTGCAGCATGAGGTGAAGAGAGAAAGAGTATGAAAGTTCTGTAGAATCACGAACTATGGTGGAGGGACTGATAGGGAGCAGGGGAGATCCTGTACCTCAATATTCTGTGTATGAGACATCTGTATCCACTGTCCTGAACACACTGAGCTCTGCTATTCATGCACAAGGGGAGATTTATCACTGCTTCTAGGCAAGTTTTCTGCCCCCTGGCCTGCATAGTTTTGAAAAACCTGCAAGCTTTCGTTACCTGGTTCTTACGCAAAACTATGCCAGGCATAAGCCTCTTGATGTACCTGACAGGACACAGGGGAGCATGGCCGTTATCATACGCCACAGAGAGCACTGTCACATAACTTCCTTTGTGAGCAGGGAGCCCCAGCCCTTCCCCTTCAGCACAGGCAGAGGAAGGAGCTAGTTCAACACTGAGATAATCTAAGGTATATATCAAAGAACCTGCTGGATATAGGTAATAAAAGATAATAGGAAAAGTTGTTCTACATCCCGAGAGCTATTAAATTGTGGGAGAAAAAAACTTTACAGTACAGCTTGCCTCACATTTTATAAATCTGGGCTAAGTGTGGCATATAATAGAATACTGGTGCACGGTCTGCACTGCTCTGGAAGTGTGTACCATTTTATTTTTGCGACAACATATGACACAATTCTATTGAGTCGCTGTATTAAATGTGTTGCAAACTCCAACTAAACACCAACAAGCCCATTTTGGTGCACATTTTTTCTATCTTGGCGGAAAAATGCAGCCGCAACACAAAACTGGCACACTTTATAAATACATGTAAGCAGCTGGCACATTCTTTCTAGTGCAAAGTCAGGCAGAAAACTAGCGCTGCCAGTTTAATAGATCTGGGCCATTACGTCTGATGCTGGATGATTACCGTACATACTCGAGTATAAGCCGACCCGAATATAAGCCGAGACCCCTAATTTTACCACCAAAAACTGGGAAAAACTACTGACTCGAGTATAAGCCGAGGGTGGGAAATGCATTGGTCAAACCCCCCCCAGTAGTATACAGCCTGCCAGCCCCCAGTAGTATACAGCCTGCCAGCCCCCAGAAGAATACAGCAGCCCCTAGTAGTATACAGCAGCCCCCATGTAGTATACAGCAAGCCCCTAGTAGTATACAGCAGCCCCTAGTAGTATACAGCAGCCCCTAGTAGTATACAGCCTGCCCCTAGTAGTATACAGCCTGCCCCTAGTAGTATACAGCCTGCCCCCACGGCCCTTAAAAAAATAAACTTAAATACTCACCCTCCGATGTCGGCGCGGCTTACCGATGTCTCCAATGTCAGCGTGTTCCGTCTTCTTTCTTCTCCGCGGCTCCTCTTCACTCTTCCGGCATGGACGCGCCCATGTTTTCTTCTAGCAGGCGCATACTATGACGCGGCCGCTGCTAACGTCATAGTATGCGCGGCCACGAAGAAAACATGGCCGCGTCAGAAGAAAGAAGAGGAGCCGCGGAGAAGAAAGAAGACGGGACGCGCTGACATCGGGGACATCGGTAAGTCGCGCCGACATCGGGGAGCCGCGCTGACATCGGAGGGTGAGTATTTAAGTTTATTTTTTTAAGTGGGTAATTTTTTTTGGGTAATAGACTCGTGTATAAGCCGAGGGGACGTTTTTCAGCACATTTTTTGTGCTGAAAAACTCGGCTAATACACGAGTATATACAGTAATCTGGTGGAGTATAAGTGCACTTTACTCCGTGATTAGTCATGCCACAGACTGATAACTATGCTGGGGATTGAACTCTGTGCATTATATTGAAATATGTTGCATGGAATACTTGTTTCCCCGATATGTAGCAGAGCCGACTGTCAGATCTGCTGATATAATGTTTGTGGGTGATATCTTGAATGAGAACCAGTCTTTTACTCTTTCAAGATATAAAAAGGGTGGGCCCACAAAGGATTTTCTTGTGGGCCCAATGTACTCCAGACCAACACTGAATACATCCTTTAAAAAAAAAACAACAATTATGGTTTACTAAATGACACTAAACATATGTACCTGTTGGTGTCTTCACCCTGATGCCGGGTTGTATGCTAATTATGATAATTATGCACACCACCTTATGCACTCACTTCCTCTTTCCTGCTGGAGACTGGTGGCGTCATCCAGGAGCGTGCATAATTCTGAGCTGTGAGCATCTGGGCACTCTGTGTGACATATACACAGTGCCTCCTGCATGACATCACCAGGCTTCAGCAGGGAAGATGAGGCAATTATTGCACCGTAGGCGTGTATAATTGTTAACCTAGAGAACCTGTATGATGTACAAAGATTGCTCAGGCTAATAATCGTATTTTTAAAAGTCTGTTTCTGCAGGTACCCGGCATGTCAAGATCAACGAAGATACATTCCAGCATCGGGGAGAAGACCCTGACAGGTACATATGTTTAGTATAAATGTTTAAACCCTAATAGTTGATTTCCTTTAGGTTTTTGATATATGCTGACTGATGGGAAACTGTAATGTGCACCAGGGACTAGGAGAGCAACTGACATTTGTCTGTATAGAGCTCCAAATTTCCTGATGGCAGGCCTGTTGAAGGTTATACGAAAGTTACTAAGCACCTTGTGGGCAGTTAGATCAAGAGAAAACCTTCTCATAGTACAAAATGTTTATATCCAAATAGTTTTATTTTTGTAAGCCTTGCCTACAAAACCTTGCTGTCTAATAATACCAGTTTGGGGTGGGTGGGGGATCATACATTGCTGACAGCTGTTCCACTATAGTATGATACTTGATCATGTGCCTAAAAGGAAAATATATTTTGTTGTAACCTTCCAAGTTACTGAAATGTATAAGTAATAAGAGCAGGCAGGTTCTGATGTGATCCACAGCATTTCCACAGAAACATGTGGAAGATATAATGTTGATAGAAATTCATTAGGTGTAACTGGAAGGGAATGATTTTGGTTGGGGAATATTTCATGTTCATTGTATAAAGAATTTTGGAATGCTCCCAACAAAGTTTTAGTGACTAAGATACAGTATATACAGTAGATATATACAGTTCACCCAATAGATATATACAGTTCAACCCATTGGATATAGTTTCTTTATTTATAGTGCTTATTTGTCCTGTACTAACCTACACAGATGAACAAAAAGTCATAAGACAAAAATGTCATATAAGATTTTATTAGATTGATGAATATACACAATACAGTTACATGTTTTAGTTTTTGTTACAATCAGTTTAGTAACTTAGACATTCTGGTTAGGCACTTCTCCACATGGTTGTACGTCTACCTATCTCAAATATTTGTGTCCCGGTAATGGTAAATACGTATGAATAATCATACGTACCAATAATCCTGGTGTACCTACTATTCAACAAACACAGGTACTGCATTGCATAAAGTAATAATTCACATGTGTTTATCTTAACCAGTATGGATTGTGTACAGACACAATAATGTGTTTGTCGATACCTACACTGTTGCCTTCCTACTGCCCTAACATAGAGTGGGTTTGGAAAGTATTCAGACCCCTTTACATTTTTCACTTTGTTACATTGCAGCCAATTGGTAAGATCAAAAAAGTTATTTTTTTGCTCATTAATGTACAATATGCACTCTATCTGGACCTGAAAAAAACAGAAATGTACTTAATTTTGCAAATCTACAAAACAAGAAAAACTGAAATATCACATGGCCATAAGTATTAAGACACTTTGCTGTGATACTAATATTAAACTCACATTCATTTAATTTAAATTTAACTCCTTGAGATCGTTCTACTCCTTCATTGATTGGACTTTATTAAGAAAGGAACACACCTGTTTATATAAAACCTCACAGTGCATGTCAGAGTAGATGAGAATCATGAGGTCTAAGGAACTGCCTGTCAGGATCAGTGGTAGTGGATCCTCTGTACCACTGTGGACGCTGTAGTAAGCCGACACCTGGGAGCATAGTCTAAATGGCACCTGGTTTCTGTCAGAGCCCGCCGCAAAGCGGGTTGGACTTTCTGTAGCATGGTACCACCAGTTGACTCCACAGGTCCGTGGTGGTGGCTGAGGCGAAGTACAGAATCGTGAGACACTAATGTGGTTGGTAACAGGCAGGAGGCCTCGACAGGTGGCACAGGATCAGAGTCAGGAGCAAGGCAAAAGGTCAAGGCAGGCAGCGGAGGAGCGGGGTCAGGAACAGAAAAGGGGTCACAACGGGAATTCAGCAAACAGTCGCAAGGCATAGGGATAAAGCTTTCTCTAAGAGGCACAAAGATCCAACAGGGGAGACAAGAAGGGGTTAAGAATTTAATAGAATTGGCAGCCGGCCAGTGGAAATAATGGGCGCGCTGGCCCTTTAAATCTCCGGCCAGCCGGAGCCAGCGTGGATCGAGGAAAGGTGAGAGCAGCGGCGGGTTCTGGGGGCACAGAGAGGAGCATGGGTGTGCCTTCGTCCCAGGAAATGGGTCGCGGGAGCACCCATGAAACTGCCCAAGGAGCTCATAGACAGAATTGTGGCAAGGCAAATATCTGGCCAAGGTTACAAAAGAATTTCTGCAGCACTCAAGGTACCTAAGAGCACAGTGGCCTCTATAATCCGCAACTCTTCCTCAACCCAGCCGTCCAGCCAAACTAAGCAATCATGGGAGAAAAGCCTTGAGAGATGAAGTAAGGTGGTAGGAGAAAGTTCCAGAAAATTCCACAAAATCACTGCAGACCTCCACCAGTCTGGGTTTTATGGCAGAGTGTGCCAACAGAAGCCTCTCCTCAGTGCAAGACAGTTTGCAAACACATGAAGGACTCCCATACTTAAGAAGGATAGACTTTACAGACTGCCATGGTAATCAACTATACCATATATACCTAATATGTTTATATATATCTATATCTATATATATCTATACACATACTATATACATAGTCACTGTACACACACACAGTGGGGCACATTTACTTACCCTTCCCGTTGATGCCGCCGATACGGAATGTCCGACGAGGATTCGGGTCTGCCGCGATTCACTTAGATCATGCATCCAATTTCCTGCATGTGTCACTTCCCCGCTGAGGTCCGCCGGAGTTCACCTTCTTCTTCCTGGTGTAATTGAGTGCTGATCTTGCGACACAATTTGGTTTTTAAATTTTGTCAGAATCAGTCGGGTTGTCGGATGGCCACGCCCCCCGATTTGTGTCGCATACAAGCCAGCGCCAATGCGCCACAATCCGAGCGCAAGCCCCAAAAACATATGGCAATTCAGAGCAAAACGGTAAAAAGTCGGGAAACCCGATGAAAATGCGGTGTTCGGACCCTTAGTAAATGTGCCCCACTATGTCCACAACTGAATATATAAAGATAATTTAATTATAAGACATTAACAATTTCGCATACTTACATTATAGAAACTTGGCTAAGCTAGAAACTTGGCTACACTATTTTTTCAAATGAATCTTGAATTTTGTTTCTAGGTACCATGGATCCAAAGATATTCAGGTTTAAAGTGAGAATATCAGGTGCCATTTTTATATATAAAAATCACTCCCAACGGCAGTTTAACAGTTAATATCTCCGTTTTCCTGACACTTAGAAAGACACATTTAGATTAATATTAGAGGAAGAGGAGACTCTCTTCTTTCATATGAAAAAAGAAGTGAGGTTCTATGTGCTACAGAGCCAGAGATACAGCCCTCTGGAGTGTACCCCCCTCCAGATTCTTAGCCATCAGGCTACAGGGAGAATTTTCTGCACATAGGTGCTGCTGCACCTCACAGATAACTTTACATGTTACTACATTTTGAGAAGGGATAATATCAACTAATATTCATGTTTTTAACCCTCTCTTATCCAGAACTATCTAAGAGCACACTTTCTCTCTTATTGCCTTTTATTTCGTGATAGTTTTTTTTTTTGTGATAATTGATTGATACGATGAACATTCGATCCTCTTATGTTGCTATTATATATTAACACTGCAACCCAGAACATGTCCATAACATTATATGTAACACCAAAACACACACATTACATTGGCGCACATCTAAAAGTGAATTTTGTTATCTTATTAGTTTGGTTTATGGATATATAGTTATTTATTTGGGTTAGCATTGTGTAAGGGAGAATACAATGATAGATCTGTGTATAGCTCAGTGTCATTTTCTGCAACAATAGTTTGGTGTCCCTGTGGATTTAACGTTCCCTTTGCTGCATATTTTGGTGAATATACACATGTGGGGTCTGTATGTTCTCCTCACATCTTACTGTTTTAGGAAAGTATGTTTTCTTTATATAAGTATTCTGGATTTGTACATATTTTAGAGGAAATTGTAAATGTTAATTGCCAAATGGTTGTCTGCTTTCAAAATTATATAGGTATTATTATATAAGTTTATTTACTTGTTATTCTGTTTTATTGCTATATTTTGCAGGTTGTGACTGTTAAAATTTTTAGCTAAAAAGCAAGTGTCTAGTTATTACAGTTTTAGTGATTTTATGTGGATTTATTTATGTGAAAATATCAATATGGGACTTTTGTGAACTCTACACATGTCCATCTATTACATTTAGGAGATGGGAAGGGAAATATATTCTGTTTGGAACAAATTTTAAGTATTTTTTCTAAAGTGTTTCAGTTTGAATCAAAATTGCATGAAGGCGCCCATGTCAATAAATTCTTTAATGCAATTTTGAAAATTGGACAAGTGTTAGATGGCCCAAACTTTTGCTTTCTTTTTTATTATTTGGGGGATTGACTGAGTGGATTGTGAGTTGACACTGGTGCTGTTGGTGGTAGTGGTGATACTGTCACATCCTTTCTTTGTGGGGAGACAGATGGCCTTATCATTTGAAAGCCCCACTGCCCGTAAACGCTCATTGGGCACACCTCCCTTCTACCTAAGAATCCTATTGGTCGATCGCGGTGCTGTATCGCCGTTAGGGGATGGGCTTACAAGCGTCTCTATGGAGACACATTCACAATTCCTTCCCTACAGAACCCACGCATGCGCACTATCCCTTATACATGGATCCTGGCGGTTTACATTGCGGTCCGCCGCTGCAGGAGTTCAAGGGGTGTTTACAGGGACAGTATAGCCCTATATGTCCCTGGTCGTCCAGCTCAACGCCTTAAAGTCGTCTGAAGCACGGTAGGACATGACTGCCTAAGACAAAGGTGGTGTCATTTTCCTTGTTGACGACTGTTATTATTGATTGTATACACTAAGAAGAAAAGAAGTGTGCTATTCCGGACTCAAAACTGATTTTCAATACAATTCAATCAGTTTTGTGTCCGGAATAGCACACTTCTTTTCTTCTTAGTGTATATTGTCTCTTGTTGGTGTGCGGACCAGTCTATACTACAGCTGTGCACGCCCCATTCCGTTCTTTGTGGTGTTATTATTGACTGTACACTTCCGCAAATCGAATTATTCCATTGAGATGTTTTATAATTCTTATGCATCAATCTGATGTGGTTTTATGTAAAATAGTAAATAAAGGTTACGTTTTATATCCTCTCCAACCTAAATGCTGACTTGTCTAGTTTTTTTATTTGTGTTAAAATCTGTGTGCTCATTGACATCAATGGGGCTGGATCGCGAATGGGCCGGGTAAGTAAATCTGCCCCTATATGTTACTACATATTGAGAAGGAATAATATCAACTAATGTTTATGTTTTTAACCCTTCTCCATCCAGAACTATCTGAGAACACACTTTCTCTCTTATTCCCTTTTACTTTGTGATAGTTTTTTTTGTTGGGAAAATTGACTGATACGATGCACATTCGATTCTCTTCGCCTGATGTCGCTACATATTAACACAGCGACCCAGAACATGTCCATAAAGTTATATGTAACACCAAAAACACACACATGTTCTGGAATAAAGTTTTTATTTCTCACCATCCTCCATTACTTACACCTATGTTATGATGTTCTCACTCTCATTCTTATGAAGCGCGGAGGGTTCTGTTATTGTGCGGTTAATACAATGGCGCACATCTAAAGTGACTTTATTATCTCATTAGCTTGGTTAATGGATATATAGTTATTTATTTGGGTGACCATTGTGTAAGGAACATACAATGATACTGTATATCTGTGTGAATTTTCTGCAGTTCCATTTGCTGCATATTTTGGTAAATACTGTATATTGGTGTGGGGTCTCCTCACAACTTACTGTTTTAGGAAATTATATTTCCTTTATATAAGTATCTGGATTTGTACATATTTTAGAGGAAATTTTGAATGTTAATTGCCAAATGCATGGCCTGGTTCTCTGCTTTCAAAATTCTATAGGTTTTATGGTGCATTTACTTTTTATTCTGTTTTATTGATATATTTTGCAGGTTGTGACTGTGTAAAAATTTCTAGCTGCAAAAAGATATCTAGTTATTACAGTTTTAGTGATATTATGTGGATTTATTTATGTGTACAGATCAATGTGGGACATTTGTGAACTCTACACATGTCCATCTATTACATTTAGGAGATGTGAAGGTAAATATTTTCTGTTTGGAGCACATTTGTTGCCATCAAAGTCAAATTTTAAGTATTTTTTTGTAAAATGTTTCAGTTCGAATCAAAGTTGCATGAAGGCGCCTGTGTCTATAAACTCTTTGATGCAATTTTGAAAATGGGGCAAGTGTCTGCTTTCAGAAAATATGGGTCCCTCTCCCCAATGGGCCTCACAGTCCTACCAGTAATTTTTTGGAGTGTGGGAGGAAACCGGAGGACCCGGAGGAAACCCACGCAGACACAGAGAACATAAAAACTCTTTGCAGATGTTGACCAGACTGAAAGGCTGTAGTGCTAACCACTGAGCCACCATGCTGCCCATCAATCTCCCTATCATCTATCTATCTCCTATAAAATTCTCCAAAATTACAGTTTGTTTTACCATACTGGGGGGAAGGGGTGTCCCCACTTTTGCTAGAACCGGCCCTATCCCACCAAGATCTCTCAGATTCTACTCCAGTAAAAACCGGCCCCCCACTTTTGTCTAGAACCGGCCCTCATCCCACCAAGCTCCAGACTACTCCAGTAAAAACGGCCGATAGCTGCAGCAAGAGCTATACTACTTTTAAATAAGTGTCAGCAACCTTAGTTTACTGACAAAGATTAGCGGCTTACTCCCCTGAGGACAGCACCACAGTGACACTTACACCGATACCTTGTGCCTTATCACAATTACACATACATATGTATAATACATATACACTACAACACTGAAATATAAACACACTCTGTGTACACAGTAATTCACACTTACAGTCCATATAATCATCACACATATTAATATCCACATAATGCAATATATATATCAGTTAAATATACATGATCACTACACACATACTGCATTATATACACACATTAAGTACATATACATTCATTATAAACAAAAATTATATATACAGTGTACATAGTATACATACATATAATGCATACACACACATGCATTATTAACAAACACTACTGTACACAGTATAATCCACATTACTGTACATTATTCTTACTATACATATTGTATATGTAATACTATACATATTCATCACTATACATACAATACATCCCATGAATTATATACACACATATTTACACACAAACATATGTATTTTACCTATATATTTACAACACTTGCATTAATTCCACACAACAGTATACACAGTATATAGACACTTAGGCCCTGTGTGCAACTACATGTTTTTCATCTCAATAGGGAGCTCTCTGGCCATGACAATACAGGCAGTAATAGCCTGTTCTACTTTTGGCAGCACGCCTCGCGGATCTGTCACTGTCAATCCAGGTCCCCTTCATTGTAAAACTGGAGGGGTCAGTGATTTGGAGTCCCAGTATCCCCTACCTCAATGGGGAAACTGTGTGTATATTAATAAAAATACTTGAATTGGAAAGGTTAACTATAATTGAAATAAGAACCTTTCAGCACAGCATATCTCAATTAGGGAGATGGAAGAAATGATGTAAAATACCAGTGGTCCGATGCACCGTAATTAGGAATGGAAAAGATGGCTATCTTTGCTTCTATGTGGCTTGTACTACTTTCTGTTGCACATTCAATCTAAGAAAGTGTTGGGTTTCTGCAGGAAGTTTGCAATAATGCAAACTTATGGCTCATTTGCATTATTCTGCCTTTAGTAGCCAGAAGAAAGTCGCTAGGGAAATTACTTTGCTGAAATAGCATCACAGTAAATTTATACTCTCTATTTATTTTATGGCACTGTTAACATGCTGCTAAATTTAGGAAACCACAATTCCAGTATGTTTTGTGGGTTCTATCCAAAACACCAGAATAAATGCAACCCCATAAGTAGGATTAACACCAGCTTGGAAACCCCATTATATGGCTCAGTGCTGATCAATAACCAGCAAGTCATTAAATTAATGGTGTTATTCATGCTTCAGGTCATTATCCCATTGGGGAAGACATTTTCTAACTTCTAGCAGCTAAAGTGTAATAAAATTCAGTATGATTTTGTAATGAAAGTATCACTTTTTACTATGTAAAAGGCTCTTCTTCCAGTCTAAATTTTCCAGTCTAAGGCTACATTCACACTGCGTTGCCCGCCGTATCGTAGCATGGCGGGCAACGGCAGGCGCGGGAAGAGGAGGAGGGTGAGTGCTGCTCACCCCGCCCTCTCTCCATAGGGATGTATGGCGCCGTAATATGGGAAAAGATAGGACATGTCCTATCTTTTTCCCAGGCACGAGCGTACGGTGCCGCCAAGCGCCCATTGCCATCATGGAGGAGTGTATCGGCCGTATATATCGTCGGCCGTATTACGTCGCCATATATATGTCCTCCTTGCAGCAGTGTGAATGTCTAATTTTACAGCTGAGAGTGGGAGATGTAACATGAAGATGGGGAACATCCTCATGCAAATTTATGGGCTTGGATTGTTGAAAGACCACCTGCTTCCCAGAAGCCACTGTGTAATATTAGGATTCCAAGCCAAAAGCATAGGATTAAGCCAATAATCATCTAGATATCAAATAGCATTTCTACCAGGTGTCTGGGCTTGTTTTTCATCACTCTCTTCTCTCGGGGAAATAGGGTACTGATATCGGAGGTCTGGTTCATGCTGCTGTTTTTCCCGCTATTAGAAGGAAAGGATACATGCCAAAACCTTAAGGGTTTTTCCCAACTGAAACATAAATAGCTAAAACATCTAGATGGAATACCCTTTAATGACCTACTGCTGCCCTGACTGGGCTGTTTTTTACCTCACTTCTGTTTAGCTTTGGTACCGTAAGTATTTTAAGGGTTTGCACACTGATACAAAAAATGGATTTATACATTATTTATTAATAATTGATCTTCATCGTTATTTAAACAAGTTAATGCGGGTCTGATATAAAGACTGATCAAACCAACAATCAGTATGAGTCTATAGTGCAGCAGAAATAAACTTCTGTTTTTTATAGTGACAACCTTTGATAGATACATCAATAATGGCACCAGAAGAGTTCTACAAATCTCATTAGTCCCTGCCAGTGTCAGTTGCTTTGTCATAAAAGTAATGTGGAATAAGGATCTAGTGTTTCCATCAAAATGTAAGTATGATCCTATCAGCTCCAATGCAGATATGAAATAATCTAAGATCCATCATTGGAATAATTATCATTCGTGCCTGTCATGACAAATATATATATATATATATAGATAGATAGATAGATGATAGATAACATCAGTCTTTACATGCAGCAAATTTTTAGTAGCTTAAGCTAATCTGTCTCCAAAAATGTGATTTTTAGTTGGTAACTGGTTCCAATAGCCTATCCTATGTTGATTTTAAAAATGCCTTTGTCAGCATTCTGAATCATTTCAGTGTTTATACTACTGATAGTGGTGAAGTCTCCTCTCCTCCACACTCATCCACCACCCTCCCCACTTTCTGCTATGTGCAATGAGCAGGCAGGGGGGGGGGGATGGAGTGGAGTAGAAGAAGAATGCATAGGAGACACAGACACATACAGGTAATTGTATTAAACTACTAAAATGATTTAGAATGGGTACCATCCAACTTTTGGCAGAGAGAAAGAAGAATAAAAGGGGTGCTTTTAGCAAAATAATTTTTGCCATAGACCACACCCATTGCCCACCATTGCCCCACAGAGTACATGGTATACTATTAAACTAAATATGTCTTCTCACAATATATAATGTCAACTCTTGGCCAACCCCCCTATGGACCCCAAAATATCTCATATCTCATTTTATCCCCTTTCTGTGACCCCACAAACTTATATTGTCCTATCTTTCTCTAATCCTACCCCTCCTCTTATATTGGTGCCTATCTCCTCCATCGCTCTCATATTGTGCCCCTGTCCTCCATTGCTCCTTTATTGTGGCCTCATGTCCTCCATCTCCCCATATAGTGGACTCCTGTTCTATTTCCCCCATATTGTGGCCCCCTATCCTCCATCTTTTTCATATGGTGACCCCACCCCCTTCCGCAAACTGTATACACACAACCAAAAATGTTGTTACTTATTTTCCCTCATTCTCCCGTCTTGCTTCCTTTCTGATGCCGGTACTCTGATCTGACTTGGAGGGGGGTGGGCCGCCGCCCAGGGGAGGACTACATTCACACATGTCTGTAATGAGAAGCAGACATGTACAAGTCGCAGGATGTTGGTCCGCAGCGGAGGCAGGACAAAATTTGGACTGTCCTGCCAAATCCGGAACGTTGGAAGCAATGGATTGGCTATTGGAACTTTATACCAGCTAAAAATGACATTCCTGGTGACAGGTTCCGCTTTAATGTGCATCACAGTGTTAATTTTTCTCTGCTGAAAACAAAGTCTTGACCAACTGAGTTCTGTGGTCTTTAACACGCTACAATGTTAGCAGAAATGAAAAGCCAT
Organism: Engystomops pustulosus; assembly: GCA_019512145.1. Classification (NCBI taxonomy): domain Eukaryota; kingdom Metazoa; phylum Chordata; class Amphibia; order Anura; family Leptodactylidae; genus Engystomops; species Engystomops pustulosus. Next base: position 119,483,573 of record CM033642.1, on the reverse strand, counting down.
CTGTCATCACATTCAGACACAACAGAGCAAGCCGGGCTGGTCATGCTTCAAGCTTCTAATTACAAATCATGACAGACTTCTCCAACAACTTCAATGTGAAGACCAAGTTAGTAATTTTATGGATATCTACATGCTCAGTTGTAAACAAGAGCTAGCAAAGAGCAAGGAGAATTGATTGGTCATGGATATAAAGACATCGTACACTCAGACATCTAGCAGATATGGTGGACCCTGCAATATTTAATTGAATTTAACTGAGCTAAGACTAAGTATTTAAACATTATAATTTATTTTAAATTTGTGAAAAATATTGCAATATTGTTCTATTACAGATTCTGGTGAACAAACTTTGTTGGTTTATTTCGCCTGTGGAATGGCTGTGGAATTACAGCTGCCAAAATCTGAGCAATTCTGCTGCTGTGCAGATAACATAATGGATGATACTTCTATGGCATGGTGCCTGTTCATCTTTAACTACTACTATTTTAACCACTGTAAAAAAAAGTACCAGAAAGTAACTGGTTCCGGTATTCTGTAGTCTGTAGCTACTTCAGGTTTACAAGTAAGCCTAGTAGTACTTCAGTGTCTACTTATGCCGATCTAATTGGTCTCACTAGCTGTGCCATCATCACCATAAAGGGGAGGCTTTCGGTAGTGGAAACATAAACCCATAGTCCCATTCCAGTCCAAAAGAGAACTGATTCAACCCTGTACCAGCATTAAAAAAGGGAACTAGATAGAAAGACGGATAATTATTGATTCTAGTCATAGATTGTTTTTTTTGTACAAAACAAATGAGGGAGAGGGGCACTTTCTCCTATTAAACTTCTAAACTACTTTCTTCCAAAATTATAGCATTTATATGCAGTATGGATGTGGTGCTAGGCAGACTCAGGGGTGTGCTCTGTTCTACAAGATTTGTCCTGTGACAATTGTTGGAAATCTAGAGAGAACTTCACTTTTAACGTCCTGCAAAACAGTTATTACTAATAGCCCTGATTAGTTTCCTGGTTGGTCTCCCATGCCACCTTTAACTCCTGTCATCTTTATGGCTGAGGTCCCCTTAGTTTAACAACTAATTCCTGCTATAGCTTTCCATAGTTATCATTTGCTGGCATAAGGAACCGTGATTCCCATTTTTCTGTTTACTTCTTGGCCTACTTCTAAGATCACGGGCTTCCCCTTCACCATCTGCTGAGGGATCGTTACTACACATATCAGAAGTGACAAGAGGGAACCCTTATCTACATTGCAGCCTCCCACCTTTCTTGCTTCTCCCTGCTTGCCCTGACAGGCATAGATGAGGCTTTTTCCAGAGGACCAAACCACCTGACAAATCTGGTGCTCGGCTGCACTCCATCAACCACTCGTCCCTGGGAATCCAATTGCCCCCAACAGCGGTCGAGCCCGTGGGGTAACATTGCTCACTCATCCATGGTGCGGCCTGTTACTACACCATTGGACATTGCTCCCTACCCTTGTCTATTATCGTAGTTGTTTATAAATAAATAACAGCCATTCACGGGTGATAGCCTTCTGTCTTGCGTTCAACAATAGATTTTACTTTCACAAATAGAAATTGAAAGCATTTCCCATGCTGTTTCATTCATGACCTCACAGTCACAAAAGCTTGTGTCAAGTCAAGTCTGATAGCAAAAACAAAAGGGAACTTCAAAGGGGAAGCCCATATGAAAAGTTCTGAACTACAAATGTCATTGTTCAAATATTTTCCTTAGGAACAGTGTAAAGAGTGTTCAACAAAGTACAACCACAACACAGCATATAATTCAAGTAATTCCCAACTGCCAAACTTTGATTTTATGGAATTTTGTCTTCACATTCTTTTAAGGTGTCGACCACTGTTGCCCAGTTTCTCTGAAATAGAATACATTATAATTGTAATTGCACAATAGATGGGATGTTTTTGATACTGTAATCCAGTTAGACTAGTGTTTAATAATGATATTCTCTAGCCTACTCCTTCCCTGTGTTGTTCATATATTGAGAAGTCAACAAATCATGAAGAGCAATTTGTTGGCTCCATCACTTCTCATATCCATGGTTCTAATGTTGCAGTTGGCTTATCTTTGATCTGACATATTACTGTTAACTCCAAGCTGTGAACTGGGCATACACCCCATAATGAGCTTGCAGACATCATGTTCTGCATCGTAAATACCTTTCATGTCATTGACTAATAAACATCTGCATGAAAATAACAAAAAACATTTATTTAATGCTCAATATTTCTACTTTCTCATAAATCTATTTTGTTTACTTTGCACATTTGCACATTTTTATTATTTCAAAATCCATCATGTGACTCGTATTTAATGATAGGATGTCAATGATTATTGTAATTAGTGAGGGCTGGAGGAAGGACTGTGCTCAGGACAACATGCTGCAATCCCCTCACAGCTGGGGCAAAGTTTTGCAGCAGAACTTAGTGTCAGAGCATTGCAGGACAAGAGATTGGCCAGATATGATTTTTAAAGTGAGGACATGATCTATTAGTTAGGGATAATACTTTAAGTCATTCTTCCACAGACATTGCTTGAGGTGATGAGTGACCAAGTATAGAGGCCTAGAGATGACATGACTCTTCTGACCTTGCATACCCTTTGCACATAATACTGGTTAGTTTTACACAAGCACTTCTAAAATTAAAAAGAATAAGTATTTTCTTTGTATTTTATTTTATAACTGTAATGATGTAACCAAGATGCAAAAGTTTTTAAAGTAATCCTCATTGAGAGCTGTCGTGACCATACTGTAAGATTAACCCCTTAAAGACGCAGCCGGTTTTGCAGGTTTAAGGCTTCGCAACTTTTTTTGGAATTGACAGTGTCTCTTCCTGGGTAATAACTTTTCAACGCTTTAAGATATTCTGTGATTTAGATTGTTTTCTCGTTATACATTGTCTTTATGTTAGTCAGTGTCATTTTTCGGTGATCCTTCCTTTTTGGGGGGTAAAATTCAAAATTTAGGAAAAAATTTGGAAAAAATGACTATTTTCAAGTTTCAAATGTTTAATTTTAGAGACAAAAAGTTGATACCACAAATGTTTTTGATAGACACCTTTTGCCATTGTTCTTCTTTCTTCTTTTTATAATCCATATTTGGTTTTATACTTGTCCATATTTTTTATGGTGTGATAAGGTTTCATTTTTAGTACAACTTCTCATATTTTCTTGAAATTTGAAAATTCGAACCTTTTTGGTGATCAATTCAGTTTGGAAGTGCCGTATAAGGCTATGACTTATCCCCCCCCAAGAAACATTTTTAGAACCTAACATCTCAACCATTCAATCAGCATTTACGAAGTCTGTTAACCCTTACTTATTTTTCCGTAAGCATATGAAAATGGATTGGAATTTGAAAATTTCAATTTTGATTTTCAATCTTTCCAATTTAGCCCTAAAACGGATACATTCATAAGGAATTGAGGTAAATATATATTCCTAATTTCTTGGCCCTGCTCTTCCGAGTACGGCAATACCAGACCCCATTAGTGGGTGTCAGCGCTTGTTTCCTTCCCCCCCGCAACATCGATGTCAGAACAGAGTTAGCGATCCGTGAATTTGGGAAGGCCAAAAATAATTTTTGGCTGCAATATTTATGTGGTGGCCACAGTGTAATTGAAGAGCCCCTGAAGTAAAAGTCAATAGAAAACCCCCAAAATTCACCATGTCGGAACTTAACCCTCAACAGAATTTATCGTGGTTGTGGGAGCATTTTAACCCCCGACATACCGGGCAAAATTGAATGCAAAGTAATGGTGCAGAGTAAAAATTTGTGTTTTTATCCTCCAAAATGTCATTTTAATGCCTCATATACTGTGCCCAACCATTGCCACTTTAGACAATCACCCCAAAATCATGCTGCGGGTTTTTTCCCGATAACATCAATACCACACATGTGGCCAATATTTTACAGACTGGGCGCACAGAATGGATGAGAACGGAAGGAGTGAAATTTGATTTCCAGCTCCGTTTTTCACTGTTTTGGATTTGGAGTGCATGTCATGTTGGCAGGGCCCGTGAGTTGCGTGCAATAGAACCCCCCCAATAAATGATCCATTACTGAAACTAGACCCCTCAAAGAAATTTATCGTGGTTGTGGTGAGCAATTTTAAAAAACCCACCCCCTAACACGCTGGTCAAAAGTTAAATGCAAGCAAATGTGCAGATAAAAAATTGCGTTTTTAATCCTCAAAAATTCATTTTAGTGCCTCATATACTGTGCCCCAACCCGTGCCACTTAGACAACACCCCAAAATCATCTGCAGGTTTGGTCCCGAGTTAATCAGCAATACCAGACCATTTGCCACTCTTACAGACTGTTCAACACAGACGGGATGATACGGAAGGAATGAAATTTTTGATTTTCCACTCCTTTTTCACATGTTTGGATTTGGCTGCCATGTCATGTTGGCAGTGCCCGTGATGTGCCATGCAATGAACCCCCAAAAATGATACATTACGGAAAACTAGACCCCTCAAAGAATTTATCGGTGGTTTTGGTAAAAGAGCATTTGAACCCCCGACACGCTGGTCAAAATTAAATGCAAAGTAATGGGCAGAGTAAAAATTGCGTTTTTATCTCAAAATGTCATTTTAGTGCCTCATATATTGTGCCCAAACCCATGCCCTTTAGACACCCCCAAAAATCATTCTGGCGGGTTGTCCTGAGTACAGCATACCCACATGTGCCAATAATTTACAAGACTGGCACACAGAAGGGATAAAACGGAAGAGTGAAATTTTGATTTTCCACCTCCGTTTTCACATGTTTGGATTTTGGAGTGCCATGTCTGTTGGCAGGCCCCGTGAGGTGCCAGTGCAATAGAAACCCCCAATAAATGATACCATTACGGGAATAGACCCCTCAAAGAATCGTATCGGTGTTTGTGTGAGCATTTTAACCCCCTACACGCTGGTCGAAATTGAATGCAAAGTAAATGGGGCGAGTAAAAAATGCGTTTTTATCTTCAAAATGTTCATTTTAGTGCTCATATACTGTGCCCAACCCATGCCACTTCATAACAAACACCCCAAAAACATTCTGCGGGTTTCCTGGTACGGCATTGACCACACATGTTGCCAATATTTACAGGCTGGTCACACAGAAGGGATGGAACGGAAGGAGTAAATTTTGATTTTCCATCTCCGTTTTCACACTTTGGTTTGGAGGTGCCATGTCATGTTTGCGGGCCCGTGAGGTGCCAGTGCATAGAAACCCCCAATTAATGATACCATACGAAACTAGACCCCTTCAAAGAATTTATTCGGTGGTTGTGGTGGCATTTTAAAACAACACCCCGACACGCGGCAAAAATTGAATGCCACAGAAATGGTTGGCAGAGTAAAAATTGCGTTTTTTTATCTCAAAAAATGTCATTTTATGCTCATATCTGTGCCCAACCCATGCCCTTCAGACCAACCCCCACAAAATCATTTGCGGGTTGTTCTAGTCCCGGCAAATACCACACATGTGCCATAATTACAGGCTGGGCACCAAAGGGATGAAACGGAGGAGTGAAATTTTTGATTTTCCAGCTCCGTTTTTCACACGTTTTGGATTTTGGAGTTGCCATGTCATGTTGGCAGGGCCGGGGAGGTGTCCAGTGATCGAAACCCCCATCAATGATACCATTACGGAACTAGACCCCCTCAAAGAATTTATCGGTGGTTTGTGGTTAGCATTTTACCCCCGACACGCCTGGTCAAATTGAATGCACAGTAAATGGTGCAGAGTAGAAAATTGCGTTTTTATCTCAAAAATGTTCATTTTAGTGCCTCATAATACTGTGCCCAAGCACCCAGCCTTCAGACAAACACCCCCAAAAATCATCTGTCGGGTTGTCCCTAGTACGCAGATACCACCATGTGCCCATAATTTACCGACTGGGCACAACAGAAGGGGCTGAGAACGGAGTAATGAATTTTTTGCTTTTCCAGCTCCGTTTTCACATGTTTGGATTTGGAGTGCCAATGTCATGTTGGAGTGCCCGTAGTGCCGTGCAATAGAAACCCCAATAAAAGGGGATACCATTTAAACGGAACGAGACCCATAAGAATTTATCGGTGGTTGTGGTTAGCCTTTGAACCCCGACACTCTGTCCAAATTAAAATGGGCAAAGTAAATGGGCATATTACTTACATTATAGAAACTTGGCTAAGCTAGAAACTTGGCTACACTATACAACATAAACATTCACTAGTATACACAGTATATACACATACAAATTCATTCTAAACTTACATTATATATACACACATATACATTATATACACACACATTTACACACACACATGCATTAAAAAGCTCCTCTATCGTCTCTAACCCAGTCCTGAGACCACAGCAGAAGAAGGACACCAGACCAACACTTCAGGCTTGGAGCCACACACTCTCTGCTCTGCTAAACCTCCAGTCTAATAAATGCACGGCAAGACCTGGCCTGCATACATGGGAGCAGTCATCCCACCAAGCTCTCAGACTACTCCAGTAAGAGCAGCTATACTACTTTTAAATAAGTGTCAGCAACCTTAGTTTACTGACAAAGATTAGCGGCTTACTTCCCTGAGGTCAGGCACCACAGTGACACGATACCTTGTGCCTTATCACAATATACACATACATATGTACAGTATAATACATATAAACACACACTTGAATTATAAACACACTCTAGTGTACACAGTATATTCACACTTACAGTCCATGTAAATTCATTATAAACACATATATATGCACACATACACATGCATTATATACACACACTTAAGTACATATACATTCATTATAAACATTAACAATATATATACAGTGTACATATGTATACATACATATAATGCATACACACACATGCATTATTAACAAACACTACTGTACACAGTATATACACATCTACTGTACATATATATTCATTACTATACATATTGTATATGTATATACTATACATATTCATCACTATACATACACATGCATATACATGAATTATATACACACATATATACACACAAACATATGTATTTTACCTATATATTTAAACACACTTGCATTATAAACACACAACAGTAGACACAGTGGGGCAGATATATCAAGCTGTCTGAAAGTCAGAATTTTTCTAGTTGCCCATGGCAACCAATCACAGCTCCCCTTTAAAATATTCATGAGCACTGGTAAAATGAAAGCTGAGCTGTGATTGGCTGCCATGGGCAACTAGAAATATTCTGACTTTCAGACAGCTTGATAAATCTGCCCCAATATATAGACACTTAGGCCCTGTGCAACTACATGTTTTTCATCTCAATAGGGAGCTCTCTGGCCATGCCACAATACATGCAGTAATAGGACCTGTACTACTTTTTGGCAGCACAGCCTCGCGGATCGGTCACTGTCAATCCAGGTCCCCCTTCATTGTAAAACTGGAGGGGTCAGTGATTTGGAGTCCCAGTATCCCCTACCTCAATGGGGGAACTGTGTGTATATTAATAAAAATTACTTGAATTGGAAAGGTTAACTATAATTGAAATAAGAACCTTTCAGCACAGCATATTTCTTCAGATTAGGGAGATGGAAGAATATGATGTAAAATACCAGTGGTCCGATGCACCGTAATTAGGAATGGAAAAGATTGCTATCTTTGCTTCAATGTGGCTTGTACATACTTTCTGTTGCACATTCAATCTAAGAAAAGTGTTGGGTTTCTGCAGGAAAGTTTGCAATAATGCAAACTTATGGCTCATTTGCATTATTCTGCCTTTATGTAGCCAGAAGAAAGTCGCTAGGGAAATTACAGTTGCTGAAATAGCATCCAGTAAATTTATACTCGTCTATTTATTTTATGGCACTGTTAACATGCTGCTAAATTTAGGAAACCACAATTCCAGTATGCTTTGTGGGTTCTATCCAAAACACCAGAATAAGATGCAACCCCATAAGTAGGATTAACACCAGCTTGGAAACCCCATTATATGGCTCAGTGCTGATCAATAAACCAGCAAGTCATTAAATTAATGGTGTTATTCATGCTTCAGGTCATTATCCCATTGGGGAAGACATTTTCTAACTTCTAGCAGCTAAAGTGTAATAAAAATTCAGTATGATTTTGTAATGAAAGTATCACTTTTTACTATGTAAAAGGTTCTTCTTCCAGTCAAAATTTTCCAGTCTAAGGCTACATTCACACTGCCGTTGCCCGCCGTATCGTAGCATGGTGGGCAACGGCAGCGCGCGGGAAGAGGAGGAGGGGTGAGTGCTGCTCACCCCCGCCCCTCTCCATAGGGATGTATGGCGCCGTAATATGGGAAAAGATAGGACATGTCCTATCTTTTTCCCAGGCACGGAGCGGTACGGTGCCGCCAAGCGCCCATTGCCATCTATGGAGGATGTGTATCGGCCGTATATATACGTCGGCCGTATATACGTCGGCCATATATATGTCCTCCTTGCAGCAGTGTGAATGTCTACATTTTACAGCTGAGAGTGGGAGATATAACAATGCAAGATGGGGAACATCCTCCCATGCAAAATTTATGGGCTTGGATTGTTGAAAGACCGCCTGCTTCTCCAGAAGCCACTGTGTAATATTATGATTCCAAGCCAAAAGCATAGGATTGAAGGACAATAATCATCTAGATATCAAATAGCATTTCTACCCAGGTGTCTGGGCTTGTTTTTCATCACTCTCTTTTCTCTGGGAAATAGGGTACTGATATCGGAGGTCTGGTTCATGCTGCTGTTTTCCCGCTATTAGAAGGAAAGGATAACATGCCAAAACCTTAAAGGGTTTTTCCCAACTGAAACATAAATAGCTAAAACATCTAGATGGAAATACCCTTTTAATGACCTACTGCTGCCCTGACTGGGGCTGTGTTTATGACACTCACTTCTGTTTAGCTTTGGTACCGTAAGTATTTTAAGGGTTTTGCACACTGATACAAAAAATGGATTTATATACATTATTTATTAATTATTGATCTTCATGCTTATTTAAAACAGTTAATGACGGGTCTGATATAAAGACTGATGCAAACCAACAATCAGTATGAGTCTATACTGCAGCAGAAATAAACTTCTGTTTTTTATAGTGACAACACTTTGATAGATACATACAATAATGGGCACCAGAAGAGTTCTACAAATCTCATTAAGTCCCTGCCAGTGTCAGTTGCTTTGTCAGTAAAAGTAATGTGGAATAATGATCTAGTGTTTCCATCAAAAATGAAGTATGATCCTATCAGCTTCCAATGCAGATATGAATATAATCTAAGATCCATCATTGGAATAATTATCATTCGTCCTGTCAGTGACATATATATATAGATAGATAGATAGATAGATAGATAGATAGATAGATAGATAACATCAGTCTTTACATGCAGCAAATGTTTTAGCAGCTTAATGCTAATCTGTCTCCAGGAATGTGATTTTTAGTTGGTAACTGGTTCCAATAGCCTATCCTATGTTGATTTTAAAAATGCCTTTGTCAGCATTCTGAATCATTTCAGTAGTTTATACAGGTGGGCCATGCCAGCAGCATGTGGCAAGTCCCTGGAGTGGGGGCAACTGCAGTCTGTGTGTGCTTGTGTAAGTCTCCTCTCCTCCACACTCATCCACCACCCCTCCCCACTTTCTGCTATGTGCATTGAGCAGGCAGGGGGGGGCGGGGGGGAAGGGGGGGGGATGGAGTGGAGTAGAAGAATGCATAAGGAGACACAGACACATACAGGTAATGTGTATTAAACTACTAAAATGATTTAGAATGGGTACCATCCAACTTTTGGCAGAGAGAAAGACGAATAAAAGGGGTGCTTTGAATAGCAAAATAATTTTTTGCCATAGACCACACCCATTGCCACACCTATTGCCCAACCAGAGTACATGGTATACTATTAAACTAAATGTCTTCTCACATAATATAATGTCAACTTCTTGTGGCCAACCCCCCTATGGACCCACAAAATATCTCATATCTCATTTTATCCCCCATTTCTGTGACCCCACAAACTTATATTGTCCTATCTTTCTCTACTCCTACCCCCTCCTCTTTATATTGGTGCCTATCTCCTCCATCGCTCTCATATTGTGGCCCCTGTCCTCCATTGCTCCTTTATTGTGGCCTCATGTCCTCCATCTCCCTCATATAGTGGACTCCTGTACTCTATTTCCCCCATATTGTGGCCCCCTATCCTCCATCTTTTTCATATGGTGATCCCCACCCCCTTCCGCAAACTGTATTAAACAACAACCAAAAAATGTTGTTACTTATTTTTCCCTCATTCTCCCAGTCTTGCTTCCTTTTCTGATGCCGGTACTCTGATCTGACTTGGAGGAGGGGGTGGGGCCAGCCCAGGGGAGGAGCTACATTCACACATGTCTGTTAATGAGAAGCAGACATGTACAGAGGCTGCAGGATGTTGGTCCAGACAGCTGGAGGCAGGACAAAATGTGGACTGTCCTGCCAAATCCGGAACGGTTGGAAGCAATGGATTGGCTATTGGAACTTTATACCAGCTAAAAATGACATTCCTGGTGACAGGTTCGCTTTAATGTGCATCACAGTGTTAATTTTTCTCTGCTGAAAACAAAGTCTTGACCAACTGGAGTTCTGTGTGTCTTTAACACAGCTACAATGTTAGCAGAAATGAAAAGCCATCTGTCATCACATTCAGACACAACAGAGCAAGCCGGGCTGGTCATGCTTCAAGCTTCTAATTACAAATCATGACAGACTTCTCCAACAAACTTCAATGTGAAGACCAAGTTAGTAATTTTATGGATATCTACATGCTCAGTTGTAAACAAAGAGCTAGCAAAGAGCAATGGAGAATTGATTGGTCATGGTATATAAAGACATCAGTACACTCAGACATCTAGCAGATATGGTGGACCCTGCAAGATATTAGATATTGAATGTAACTGAGCTAGAACTAAGTATTTAAACATTATAATTTATTTTTGAATTTGTGAAAAAATATTGCAATATTGTTTACATATTACAGATTCTGGTGAACAAACTTTGTTGGTTTATGTCGCCTGTGGAATGGCTGTGGAATTACAGCTGCCAAAATTCTGAAGCAATTCTGCTGCATGTGCAGATAACATAATGGATGATACTTCTATGGCATGGTGCCTGTTCATCTTTAACTACTACTATTTTAACCACTGTAAAAAAAAAGTACCAGAAAGTAACTGGTTCCAGGTATTTCTGTAGCTACTTCAGGTTTACAAGTAAGCCTAGTAGTACTTCAGTGTCTGACTTATGCAGATCTAATTGGTCATCACTAGCTGTGCCATCATCACCATAAAGGGGAGGCTTTCGGTAGTGGAAACATAAACCCATAGTCCCTGATTCCAGTCCAAAAGAGAACTGATTCAACCCTGTACCAGGCATTATAAAAAGGGAACTAGATAGAAAGACAGGGCTAATAATTATTGATTCTAGTCATAGATTGTATTTTTTGTAAAAAACAAAATGAGGGGAGAGGGGCACTTTCTCCTATTAAACTTCTAAACTACTTTCTTCAAAAAATTATAGCATGTATATGCAGTATGGATGTGGTGCTAGGCAGACTCAGGGTTGTGCTCTGTTCTACAAGATTTGTCCTGTGACAATTGTTGGAAATCTAGAGAGAACTTCACTTTTAACGTCCTGCAAAACAGGTTATTACTAAATTCAGCCCTGATTAGTTTCCTGGTTGGCTCTCCCATGCCACCTTTAAACTCCTGTCATCTTTATGGCTAGAGGTCCCCTTAGTTTAACAACTAATTCCTGCTATAGCTTTCCAATAGTGATCATTTGCTGGCAATAAGGAACCGTGATTCCCATTGTTCTGTTTACTTCTTGGCCTACTTCTAAGATCACGGGCTTCCCCTTCACCATCTGCTGAGGGATCCGTTACTACACATATCAGAAGTGACAAAGAGGGAACCCTTATCTACATTGCAGCCTCCCACCTATTCTTGCTTCTCCCTGCTTGCCCTGACAGGCATAGATGAGGCTTTTTCCAGAGGACCAAACCACCATGACAAATCTGGTGCTCGGCTGCACTTCCATCAACCACTCTGGTCCCTGGGAATCCAATTGCCCCCAGACAGCGGTCAGGCCCCTGTGGGGTAACATTGCTCACTCATCCATGGGTGCGGCCTGTTAGCTACACCATTGGACATTTGCTCCCTAACCTTGTCTATCTATGAGTATGTTTAATAAATAAAATAACAGCCATTCACGGGTGATAGCCATTCTGTCTTGCAGTTCAACAATAGATTGTACTTTCACCAAATAGAAATTGAAAGCATTTCCCCATGCTTGTTTCATATGACCTCACAGTCACAAAGCTTTAGTGTCCCAAGTCAAGTCTGATAGCATAACACAAAAGGGAACTTCAAAGGGGAAGCCCATATGGAACAGTTCTGAACTACAAATGTCATTGTTCAGAATATTTTCCTTAGGAACAGTGTAAAGAGTGGGTCAACAAAGTACAACCGACAACACTAGTCATATAATTCAAGTAATTCCCAACTGCCAAACTTTGATTTTATGGAATTTGTCTTCAATTCATTTTAAGGTGTCGACCACTGTTGCCCAGTTTCTCTGAAATAGAATAACATTTATAATTGTAATTGCAACAATGAGATGGGATGTTTTGATACATGTAATCCAGTTTAAGACTAGTGTTTAATAAATGATATTCTTAGCCTACTCCTTCTCCTTGTGTGTTCATATATTGAGAAGTCAACAAATCATGAAGAGCATTTTGGTGCTCCATCACTCTCATATCCATGGTTCTAATGTTGCAGTTGGCTTATCTTTGATCTGACATATTTACTGTTACCTCCAAAGGCTGTGAACTGGCCATACACCCCATAATGAGCTTGCCAGACATCATGTTCTGCATCGTAAATACCTTTCATGTCATGGACTAATAAAACATCTGCATGAAAAATAACAAAAAACATTTATTTAATGCTCAATATTTCTACTTTCTCAATAAATCTATTTGTTTACTTGCACATTTGACACATTTTTATTATTTCAAAATCCATCATGTGACTCGTATTTAATGATAGGATGTCAAATGATTATTGTAATTAGTGAGGGCTGGAGGAAGGACTGTGCTCAGACAACAACCTTATTACAGGTTGAACATGCTGCAATTCCCTACACAGCTGGGGCAAAGTTTTGCAGGCAGAACTTAGTGTCAGAGCATTGCAGGGACAAGAGATTGGCCAGATATGATTTTAAAGTGATGACATGATCTATTAGTTAGGGATAATACTTTAAAGTCATTCTTCTCACAGGACATTGCTTAGGTGATGAGTGACCAAGTATTAGAGGCCTAGAGATGACATGACTCTTCTGACCCTTGCATACCCTTTGCACATAATACTGGTTAGTTTTACACACAGCACTTCTAAAATTAAAAGAATAAGTATTTTCTTTGTATTTTATTTATAACTGTATATGATGTAACCAAGATGGCAAAAGTTTTAAAGTAATCCTCATTGAGAAGCTGTCGTGACCATACCATGTAAGATTAAAGGACATCTACCACCAGGATCAAGGATTATAAACCAAACACAATGACATACTGGTGTCTGCCCCCTTTTGCGGGATCGGCTCTTCTTTAAAGAGAACCTACCACCACGATTCTACCTATAAAGGTAGATCGTGTGGTAGGTGGATCTAAGGGACGTGAGGATAGCTCTTTTTAGAGCTAATCCTCACGTCCCCGCTAACTTTTGGTACACTTTATTGAACTAATATGTAATTTGTTTATGCGGCTACTGGGGCGTGGAGTCGCGGCACGAGGCTACACTTACGGCTACTCCACGCCCCAGTAGCCACATTACTCCTCCTACCCTGTTGCGTGCGGCGCACTGCGCGCCCTCGCCCGACAAGCTGACTACTGCGCATGCGCAGTAGCTCAGGCCTCAGAGCTGGGGCTGCTCATGACGGACGAGGGCGCGCAGCTACGAGGAGCTGCGCACCGCACGCAACCGGGTAGGAGGAGTAACGTGGCTACTGGGGCGTGGAGTAGCCGCGCTGTGTAGCCTCGTGCCCGGCACCTCATGCCCCAGTAGCCGCATAAGGAAATTTACATATTAGCTCAATAAAGTGTGCCAAAAGTTAGCGGGGACGCGAGGATTAGCTCTAAAAAGAGCTATCCTCACGTCCCTTACATCCACCTACCACTCGATCTACCTTTATAGGTAGAATCGTGGTGGTAGGTTCCCTTTAAGCTTCTTATGCCCCTTTGTTTAATACAAAATTTACGCAAATGAGCCTAAAGGGCTTTGGGCTCCGTTAACACCTATGGAACTTGGAGATGCTCAGGCTCATTTGCATAATTTTACAAAAGCCTTTTTTTTAAATAAAAAACAGAGCATAAGAAGAAGAAGAGCAGATCCTGTCAGAGAGTGTAAACACCAGTATGTCAGTGTGCTTGATTTACAATCCTTGATCCTGGTGGAAGATGTCCTTTAAAGAAACTGTTTTCTGAGTGATCAGGCACCATACAGTAGCTGGAGACAAACCCCAAATTAACCCCGAGCATTAAATAGTGGAGCTCTTTAAATTGTAAATGCATGGAATGCCACAGGACAAATCTGATACCTGATCCTTGTGGGAAAATAGAGTACAAACTTTTAATCCCTTAAGTAATATATTAGCTGTTTCCTTCTCAGTGTACCGTGGATAGTCCTTTGACATAGCTGGCAGAATAAATGAGCTGGTATGTCTATGTAAATATATAATATGAAAAGCCATATGCTTATATAAATAATGTATAGCAAAGGAGAAGTCTGAACTTCTTTAAGATATGACATTAACAAATGGCTCTCTGATCATAATACGTCTTCTAGAATATCTTCATTATCACTAGTTTGCACCTGTTCTGCAACCCCCATCTGCATCAAGTGGCAAATGTGCAATTGCTATTTAAAGGAGAGATGTTTTGGAATACTTAGTCTGTCTAGTGTATCTATATTAAAGAAATGTTTCTCCCTTCAAATGGAATGCTTGGTCTATAGAAAATGTAACATACATCTCATGACATCCAGTGCACATATAAAGCTTGCATCTTATTATACTATGCACTGTTCTATATTAAATCATCAGGATTGGCTCACATTATTTGTAAGTGTATGAGTAGCGATAGATATATGGAGCCTGACAGAACCTGTAGCATAGAGCCCATGTGCCCAGCTTGCACATGTATTTAAGAAGTGTTTGCGCCAGTTTGTGTGTCGACAAGAAAAAATGAGCATGCATTTAATACAGCGACTTGACAGAGCTGTGTTGCATGCTGTATATTAAATGTGCCACTAAAGATGGTGCACAGTTCCAGAGCAGTGCAGGTGCGGAAGATAATTGAAAAACGAGCACTAATATTCAATAATTTGGCGCACCCTACACACTCGACAGGCAAACTGCACATAGTGTGGCTTTTGATAAATTTGGCCCATTGGGCTACTAGTCTTAGGCATGCCATTTGAATTTCTGGGAGGTTCAATAATAAGCAGTCAGTAGTCAGTGGGGCACATTTACTAAGAATGTGAGAAACTGCACTAAAAGTGCTCTGTCTGTGTATAATGCTCGATGCAACAGAATCATTAAGAACAGAAATCATGAATCTGTCGCTTTCCTGCACTAGCCCAACAGAGTTCACCAACTTTTTTTGGTGCACCTTTAATATAGGGAGTTCAACAAACTTTGCATGATAAATCTGGGGCACGGCCTGACTGAGCAATGGAGTGCCCCCTAATTTGTGTTGCATGATGACACAAAACGGTTGAGTGTGGTACAGACACTTCTTAAATACCCGTGCAAGCAGTTTACACCTAAAAGAATGTGCATCAGAAAACTGTTGCAAAGCCCTTAGTAAATGTGCCCCAGTATGATTTAGGGTAAATCTCTCATAGCTCTAGTAGCTCGTAGGCTACATCTACACTCAGTGATGGCTAAACTAAAGACATAAAATAATGTGTATACTTGAGTATTAGCCGACCCAAGTATAAGCCGAGGTACCTAATTTGAACACAAAATACTGGAAAAAAACTATTGACTCGAGTATAAGCAGAGGGTAGGAAATGCATTGGTCCCTGTCTGCCCCAGTATACAGCCAACCAGCGCATGCCCCCCAATATATAGCCAGAAGCCTCTTGTCCCCAGTATATAGCCTGCGGCTCCTGCCCCTGAATATATATTCTGCAGCCCTGCTCCCAGTATATAGCCTGCAGCCCCTGCCCCCCAGTATATAGCCTGCAGCCCCTGCCCCCAAGTATGCAGCATGCAGCTCCTGCTACCAGTATGTGGCCTGCAGCCCCTTCACCCCAGTATACAGCCTGTAGCCCCCAGTCGACAGTATACAGCCTGCAGCCCCCTATCCACAGTATACAGCCTGCAGCTTCTGCCCACTGTATACAGCCTTCAGCCCCTGCCCCCAGTATACCGCCGGCAGCGCCCTGTCCCTAGTATACAGCCAGCAGCCCCCAGTCCCTAGTATATAGCCAGCAGCCCCCTGTCCCTAGTATACAGTCTGCAGCCCCCTGTCCCTGGTATATAGTCTGCAACCCCCTGTATACAGCCCCTCACCGAGGAATGCCCAGCCTATAGAAAAAAAAAAAAGTGTACTCACCTTCTGATGCCCCCCCCCCCTCCTTTGCAGGTCCTCTTCAAGCCATTGATGCTCCGGCTCCCTCTCTCGGGGGGGTCCGTTGCTCTAGTTGTGACGTCAGCTTGATGGCTGTGCACACACTAGAATGTCAGCGAGCCACTGACTTCACATTTTGAGCGACAGCATTGCGCTGAGGGTACCGGAGCCAGAACATCCATGGCTAGAAAAGGACCTGCCATGGGGGCGTCGGAGGGTGAGTATACTTTTGTTTTAATACACTCGAGCATAAGCCGAGTTAGTGTTTTTCAGAAGAAACTCGGCTTATACTTGAGTATATACGGTATATTGTAGATGATCAGGGAAATTGGGTGCACACTCACCCAATGTGGTTCTCTCAGTGTAAAAGGATGATCATGACACAATTATTTATCTCTGGAATTTATTGTAAGAATGAGACAATGCAGTCTCTATTGTCAGATTTTCTTTACTTGATAAGCTAGTGCAATTGAGCTTCCATATTGATGAACAACAATATCCAAACTTGGCTACATTCACAAAAATGTGTGATTTCTCCAGTCCTGCGCTTTATGAATCCATATACATATGACATTTTTCATCCGTGTAAAATATGGTGGGCTGGCAAATGATGGATGGTTCAGACCTATATTAGATATTCAGAATATAGAGCATCCTCACACTGAGCTACTGCCACCTTATAGAGCAGTGATGGCGAACCTTTTAGAGGTCAAGTGCCCAAACTGCAACGCAAAACCTGCAGCAATTCAAGTAGTAACTTATTGAAATCTTCTTGCTCCATGCTGTACCACAGCTTTCAATGGGCCTGAGGGCACCAATATCTTTGTCAGAAGGAGAGGAAATTTGGGTTGTCACTGGAGCTTCCCTTGACAGCCTCCTAAACAGGAAGATTCAGGGGTAGCACAGGAGAGGCTCCAATGATAACCTGACCCTGTCTATACCTCCTCTCTCTTCCTGCAGCCTCAGGTATACCAGGATGCTCCACATTAAAATAATGCTAAGCATGGTAAGTCCTGGGACTGCAGGAGGATCCCTGTCTGGCGAACCCTGCCATGGTGCAACAGCCTGAGTAACCACTGAGAGGGCTCAGAGTGCCACCTCTGGCGCCCGTGCCATAGGTTCGCCACCACTGTTATAGAGGATCTCTGCACTGAGCTCCTGACATCCATATGGAGGATCACCGCTATCAACTACTTGTAGGCCTGTGATTGGGGAACAGACAGCGCTGGATACTGAAGAAGTGACTTGCCACAAGACACTTGGTATTGAACTTAGAAATATTTTCCATTTATTTACAATGATCACCTGTTATGTACTCTTTCTTTTCCTCTCTCAGCATGTGCAGTAAGTTGATTACTGAAAGGACTCCTGCTATTAGTGTTTAATAGTATAGTAGTATGGTTCAATAGTACCCAGAACCATTCTGTGGTGTCATATTAAAGAAAGAATCTCCTTTTCAGGTCACATTAGGCTTGTGGTTCTATAAACTACAGTAAAAGATGTCAGGAATTGAATTTTCTATGAGGTTTGCATTCCAACAATATGGGAATTCATTAAGACTTGCATTTAGAACACCAGTCTTAAAATTCCCCCTGCTGGCGCTCCTGCACTGGTATCCACCAATTGGCTCAGACTCCAATTTTCTTATCACTGTTCATACAACCAATCACAGTGCATCTTTCATTTACAGCTAATTGCAACACAGACAATTTTTCTTTTAATGGACACTTACTGCCAGGATCCACTCTTCTTTAAGCTTCCTGTGCCTTTATTTTTAGGAAAAAAGGCTTTATAAAATATGCAAATGAACCTGAGGGGCTCCAGGCTCCATTAAAGGAAATCTACCATTTGATTTCATGCATTATGAACCAAACATACCTTAAGACTGCTGTGGCTTCGCTGATGCAGAAGCATATCTTGTTTAATCCCTGATCTGAGTGGTTTTGCTGAAAAAGACTATTATAAAATTATGAAAATGAAGCTTCATCACTTCTGTGCTGGGGCTTGGTGCTTCTCCTCTCACATTAAGCATGCACTGCTCCAGAGAATGATGTAATCACTGTGTTGTGCCTGACAGGCAGAAGTAATCAATTGCTGCACCATCCCCAAGCTGCTGTGTGTGAGTAATCCAGCTCAGGTTGATTAGTCCTGTCTGGACAGTTCAGGAAGCTCAGTGTAATGTGTTTTTGAACTGCAGGCTGAATCCAACCCAGCTTCTCCAAGGTCCTGAATGTTATAATAGTTTTTTCAGCAAAACCATCTCAGGGATTAAACAAGATGTGCTTCTGCATCAGTGTAGTTACAGAATTTTAAGGGTATGTTTGGTTCATAATGTATGAAATCAAATGGCAGATTTCCTTTATGGAGCATGAAGCCCCTCAGACTCATTTGCATCATTTTACAAACCTATTTTTTTAACCAAGGGCATAAAAATCTGAAAGAGCAGATCCTGACAGAGGGGGCACACAGCGGCATGTAAATATGCTTGGCTTATTATCTTTGATTCCGGTGGTAGATGTCCTTTAACCATTTCATTTCAGAAACACTTATAGGTGCCACAGTCGGCTCTAACAGCATCACCTAACAGGTTACCTGCGCAATCATTGCCAGCAGCGCCATTTCTTTTTTTGGGCGCAGCTTTGAAATTGTTTTGGAACTTGGAAATTTTGGAGCACGCATGGAGCAGCAAAAAGCTGGTTTATGGAGTTTTATTTTGCCATCATGAATGTGGAGACAGTTCTAAACCTTTTCGTTATGTGCCAATTCATTAACCCCTCGGGCCACAATCTAACATCCCAGTGTAAATTATAACACGACTTGTGCGCCAAAAACACATACCCTGCGCAGAATTGATACGTACCCACTGTGTGTGTGATTATTTAGTGGACAACCCTTTAAATAGCAGGTACAGCCTTGAAATTAGCGGCAACTCTTTACCATTTTGTGGCCCGATGTGTACAGCCGGAAATGCAATGAGGGGCACTTCAGTCTCAGAAGTTTATACCTATATGGAGTGTGATGAAACGCAATTCTGCTATAGGGCACAGCCTTTCCTAATAACCTTCCTTTAGACACTCCAGAGGCTTTATATGCATTTTATACTACTAGGTGGTACTCTGTATGCATATTACACTACATGGTGGTACTCTGTATGCATTTTATAATACATGGCGACATACTGTATGCATTTTATAATACATTGTGGCACGCTGTATGCTTTTTATACTGCTTGGCAGTGCTCTGTATGCATTTTATACTACGTGGCGGTACGCTGTATGCATTTTATACTACTTGGCGGTATGCTGTATGCATTTTATACTACTTGGCGGTACTCTGTATGCATTTTATACTACTTGGCGGTACTCTGTATGCATTTTATAATACATGGCTGTACGCTGTATGCATTTTATGCTACTTGGCGGCACGCTGTATGCATTTTATACTACTTGCAACACACTGTATGCATTTTATACTACATGGCGGAATGCTGTATGCATTTAATACTACATGGTGGTATGCTGTATGCATTTTATAATACATTGCGGCACGCTGTATCTATTTTATACCTCATGGTGGCACGCTGTATCTATTTTCTACGCTATTACATATATTGGGGGGGGGGGGCGCATCTCTCTATGGCTCGCGTCGGGCAGCAGAAAGGCTTCGTTCACCCTCGGATCAGACAAGCTAAGACCTAAGACAGACCATGAGGTAAGACTGCTGACAGGCAAAAGACCATGTGCTACACCAGCCCAGGGGTTTTATATCCCCCCTGGTCAGGTGGTAGTACCTCTCCAATCACACTCCAATGTACAATACAGCCAAATAATTGGATAACTACTTACATCAGTGATGGCGAACCTTTTAGAGGCCAAGTGCCCAAACTGCAAACCAAAACCCTCCTTATTTATGGCGAGGTGCCAACCAAAAATGAAAGCAGTAACTTATTGCTCCCTGTTCTTCAACAATTTTTGATCACATTGGCCTCCTAAGGACAAGATGGAAAATTTGCCTCATTTAAGCTTCTTTCCAGCGTCCCTCTGTACACAGAGAATTGTGGGGCCAGCTGAAGGTCCTCCAAAGATAATACAGCCCTGTCTACTCCTTCCCCCTCTTCCTACAGTCCCAAGAAGCAAAGTAAGTATGGCTTTAATATATGACTGAAAGCAGCATCTTTTAAGTTGCTTGAAGCAGTCCTGTGTCCTATCAGAGTCCAGTCTGGTGTGCTGGGGCGATGGCCTGGGTGCCCACAGAAAGGGCTCTGAGTGCCGCCTCTGGCACCCGTGCCATAGGTTCGCCACCACTGACTTACATCCATTTAACTGTTGCCTTTCCAGGCAGATACAACAGCTGCAATTTACCTAAGTTCTCCTAGCATTATCCACTGGGTGAGATGTGCAGACTCACCAGATAGATCCTGACAGGGAGAGGGTGCTGTTTGCAACTACCACCTTGCCTATATGTTGGCAGGGGTGTTGCACATTGATTTCAATGCCTTTCAAATTTATTCAGCCACGTGACCTGGACATATGGCCGGATTGGTGGTGAACAGCCAATCCGGAAAATTTACACCCCTAGCAAATACAATGTTTGTACTCTGTAATGTAGTATTATATTTGTATATGTCCCCTTTGATTTGTAAAGTGCTATAGAATTTGATGGTGCTAGATAAATAAAAATTATTATTATATTATAATTTGTAATTCAAAGCCCATATGCAGTAGGATGGTGTAAGCTTAGGTCATATGAGGCTACCATTTCCCTAATTATGTCAAAGTAAACTGAGACAAGGAGAGGTAAATCTTACTGCCTGAGGTCACAAACAGAATGAATGGCAGGAAATCTTGTAATACAGAAACCTGAACTCATACGTTATAGCCTGTCCAATAGACCAGATCTCCTGATTAGAAAAACAAATGACACCATTTAATCTAGCCTGGTCATGTGAGATTGTGTAGGGTCTTGGTGTAGGTATACTATACAATACCCACAGAACAAAAGAAGTGTGGGTCTCTCACAAATCAGTGGTGGAAATCATTAATAAACCCTATAGTTCTCCTATAGTTGTCATTGATATAAACGTCCAGTGGGTGGAGCTGATAAAGTGAGGCTCTTAGTTTTCCAGGGTGGGAAAAGCTAAACAAAGTCTCTTCTTGCTATCTTGAAAGGCAGTCCCCTTAACACCAAGCATAATGACATGATGTGGGATTAAGCCAAAAAAGTATATCTATTCCAACTGAAGACTGAACTGTTTTGACCTGGTTGGGTCTCTTCAGTACAGTGTAGGGAACTGGGTCGGCTGAGCGAGTCACTATTGACTAGGATCAGGAAGTAAGAATTCTCCTTATGGAGAGTTTGCCAATTGAAGATGCCTTAATTGGCAAACTCTCCATAAAGGGAACTCTTACTCTTCTTTATTGATCCTTTACAGAGGCAGACACACTCCATTCCGACTACTTCCTGGCATGCCCTCCCATCCTCTGTTCCAGTGCCTGATACACATTGAAACTAAATTTGTTGGAGCCTAGCGTGCCTGCTCCTATAAATAAACAGAGGCATGACAGCGCCAGAGAAGGAAAGTACAAGTACCAGCCCCCCCCCTACGTTTTTAATAAACTTGGACAACCCCATTATTGCATCTGATCCCCTTTCCATACCTCTGTCTGAAACTACTTTGCTGAGCTCTGATTGATACAGGAGGAAAAAGTAGAGGTGATGTGTTGCAGATGTCAGACCACGCAGGCAATCTATGACTGACCACCACATCAGAGAGGCTGAAAAGGCCTAAATGAAACATGGGACTTGTATTTGAATACAATACTTGTGTGTTGTTTTGTATACCTCTTTACTTTTTGGCCCCTCCACATTATAGACCCCCTAGTGCAGTGGTGGCGAACCTATGGCACGGGTGCCAGAGGCGGCACTCGGAGCCCTCTCTGTGGGCACCCAGGCCATCACCCCAGAATGAGGTTCACCAGACAGGACTCAAAGAATCTTCCTACAGAATGTTTCTACAATGATAGGTGAATTTGCCCTCCTACTTTCAACTGCATTGGTGTCTTAGGAGGCTGAAGGATTGAAAGTTGTCAAAGAACAAGGAGAAATAAATTACGGCTTAAATTTATGCGCTAGCACTTTGCAATAAATAAGTGGCTTTTGGTTGAAGTTTGGGCACTCGGGCTCTAAAAGGTTCACCATCAATGCCCTAGTGCAAAGCGAGAGGCTATCCAAATGCATTGTGACAACCCTTAAATTCAAGAGGATCAACAACATATCAAAATCCAAAATGCTTGAATGTTGTTATCGCCAATACATGGTTGACTGGTCCCATTAAAATGAGTGGGTTCTTCTGAGGAATCATGGTTCCGGCAAGATGAGGTTCACTCTGTGCTAAGCCTCTAGTTCAACTGCACATGAGGTTCCCCGTGCTGAAAATTGACTTCTGTTTGACTGGTATATTTCATTATATTTTGTTTGATTTTCTTTAGTATTGCTGTTAATGTGAAATAAGTAATTTTCTCACTAAAAACTTGATTAAAAATTAATTAGTCATTTCAGCTAACATTTATATAATGCATGATGTCACATTTGGGCTATTCATTATATAATTATGTGTAGAGGACAGCAATTGGTTAATCTCTGTCAGGACAAGGCATTTTGGTGATCTAGGCAGATGAATCAAATTGCCCCCAAGCTTAAGAAGGGGAAAAATGAAATGGCTCCCTCCCCACATTAAAATAGGGGCAAGCTGTTAGGGGATCATCTACAATTAGGCCTACCAGCAGTAAATATTTGTAATCCAGAACATGCCCCAGTATGTAGGTCTCCTACCAAGTTTGAATTATTTCTTTCATTTACTGTAGTTCCAATATTGGAGTATATTCACATAGTTGAGAAGTTCATAACCTCATAAAAAAATCTGGTGGTTTTACTGTGACTTGAAGTGCTTTTATTATGCAGTTATTGGCCATTATTCAATGCAGATCAATGTGTGAATTTACCCCAAGGGCTTAATCAAACAATCTCCACGAACCACAGACAATTAAAAACTTGAAGCAGGTAATATATGTTGTTAATTTATAGAAAATAACAGACTACACATTGACATCTGTTGTTCTGGTCAGAAAAAAAATGCTTTAAAAACCATGCATAACTCAGTTTGTAGTTATAGTCTAGTACATCAGATTTGCACCTTACCACAGAAGTGCAACAAAGTTTGTGTTGTGTAGCAATGAAAGTCGTCCAGTCTATCAGTGGTAAATTTCTGGGTGGCTTTTACTTCTGTTTTGCATATGACATGCTCAACTGGTCACCCGGGAGTTGTAAAATTGTAGATAATTAAGGGCATCTTGATAAATTAGTAATAAGTGGTAGAATAATAAATTACACAATTACTGGGGTAATAGGCCAAAAACTGACAAAATAAGGAGTCACTCACTGAGTCACCTAAGTGTCAATCTTGCCATAGACTTTTTATAATGTATTGCCTTATATTCTCACCTTGTGTTGTCTACCATAATTTTGTAAGCTATGAAGTAAAAGTTTAATTACTGTTATGTGTAATCCACTATATTTTCTCTGTATGCTGGTAACTGTGATTATAACTATGAGGGCACTGTCACCAAATACTATGGGGGCACTGTTGGTAATAACTATGGGTCACTGTTACCATTAACTATGCAGGTTCTGTTACTATTAACTGTAGGGTACTGTTACCAACTATGGGGACACTTAGTATTAACTAGTAGGGCACTGTTACCATTAACTATGTGGACGCTTAGTATAACATAGAAGGGCACTGTTACCATTAACTATGGGGACGCTTATTATTGCCTGGAAGGGTACTGTTACCATTAACTATGGGGACTTTAGTATTAACTAGGAGGGCTTTGTTACCATTTACTATGGAGACACTTAGTATTACCTAGGAGGGTTCTGTTACCATTTACTATGAGGACACTTAGTACTTAGTATTACCTAGGAGGGTTCTGTTAGTATAAACAATGGGGACAATCTTAGTATGTATGGAGAAGAAAAAAAAGAGATCCACTCCTGTAACAGATCAGATCTCTAGATCTGTGAGTCACTGGGTTAATAGTACATAACTCACACGCTAACAATTTTGGAGCATTTGCACTGTACTGTTATTACTAATGTATGAATTAGGCTTGGCCTACATTAGAACTTTTTGTACTGCAACTAATCTTAAAGGGGTATTCCAGGAATAAGTGTAATTCATATTCAAATGGGTCATTAAAATATAAGCTTATATGTAATAAGTTGTTATTTAAAACGTTTCTCTCCTTAGCAGAAAAATGCTGTAGACATACACTGTAATGAAGAATTAAAATACTACTGGCCCTTTAATCTGTCCTGTGACTTTGTCTCTGCGGAGAAGACACAGGACAGAAGATGGCTGATGGTCACATGTGCACATCACATGTTCTGCACCTGTCTGGGCAGGTCATCTGATCATCACTATATTTGACAGTATGGCCAGTGTTGTGGAGAGACGTCACCTCAGTGAGGAAATGTGCAGTGATGGCAGTTACACATCGTTAATATGGTAACTGTTAAGGAGATCACACTGGTTTCGGACGCCATCTTGACTACTGTCAGCCATCGAAATGCAGCGGCCATGTTCCCTGACCATTGTCAAGTTAATGTCATGATTCAAACTTCATTTTATGTAACCTGTTTGCTGGCCTGTCAGCTAATACCCTTTGACATTTAATGAGAAGCCAGTCTCTCCTTGATGCTGCATAATAATATGATTCTGGAGTCCACTTATCTCTTTCTGGCAGAGGAAATTAGTAGAAACAATATCTGTGTACAAGGTCTCTGAGAACTGAGCACAATTAATTATTTTTTTTTCCCAGAATGTGCTGATGACCAATAACTTTACAGTATACTATTCATGCCTACTCTTCTGTCTGTGATATTATGATTTTGAGATATTAAACTGGAGAAGATCTTGACATACACTAAGAGACGGACGCGTGTCTTAGTTTTTATGTTCAATCATGAAAGGGTTAATTAGGACTCACCTTACAAAAGTCAAGAGGGCTGTTGGGGCCCTGCATAAAAATCCCTATCAGTAACAGAGCAAGAAAGTCTGTTGTATCATCACTGGGAATAGAGAATGAAAGGGAGGAGCTGTTACTGAGAACTGAAGGATCATGGGGATGTTGTTGTTGATGGTGGCCATCTTGGAAATAACTCCATCTACTTTAGAAAACCCATGAAATTTTGTTAATCATAAAAGCAAACTATTTAAGCTCAGTTTTGTGATTAATGATATTGAGTTTTGTTGTATTCATTTATTTATAGCATTATGGGTTTTTCTATCAGTTGTTTATATTCCCAGAATAACTTTTTAATTGCAAACATAGAACACAGCTGTACTTAGAGTTTATACAATCTAGTGGACTGCCGCTGTCACTCAATACTTATAATCAATCAGCAGGGTTACAAAAAAACTTTGTGAAGCCAAGACCTCCTTGAACCCTGGATGTTATTCTTCATTTTTTGTCAAATGGATGCATCATTAGGAATGATTGGCACCATCAGTTTGTTTATGTTGCACAGCCCTGTGTTACATGGAATGTTAACACCCAGTTGTTAATATGTCCTTATATTTCCAGGAGGAATTACCAAACAATGCCACAAATCCAGAATTTTTTGAAAAAAATCCATGACATTTCATGTTCATTTAATCTGCACGTGACTGCGCCTGATCATTGCTTTACTGTACAATCTGTAGCATAATGCTTTCTTTCGTGCCGCGTAGACCTGGTTTCTGACCACAATGTGATCATTGTTCATGTATTTTTGAATAAATTGTTATTTGTACAATCATTGTATCCACTTGTCCCTGACATTGTGGTTGGGGTTTTTTTTTTGCTTGAATATTAGTTAGCTTCTTCTATTTCTTATTTTATGCTGCTCATATGGAAGGAATTCAACACATTTGGCACAAATCAATCGGACATATAGTTATAATGTGACTGATTCTAACTGATCTTGATTCAAATACTGTATATGTGTACTGGGCTTGTTATTGGTGCTATATTTCTGTAGTGAGCTTTATTCTGATGCTGTACTAATATACTCAACCTGGTTCTGGTGCTGTATGTATGTAACAAGCTTGGTATAGGTGTTGTATCTATGGATCTGTATAGGTAACAGGGCCATATTTAGTGTTGATGCTGCCCTAGGCACTCTCAGTGCTTCTGCCCCTAATGGTGCCGTCAAGCTAACACTTCTGGCCACAACCCCTAGCACATTACTAAAAAAGAGCAGCACTGGACCCAGGAGTCTCTCCAATGATCCACTGCTAACATTAGATTCAAAAACTGATTAAGGCTGCATTCACACAAAGCTTTTGCATTGTGTTTTGAAATGTATTGGTCAAAATGCTTCATCACACATTTACTTAGTAGAAGTATATGTGTGGTGTGTGAAATTGTTATTTATCACTATTAGTGTTAAAAGACAAAAAAATGTTGCAAACTTACAAATCACATTTGAGTTTCATCCGTTTTGCCCAATGCATTTATATTGCAAACAAATCATAACCACTGGGAACACAAATGTGCCCACTAACCCTAAGCCAACTAAACCTAGGCCCACTAATCCTAAATTCCTAAATCCCCCAGTAGCCAGCAGTCACAGGGGTGATCCCAATAGCCAAACTGCTGCCCCCAGAAGCCAGTGCAGACCCTTGTAGTCACCGATCTGCCCCCACTAGCCACAGTGCTGCCCCCGGGAGCCAGCGCAGCCACCATTAGCCACAGTGCTGCCCCCATTAGCCAATGCAGCTCCCAGTAGCCAGTAGCCACACTGCTGCTCCCAGTAGCCACTGCTGCCCCAGCAGTCACAGTGCTTACTCAGTAACAATAATCTTTATTTATATACAACGCCATAATATTCCATAACGCTTATAAATCATAGAGTACATATACAAATAAAAAACTATATTATAGAGTACAAACAGTTATATGGAACAGTAGGAGTGAGGGCCCATGTTCGCAAGAGGTTATAGAATGTGAGGATGAAGGGGTTGACACAAGAACTTACAGTCTATGAGGATGAAGGGGATGACATAAGAGGTGTAAGAGCTTTTATAATAGTCCAGCTATTCTTTATAAGGGAACAGAATAAAATAATTTAACAAATAAAAATGCTGCTGCTTGCGCCAGCCTTCAGCCATCTTATATACAAAGGCACATGGCAGCCTTCAGTAGCCACAGTTCTGCCCCAGCCCCCCAGTAGCCACGAGAGGGGGGGAGATACTGCTAATCTCAGTAGCCAGTGTTGGCCCCAGCAGTGACAAGGCTGCCCACAGTAGTCACAGGGCAGATCACAGTAGCCACAATGTTGTCCCTAGTAGTCACAGTGCTGTCTCCAGTACCTGGTACTACCCCCAGTAATGACCCTCCCCCCAAAGTCCGCCCCCCTGCCCACCACCCACATGGTGACATAATACATTGTGATCTTTTCTCACATAAAGCAGGAAAGTTGTTTGTAATAAGGATTGCATTGAGGGAGTGTCACGGTTACACCTGCGATCCTCGGTACGGATTGAGGGTGCACCCGTGCCTGCTGCCGCGGTCCCCGCTCCCCCAGCCCTCATTTCCTCTCTTGGCTCCGGCCTGCACTCTGGCTCCCAGCGTGTAGGCCGCATGCTTCTTCCCTGCAGTCATGTGCTCCCGCCATTAGGGGGGGGGGCGCGCGTTGACTTCTCCCAGCCTTAAAGGGCCAGCATCCTCCTTATTGGCTCTGGCATTCCTGGCTCGGCTATATAGCCTGGCGACTCCCAGCATCCCCTGCCAGACCTTCAGGTCATTCTACTGGAGAGAAAGCCTTCCTGAGCGTTTCCAGACGCCTCTATGTTACCGTGTTCCTATGGTGATTCCCGTGTTCCGTGGTGTTCCCATATTCCTGTTGTCCTGTGGCGGTCCTGTTGTCCTGTGGCAGTCCTGGGGTCCTGTGGCGGTCCCGGTGTCCTGTGGCGGTCCTGGTGTCCTGTGCGGTCCTGGTGTCCCTACCTTGGCTGCCACCGCGGGCCTAGTCGCCACCGCGGAGTGACCTAGTGACTCCCCGCCGCAGGAAGACCATCCCGCTTTGCGGTGGGCTCTGGCGAAGACCAGGAATTCTTAGACTCCACTCCCGGGTTGCGGCTAAGGTTGTTATTCCCCGCGGTGGTCCAGGGAGTCCACTGTCTATTCCCCTGAGACTGTGACAGGGAGGACAAACAAGATAGTGAGTCCTGAACTCCAGTCCCCCAAAGGCTCTGCCTTCATACCAGTGGTGGCAATGATTAAGACCATTGCATAGTTCCAGCCATAGTTCCAGTGGTAGTCAGTTAGGAAACACCCACACATGGTTCTATGATTTACCATACATTTAATAAACCTCCCAGTCACAGACTTAAATAACATGAATTGTCTGCCAAAATATAACAGGCCCTCTGCTTATTATTGGCTGTTGATAATGCTAAGTGTCTTCATATTTGCTGTGCTGCAGAGGATCATTGGACCCCTTCATGCACTGAAGGCCAAATACAACTGCTACTGAATCCCACCAACTTTCCTGTTATAAATGTGGAATTATGCTAAGGATAACTTTTAATTAATAATACATCAGGTTTATTATTTTATCAAGATATATCTGAAGTAAATGACCTTTTTAATTTGCATACATTTTTGAAGCAGTCAACAAACAAAAGAGAACAATTTTAATGATAATGATGTAAGGTTCCTAATGTACATAACAAAGGCTTACTGTGCCTATTCAATGCTCGAAAGGGCTGATGGAGATGATGATGGCATTAGTAGTGCAGCTAATACCATATTGTGACGAATTTGCAGGGAGACTTGCGAACGTTCTATTTAGCTCTTAGTGACACACATATC
The DNA here is from genome assembly GCA_019512145.1 of Engystomops pustulosus. Lineage (NCBI taxonomy): Eukaryota > Metazoa > Chordata > Amphibia > Anura > Leptodactylidae > Engystomops > Engystomops pustulosus. Next base: position 119,453,995 of record CM033642.1, on the reverse strand, counting down.
CATCTCAAACACCTAAGTGGGACAATTTATTAGGGGTTTGATTGAATTAGGCACAGTCTCCCGCTTTTTTTTTTTTTTTCAAAACTGAAAGTCATCACAGGCACAGCACAAAATCCTGTTGTGTGCTGTCAGTGTAGGTTAGAAACTAGCCATAGCAATCATCATCATCTTCTGTGGTTGCTGTGTGATTTCTTCTGATCGTTTTGTTAAATAAAACAAAAAAACGCACAAAAAAACAAAAAAAAACACAAAAAAAATTTACACTATAATTTTGAAAATGTTGAACCCGAGGGCTAGGGGTAGGGGTAGAGGACGTGGACTTCCAACTACTGCAGGGGTCAGAGGCCGTGGTCCTGGGCAGGGTGAGACACCACCTGCTGATGAGGGAGCAGGGGAACGCCGCAGAGCTACACTTCCTAGGTTCATGTCTCAAGTTACTGGGACTCGTGGTAGAGCACTGTTGAGGCCAGAACAGTGCGAACAGGTGATGTCGTGGATTGCGGACAATGCTTCTAGCCATTTGTCCACCAGTAAGTCTTTCACGCAGTCCACCCATGTCACCGAAATCAGCACTCCTCCAGCTCCTCCACCTCAGCCTCCTTCCCCCCAGTCTGCCCCCTCCCAGAAAAATTTGGCATTTGAACCGGCATACTCTGAGGAACTGTTTTCTGGACCCTTCCCAGAGTCACAAACCACTTGGTTCAGGTTCTGCTGAGCTCTTTAACCGTGCCCAGGTTTTTCACCGGTTCGCAGTCTGTGGGGTGATGATGACATTGTGATGTAGTGGAAGAAGTGTGTTGTAAAGAGGTGTGGACTGATGAGGAGACACGTTGTCAGACGTGGTGAAGTTGTGTCAGGGCAGGAATCCGATGGGGGAGCAGACTGAGATCAGGGATGATGAGGTGACAGACCCAAGCGGTTGACAGGCTGGGTGAACACAGTGCTTCTGAGACGGAGGCGAATCCTCGACGAGAAGAGAACAGGTTGGAAGAGGCAGCGTGTAGGGCCAGACGGGAGAGGCAGAGCCAGAGCTGGTGCATCAACGCCAAATGGTTCCCGTGGCGAGGGCTAGATTTTCGGAAGTCTGGAGGTTCTTTTTTAAGAAACACCGGATGACCGACGGACTGTGGTGTGCAACCTGTGCCACACCAGGATCAGCAGGAGTTCCACCACTACCAGCTTTAACAACCAGTATGTGCAGGCATATGAATGCCTAAACACCCACTCAATGGAACCAAGGCCTATCACCTCCCGGCCGGACCACAACCACCCGGCTCCTTCCCTGTGTCACGCTGTCTCTGACTAGTCGCCCCTGACCAGGAAGCCGGCCCAAACACCTCCCGTGCGAAACACACCTTCGCCTCCACAAATCCTCCACAGCATCCACCAATGTCTCCATGCGCCGCGTCCAGCTCACTATACCCCATACGCTTGAGCGCAAGAGGAAATACAGTGTGCAACTCACCACACGCCCAAGCATCAACGTCCACATCTCCAAATTACTCAGCCTGGAGATGCTGCCCTATAGGCTGGTAGAGACCGAGGCCTTGCCCATGTGTTAAATCTCATAGTTCAGCGGTTCTCAAGCATACCCCATCTGTTGATTTGCTCACGAAGTCCGCATCGCTGCTCGTCTGTGCGCATTTCAGAAGTCCAGCACAGATGCTGCCACTCTCAGGGCAGCGCAGCGCCGCCTCCAACTGCTGCTCACCGAATGTTGTGCGACGTGCCCCCGAGGTGGAATCAACATTAAGCATGTTATCCAGAGTTTACCAGCAGCGCAGAGCGATGTAGACTGCCAGATGTCAATTTCCACCAGAACTGGTAGTCAGGTCAGTCAGCTTCCTCAATGTCTACATGAGGAGTGGACATGGATGTCTGATATCTGTCAGGTGCTGAGTAACTTTGAGGAGTCAACACAGATGGTCAATGGCGATGCCGCCATCATCAGCCTCACCATCCCGCTGCTTGGCCTGTTGAAAAACTCTTTGGCCAGCATGAAGTCGCTCGTCACAAGAGACGGGGGAAGAAGATTCCCTTGTTGATAGCCAAAGCACCCTCAGGTCTGTTTCTCAGCGCATATCGGAGGAGGGTGGAGGAGGATGAGGAGGAAGAGGAGGAGAATGTTGGCGAGACAGAAGAGGGGAGCACTGGGTTTCAAAGCTGGACATGTGGCACGAACTGCCACTGTACGCCTTGGAGGTTCTTGCCTGCCCTGCCGCTAGCGTGTTGTCTGAGCGGGTTTTCAGTGCAGCTGGTGGCATCATCACCGATAAGCGTACACGCCTGTCAACTGACAGCGCTGACAGGCTGACGCTTATCAAGATGAATAAAGCCTGGATTTCTCTGGATTTCCATTCTCCACCAGGTGAAAGAAGCTCAACCTGAATAATGTATGCACTCCTCCTCCTCCTCATTTTCCTCCTTTCTCCTCTTTGTACATAAAGCAGAGGAAACGGCTATTTTTTGCCAGGGCAAACTGGCCCTAGCTATAGTACTCATGTATTTAATTTTTCGGAGGGACACCTACCCGGTCCTCTATTTTAAACAATTTTTGGGAGTGCCACATACAGGTACTATAGTATTAATTTTTTGGAGGGCCACCCACCCAGTCCTCTGGTTTGAAAACTTTTTGGACTGCCACATAGAGGCACTCAATCTATTTAATTTTTCTGGAGGACCACCTACATGCTCTTCTGGTTTGAAAAATTTTGGACGCACATACAGGCACTATCCAAATTTAATTGTCTCCAAAGCAGCCTCCACACGTCGTATTTTTAGCTGCCTCCACACGTTGTCTCCATTGCTACCTCCACACATCATCTCCATAGCTGCCTCCCAAAGTCGTCCATATAGCGTGCCATACATCGTCCCCTTAGCAAACGAGCTGTGTCAGGCAGAATTTTGGGTTGTTTTCATGGCTTCCACATCAAACTTGTTAACTTTGTCGCCACCCTGCTGTGTATCACAAAATATACTGCCAAACTAACTCTATCATTTACCGAATATTTCAGCGCTTCTGCGCATCTGTTTACATTCCCTCACCCGTCATAACCAAGCCAATTACTTATAAGAACAGTACTACAATTGATCTTATACAAAAGGTTCTTAGAAGTGGCTGTTTGTAGCCCCAGCCTGCTTGAAAAGGGCCCCCAGGCCCATTTTGGGGGGGAGGAGCCGAGAGGAAGGGGGTTGGACAGGAGAAAGCTCGTCTGTCAGCGGACCGCCAGCTCCATCCCAAGATCCAACTAACATAGTTTAACTGGAGCACCTTTAATCTACTACTACTTTACTGCCTCCATACATCGTCCCCTTATCAAAGAGCTGTGTCAGGCAGAATTTTGGGGTTGTTTCACGGATACATAATGGAACTCGGCCCATCTGTCGCCGCCATGCCGAGGAGACTGAAATTTCAGTCATAGCAGCGCAATATGCATGCCCCATACTGTCGTCTTAATCATGGAACCATTTCCAAAAAACAATTATTAAAATAGAACCGCTATGCTATTCTATTATTCTTAGATGAAATATTCAAACGACCCGCCTGCTTTGAAATTATAATTTTTTCAAAGTAAACGCTTCTGGCCCCCAGGCCCACTTTGGGTGGGGAGGAGCCGAGAGACAGGGGCTTGGACAGGCGAAAGCCCGCCTGGCAGCGGAACGCCAGCTCCATCCCCAGATTAGGCAGCCTCAGAGGCATCCATGCATACTGCCCTGCTGTTTCCTGTCCATTCACCTCGACGATACTCCACAGCGTCCACCAATGTCTCCATGCGCAACTTTCAACTGTCTATACCCAGACCGCTGGAGCGCGAGAGGATTTACAGCACATCATCCCCTTATCAAACGAGCTGTGTCAGGCAGAATTTTAGGTGTTTCACCAGATACATAATCTGTCGCGCCATGCTGAAGTTTCAGTCATAGCAGCGCAATATGGATGCCCCATACTGTCGCTTCTAATCATGGAAGTCGTCTCCATGGCTGCCTCCATAGTCGTCCCCTTATCAAACAGCTGTCAGGCTCATTTTTTGGGGTGTTTCACCAGTAGATACGTTATGGAACTTGGTCACTATGTCGCCCACATGTGTGTTATCGACTAAATATACCGTCAATTTTTGTTCACATAGGAAATCATTCAGCGCATCTTTCTCACCTCCTTTGGTTCCTCTCTGCCGTCTTAACCAGGCAAAATACTGATACATACGTGACTACACGTTATCCTTGCCAAAAGGAATTTTTTAATTGGTTTGAAGCCTGAGTCCATTTGGGCTATGTCGCCATGCCACTTCCTCTAGCCTGCCGTGCTGCCGTGCCTCTGCATGCCGTCTTTATAGTGTTCAGGGTCAATTATTGGATGTTTTAGAGTATCAGCCTCTCGGTCACTCTGTCATCGCCCATGTGTTGCCCATAATTTTGGCATAATGGTGCGATTAAGCAGCCTCAGAGGCATCCATGCATGCTGCCCTGCTGTTTCCTGTCCATTTCCGTGGTGTTTCCATCTTTTTCTGAGGTTTCCAGGTGTTTGGCCAAGCTTCCCTGTGCAGACCCTTGAAAAATGCTTGAGTCTCCCATTGACTACAATGGGTTGTTATTCGGACGAGCACTCGAGCATCGGGAAAAGTCATCTCGAATAACGAGCACCCGAGCATTTTGTGGCTGCCTATCTCTAATGTTAACCTTTACTGAGTGGGGTGACCACACTGAAAATAATTTTACTGCATTAAAATACTATCCAGGCTTCATAGATCTCTCCTGGAAATGCAAATGTGTGCCTAAAAGTCAGTCAGTATATTTGTCTGCAATATGGAACAAGGTCATTTCAGTGAGAATTATTTTAATAATTTGTTATAAAACATTTATTTTCAGTGATTTACACCACATGAACAATGCAGAAGCTAATACTCAAAAGGGAATTAATACACTCACACTATGTGCTACCCATGCTACATTTTAAAAAGTGCCCCCTCAAAATGCCCAGATCCTCCTTTCTTTCTCTTTGTGGAGATATACACTCAACGGCCACTTTATTAGGTACACATGCTAGTAACGGGTTGGACCCCCCTTTGCCTTCAGAACTGCCTCAATTCTTCGTGGCATAGATTCAACAAGGGGCTGGAAGCATTCCTCAGAGATTTTGGTCCATATTGACATGATGCATCACACAAGTTGCCGCAGATTTGTCGGCTGCACATCCATGATGCGAATCTCCCGTTCCACCATCCCAAAGATGCTCTATGGATTGAGATCTGGTGAGTGTGGAGGCCATTGCATTGAGTACAGTGAACTCATTGTCAGTTCAAGAAACCAGTCTGAGATGATTCAGCTTTATGACATGGCGCATTATTATCCTGCTGAAAGTAGCCATCAGATGTTGGGACATTGTGGTCATAAAGGGATGGACATGGTCAGCAACAATACTCAGGGAGGCTGTGGCGTTGCAACGATGCTCAATTGGTACCAAGGGGCCCAAAGAGTGCCAAGAAAATATTCCCACACCATGACACCACCACCACCAGCCTGAACCGTGATACACAGGCAGGATGGATCATGCTTTCATGTTGTGTGACGCCAAATTTCTGACCCTAACCATCCGATGTCGCAGCAGAAATCGAGACTCATCAAACCAGGCAAACGTTTTTCCAATTTCTACTGTCCAATTTTGATGAGCTTGTGCAAATTGTAGCCTCAGTTTCCTGTTTTAGCTGAAAGGAGTGGCACCCGGTGTGGTGTTTGCTGCTGTTAGCCCATCTGCCTCAAAGTTCGACGTACTGTGCATTCAGAGATGCTCTTCTGCCTACCTTGTTTGTAACGGGTGGCGATTTGAGTCACTGTGCCTTTCTATCAGTTCGAACCAGTCTGCCCATTCTCTCGACCTCTGGCATTAACAGGCATTTTCGCCCACAGAACTGCGCTCACTGGATGTTTTCTTTTTTCGGACCATTCTCTGTAAACCCTAGAGATGGTGTGCGTGAAAATCCCAGTAGATTTTCAGCATGTTTCTGAATTCTCAGACCAGCCCTTCTGGCACCAACAACCATGCCAGTTCATAAACTGGTATTGCAGTTTATGAACAATGAAATAATGCAAGTACATATTTTTATTGTATAGTTTACACTATCTAATTTAAATATCAACTAGGAATCATACACCTTATGGAACAATAGTCATTGTTTTCAGTTCATTATCATTTCCAAATTAATCAGAATGTTATGCCTTTTGGGTGTTCTGCAAGGCAATGAATGTCCTGCTAATGTCATTGAATAAAGGAAGGATATTCAACATCCTAAAAGAGTAGATGCCATTTTGTATTGTTACTAAAATATTACATACAAACCCAGCCTTAGGTCTCCATAATAGGTACAGTACTTGTCATCTTTGAAGTCAAAGACCAAATCAAGAAGGCAAGCACTGAAGATGTCAACTTGTTTCTCTGCCAACCCTTCCTACTAGGACACTGGACACTGGAAAATACTTTATTGCCCAATACCTCCTGGGCGAGGAAGGAGGATTTGGGCTTTCAATGGTCAAAGCATGTAAATTTGCAATGTCTCCCAGCAAGGATTACATCATCTGCATTGTAGATGTTAAAAGATCTGTTCTTGGGAATAATGTGACACTATTTATAGAAAATATTTCAAGGTGCGGTTACAATAATTAGCATGTCTTGTTGATAGAAGAAGATTGCTTTGACAAGACAGGTTCAGATAGAAGACGCTTTAAAGATTAAATCAATCTTTTAGAGAGTTATGTTGGTGAAATGTCATGCTTTTATTACAAACCCTAAACATACCAGTTAGTCCCATTCTCTAATAAAAGAGCAGATATATTTAAAGATTCCAATGATTCTTGCTAGCAACAAAACTGTAATAACAGCTAATATATGTCCCCAGTCTGTTTTGGCTTAGAATCAGGAACAATGAAATGGCAAAAGAAGGTGAGAAATATGTTACAGGCTACTAATATATTAACAAGCATAGTACAATTCTCGCTGGTTTATCCATGCTTAATTTTTATAGTAGATTTCCTTTAAACTCTGCAATGACATGGGGGAGTTAGACTGAGAGAATATTTCCATGGCAGAGATTCTACAGACAGCACAGATTCAACAGCAACCCCACAGAAAATGTTCCTGGACCATACAACCTGCAGCCAGCTCAGAACTGGATACATACAGTGAGTGCGGAAATGTTCTCGCTTTGATTCATTCCAACCAATTGGTAAGATCAAAAGAGGTTTTTTTTGCTGTTAAATGTACACTTAGCACTCCATCTTCACAGAAAAAAACTGAATTGTAGATATTTTTGCTAATTTATTAAACTAAAACTAAAATATCACATAGTCATAAGTATTCAGACCCTTTGCTGTGACAATGATATTTAACTCACATACTGTCCATTTCCTTCTGATCCTCCTTGAAATGGTTCTATTCCTTCATTGGAGTCCAATTGTGTTAAATTCATTGGACTTGATTAAGAAAGGCACACATCTGACTATATAAGACCTCACAGTTCACAGTGCATGTCAAAGGACATGAGAATCATGAGGTCTGAGGAGCTTCCCAAGTAAATTTCTGTAGCACTCAAGGTTCCTACAAGCACAGTGGCCTACATAATCCTTAAACGAAAGAAGTTTGAGACGACCACAACTCTTCCTCAACCTGGCAATCCTGAAAAATTAAGCAACTATAGGAGAAGAGCCTTGGTGAGAAAGGTTAAGAAGAACCCTAAGATCATTGTGGCTGAGTGCTATAGATGCAGTAGGGAGATGGGAGATTATGAGAAATAAGATTATCAGATCTGATGAAATGAAGATTGACCTTTTTTGTGTTAATTCCAAGAGGTTAGTGTGGAGAAAACCATGCACTGGTCATCAGCCGCCAAATAAAATCCCAACAGTGAAACAAGGTGATGGCAGCATAATGCTATGGGGGTGTTTATTAGCTGCAGGGACAGGACGACTGGTTGCAATTGAAGGAAAGATGAATGTGGTCAGGTACAGAGATATCCTGGATGAAAACCTCTTCCAGAGGTGCTCTGTACCTCAGATGGAGGCCAAAGGTTTACCTTCCAACAAGACAATGACCCTAAGCACACAGCTAAAATAACAAAGCAGTGGCTTCAGAACAACTCTGTGACCATTCTTGTCTGGTCCAGCCAGTTCCCTGATCTAACCACAATTGTGCATCTCTGGAGAGACTTGATAACGGCTGTTGAACGTTCACAATCCAACCTGAGGGAACTGGAGAGGATCTGCAAGGAAGATCCAGGTGTGTTGTATCATTCCCAAGAAGACTCCTGGCTGTACTAGCTCAAAAGGTGCTTCTATTCAATACTGAGCAAAGGGTCGGAATACTCATGACCATGTAAAATTTCATTTTTCTTGTTAATTAATAAATTAAATTATTTTAGATTTTTAATTATTAAATATCTACATTTCTTTATTTTCTGTCAAGATGGGGTAAAGATTGCACATTAATGAACAAAAAAATATGAACTTTTTAGATCTTACAAATTGACTGCAGTGAAAAAAACAAAGGGGTCTGAATGTGTACCCACTGTACATTGACCGCTTTAGAAAAAAAGGGAAAACTAAAATCCTGGGGTAAAGAAAGAAACAGTTGTATAACCTAACCCTGCAGGAACCAAGGGCTATTAGATTACTGAAAGTAAACTCAGATACCATCATAAAACCTGCCGACAAAGTGGGTGCAATAGTCATAATGAACACCTCCAACTATATCCAGGAAACTAACAGATAGCTGTCCAACATGAAACAACTCATTGACATTACCAAAAAGCTTCCAACTGACATCCAGCACAAGGTAAGACTACTCATCCCAGAGAATCCCAGGCCAGGCCAACATATAAAGAGAATCAACAGGAGGCCCTAGTAGTCACCCTTGTAGTCACCAACAGCCCACAACTGGAGATCCTAAATTCTATTACCAGGGAACTCTAACTTCTTCATAAACATGCAAGACTAAAATAAATATTCCCAGTCCCTCAATCCTTACTTTCCGGCAACCACGAAAACCGAAAACAACTTGTTTTCCTGATTGCCCCGATGCCCCCAAAATGGCACCTCATCCTGTCTGCAAAACAGGTGCAAAATGTGTTGGCACATTCACACAGGTGACTATGTGCCTGTATCACAACCACAGCTGGTACATATGATCAAGGGGGACATTTTCCTGCAGGTCTCGCAATGTGGTGTACCTCAGTATGTGCGAACAGTTTCCCACCAAAGGCCTTTATGTCGGGTAAACAGGCCAGAGACTTTATCAGAGGATGAACTTGCACCTATATGATGTTAAAAACAGAAGAAAAGATTTCCCAGTGTCTGCACATTTCTCCAGAGGACCATACTAATGAAGATTTGTGTATTACTGTTTTAATGGAAATTTCAAAACATAGACTGAAAGGAAAGAATGTGAGTATAAATGAATGCAGAGATTTAACACCTTGCACAGTGGTCTTAAGATCCATGCCAGCTTCATGACCTCTGACCTGGAGGCCACAAGCAGATAAGAAGCAGGGCTCTCTTATCATGTCTTGTTTTCATGCCAAGTTTTAGTCTTTTTATTACCATCCTGTTGTGAATAAGATGTCTGTATATATATAATTGTTTTAAAGGTTTTTTTAAAATGTCTTTTTATGATCAATATCTAGTGTGCATAAAATGTTAGGTATCCCAAAATGTCCAATATATCAAAATATAATAACAATTATTTTTGGAGTTTAACCCGGAAAAAATATTGCAGCCAAATTTTTTAATAATTATCCATAAAAGTGATATCATAAAACTTGGATATGTTAATAGAAGGGACTAATTTCAGTCATTTGGTGCAAAGTTGAAAATGGCACCTTTTTGCCATTTTACAAAATGTAAAATTTTTTTTTTTAAAAATTGATTCATTTAAAAGTCCACACAGTCATCAAATTGGTAGCACTGAAAACTTCATTTCATTGTGCAAAAATGACACCACCCACAGCTCTGTACACTGAAGTATAAAAAGTTATTAGTGCCAGAAGATGCCAAAATGAAGATTTTTTTTTGTACAGGAGGTTTTAATTTTTGTAAATATATGAAAACATTATAAAACCTTTATAAATTTGCTACCCCTGTGATCATACCGATCCAAAGAATAAAGTAGACATGTAATTTGGGGCGCACAGTGAAAGCTGTAAAATCCAAGCCCACAAGAAAATGGCGCAATTGCATTTTATTTACTGATTCCACTGCATTTCAAATTTTTTTCTTGCTTACCCTGTACATGGCATGATATACTAAATACTGTCCCTATGAAGTGCAATTTGTTACTCAGAAAACAAGCCCTCACACAGAACTTTACATGAAAAAATAAAAAAGTTATGGATTTTTGAAGGTGGGGAGTCAAAAATAAAAACGACAATTGACTGAGTGGAGGGTGCTGCCGGACATTTGACTGAGTGGAGGCTTCTGCTAGACATTTCACTAAGTGGAGACTGCTACAGGACATTTTACTGAGTGGAGGCTGCTGCCGGACATTTCACTAATTGGAGACTGCTGTCGGACATTTTACTGAGTGGAGGCTGCTGCCGGACATCTAATTGAGTGGAGGCTGCTGCCCGACATTTTACTTAGTGGAGGCTGCTGCTTGACATTTCACTAAGTGGAGACTGCTACAGGACATTTTACTGAGAGGAGGCTGCTGCCAGACATTTCACTAATTGGAGACTGCTGACAGACATTTCACTAATTGGAGACTGCTGCCGGACATCTTATTGAGTGGAGGCTGCTGCCCGACATTTTACTGAGTGGAGGCTGCTGCACACTACGTATAAGGTGTATGAGTATGGTGCTGTGAGTATATGTGTATTTTCAAGTATAATGGGCGGGACTGGGGTGGCAGCGCAAAATTTAGGTATATGGAGGGCCCTGATGCAAACTTTGGGTTGTGGCCCTCCATATACCTAAATTTATATCTTGTTATGCTACTGCAGATCAGAAATAAGAGACGATGAAATCCATGAGCTGCATATTACACATGACATTCACCCCTCTATCACAGCCATCATATACTATTATACATGTAATAGGGACCCGTTCAGGAGCCAGAAGAGCTCTTCTTAGCAAGTGGAGCCTAATCAGCCAGCTCTCTAAGAAGAGGTGTGCATGCGTGTGTGTCCGTCCTAGTGCTGGCTACAGGCAGAAAGCAGAGAGAAGCTCATTGCAGTATCAGAAAATAGATCCAGTGGGGGTAATTTACTAAGGGCCTGATCCACGTTTTCCCGACGTGTTACCCGAATATTTCCGATTTGCACCGACATCAGCGCCGGCATGCATGTGACGGAAATGGGGGCGTGGCCATCGAAAAACGGATTCAGAAAAAACACGAAAATTAAAAAAAAAGTTGATGACAAAGTTGTGTCTGTGGAGCAACCTGGTGGTACCACGCCACAGTAAGTCTAACCTGCTTTGTGGCAGGTTCTGGTGAAAACTGTGTGCCGTCCGCAGTGTTCCATTGTCCACTACCCCTGGTGCCTGACACTGATCCTTAAGTCAGAAGATTAACGGTCGCATCCAGGCGCAACCAAAATTACAAAATACACCAGGACTGATAAAGACAGGTTGGAATTATATCTGTGAAATGCTGAATTTTTGTTAGTAACAGTGAATAAGAGAATCTGTTATTTTGTTATCCTGAGTACATTTAGGAATCTTGTCTTTGTGGGAATCCCCCTTTAATGAATAGCTGGCATTTCTCAATATAAGGGAATAAGCAGTACAATAACCAATACCTCCTCTAGGTTAATGCTCCGTTTTGATAGGTGTTTGCTTGCTAATATACATAATATTATTTCTCCTTATAGACAGGGGAGATCTTTTCCAAAATGTGAATATTTACATTTTCCATCATAATTCAGTTTTTATTGCTATGGCCAGCTCAGAAGACATCCTGAATATTTTAGCTGATTGATAGTTTTCTTTTCTCTACATTGGGACAGTCATTTACTTCCCTTTCAGATTCTGTTTTCATTTTATATGATCCATGGCAGTAATTTTAGGCAATTATAGCCTTACATATCTATTTATTATAATAATGGTCAAAATGAGGAGATATCTGTATTTGTAAATATACCTGTTACTACTGCAAGTTGATTTCAGGGCTTGCTACTGCAATATCCCCCACCGGGGCTAGCTTTTTCTTGGGGCTGGAGGCAGCTGGGGGCCAGAATACAGGAAAGGCTGGCAATTGCGGCATAGGACGCGCTGATGCTTGGTATGGGGACCGGAGGAAGAAATATGGAAGGAGAGGCTGATGTACAGGTTCTCCCTGGGGCAACCCCTGAGTGTCAGTAAGATAGATCCCTGGGTAATGGATGGGGAAGCCTGTGGTGGTAGACAGCCATATCCAAGGATCAGACGGAGGCAACGTTGTGCAAATTAACTCACAGTTCTTTATTGAACAACAGGTAGCAGGCAATGGGCCTAAACGGTCATCAGCAGATTTCTGGTACTGGAGTGGTCGTGGAGAGTGGTCCTCAGGAATAAAGCACCAGCCTGATAATAGATGCAGGCTGGGATAATGGAGATGGAGTTGTGTCCAAACTGTGAAAACTGCAGCTCTGGATTTGAGTCTCCTGACTCTGGTCCTGGGATTGGGTTCTGTCAGTACTGAAGGTGTACTGAACACTGTCTCTCTCTTCACTCTGTCCATGTGCTAAGAGATCTGGTGGTAAAGTGTAAGTGCTCTCAAGAGACTTGTGCTCCCACTGCCCAGGGGTTTTATACTCCCCCTGGTCAGGTGGTAGCACCTCTCCAATCACACTCCAGTTTACAATACAGCCAATTCATTGGTTAATATCTTACACCCATTTAACTATTTTTCAGGTAGAGTCTACAGCTGCTATTATATAATGACCAGGTTTTAAAACCTTCAAAGAAGGTTCATGACTCCCTCCGTCAGCTCCTAGCCTGGAGAGGGCGCTATTCACAACTACCAGCCTGTCTATGTATTAGCAGGGGTGTTGCACTGCTTGTAGTGGTGCTGTGAAAAGACTATCCTTTGAATTCTATGTACAGTCCATTCATTCTAGAAATCAGAGATAATCTGAGATTACAGTCTGCACCTATGTGATGTTCACATTGTAATACTATGCAATGTCTTATTTTATTTGTATACTGAATGTACCCAATGATGTGTAAAGCGGTGCTTTTTGTATGAAAAGATTTATTTTTCTCAATATTAACGAAATGAAATGAAATTATAACTACAATAAAAAATTAACGCTGGCATTGGTTCCGTTTCACACTAATCAGGTATCTTAAAGGTTAATAAATCCACATACTTTCATACGCACAGACTGGTTTTAAATGTACCATGCCATTCAGGCTCCGGCACTCCTGTCTGTGTGTTCTGTAAAGGCTGATTTTTTTGCATCTGGAATCTGACATATAAAACCAGAAGTAGAATCTATGGCCCCGGGTAGCACAAAGCAGCTCTGGAAGTTGCCAGGCGCTTTGCTGCAGAATATCTTGCTATAGAGCGAGCCCTTCAGTGACTCCATGTGGTGGAGGAAGGCAGAGTCTTGTGTGAAACAGTCTGATTCCTCCCCTTGGATTCTCAACACCTCCTTCCCCCTCCCTGTCTCTCACTAATTCCTCCTCCCCATTCAAACATCTATGTGAATTCCTGCCTCCAGGTTTTCAGTCTGCCTCACTCTGGCATGGTGAAAGCACAGAGAGAGGCAGAGAGAACACATCCAAAGAGCAACTGGATGACCAGAGGGAAGCGAGGATCCAGGGAAGCAGTGCACAACTGCGATACTTCACACCTTGTCACACACGGAATGCAAACCATGGCTATTATCATCACCAGCTACCAGCTAATGAGAACTGCTAGGATTTAAGGAGAGATCTTTATATTTCCCAAAAATTGGACCAGTTTCGGGGTGGCACACTGGTTTGTGGAATGCTACAGTATTTGTCGCTTTCTTCTGGTGGATTCTGAGAGCTGACCCTTTTCTTTGGTATTTTATGTTGTTTCCTTAGGATTGGATAGCAAGGGATTTATTGTTGGATAACGTGAAGGGCAATCTGCAATGCCCTTTGCCAAGCGGATTGTTGAGCCCCAGTGGCTGTGTAGGCACGCTGTCGTCCAGGTAGAGGGGAGCTGTTGCCGGGATCAGGGGGAAGAGCAAAAGCAGCAGCACCCCCGGGGGAATGCCAGGGAAGAATTGGTGGCTAGCTCCGGACAGGTGCCCTCAGAAGAGAGGGACCCTCTATCTGCAGATGGGAAAGAAAAAGATGTGGCCACTCTGGATTTGTGCGTTGTCAGCAATGTGGCAATGTCACGGATTTTACGTCAACTCTCGGATTTAGCGCGGCATGCCTGCTCGATTTTCCATGAGCTGGAGGCAGATATTCAGGTTACAGCGAGGCGCGTGCGAACGCTGCAAGGGAAAATTGGTACTGTCCAGCAGGTTGTCAGCAGCTTGGATCCAAAGCAGGAGACCGTGCGTGAGTACCACATCTTGACTAGAATTCTGCATTCTGTATTGAGCATCTTTCTGCCTTTCCGTGTGTCCAGGCATAAGTTCAGGCCTTCAATAAGGCTATAACTCCAAAAAAAGGCAAAAGGTGAACTGAGAAAGCCCTGAACTCTTAGTTTTATGCATCCTATTGCTTATCTTATGCTAATAAGTCTCCAAATGTTTCATTATCACCTCAGATGCTACAAGCAGGGAGGGAAATCTGCATTGCTGCTTTAGCAGACAGCAGCTGCTGAATGTGATGAGCAAAGACAAGGGGACTGCTTCCTCCTCTGTCACCTCAGTAATAAAAAAGAACTAAATAAGGTGTTGGATGAAAAGAAAACAGATAATACAAAACTTACTGCATGCGTAGGCCTCTCGCCTAAAATATGATACATATTATCCTCTAATAAAATACAGCATTTTTATTTATCAATTGATGGCAGTTATTGCTTTTTATCCAATGTATTTCTATGCAATGTGGCCATTAAACACCTTAGTACATGGCCATCTTGTCCTGTTATTGACTGTAACACCAGCATGTGGATAGAAGGATTATACCATTAATAACTGTCCTTTGCGTGACTAGGTGTCATGGATTTCCCTTGCTGTATATAGCAATGGCCTTGCTTCAGATACCGTATCCATCTTTAGTATCTTTCATCTGTTTGCTGAGATAAGTAGTAACAGCTTGGTCCATCCCCTTGTTACCATAGACATCAGTTGCTGGGTACAGAAACAGAACAGCTGGATGTGTTTTTTATGTGGCATACGTGGAGAAAGTGCAGACAGTATTAAGCATTTACTTGGTTAACAAAATGTCCTGTGTATAGACTATAAGATTCATTAAAGCTGATGGATAAAAGGCAAGTAGCTGTGTACTATGTATAGCTGTGTGTAGTACATTCATATTAACCTTCCCTGTCAAAATGACAAATACAATCCCAAGACCTGCCCTCTTTCTTCTCCGCTCTAGTCTTAGGTGTCTATTGCCAGTGATATTTGGCTATATATATGTAACTTTTCTCAACCTGCTTCAGTCATGGTGAGGCAGAGGTGATGTCAGTGGTGTGTGACTTACATAAACCTTCTAGAGGCTTCAGATTTTGTGGAATCACTGGGCAGATGCTGAGGACTGAAATCTCAGCAACATTGAGGTGGCAACGCTGAATGATCATTCATGCTCCTAAGCAACAGGAAGGAAGAGGGTATGGTTTACATGATGATAGGCTCCGGCTAGCCAATCACAAAGCACGACTATCATGGTCATTTTGATATTAAAAGCGCTGCTCTGATAATACAACATCCTGATGTTTTCATAAAAATAGAAAAAAGGAAGCAGTAATTTCTGCTCCATCACATTTCTATGCATTTTTTACAGCAGGTGCTATGACATGATGTTAATGTGAATTCTAGGATCATATCATTATAATTGATGCCTATGCAATGTATACTGTGCATTTAAATACTGTCTAATACTGCAGTCCAGCCCTCGAATTGTGAGTAGGGAGGCATGAGGCGTTTCTCTTCCTCTGGCTCCAGACATGGAGCATCTCCAGCCTCAAAGGACGACGAATGGCTGCTACCTTTACAATAACTCAAGCCTTAGAAGCAAAGAAAGACATTTTCAGACTATTACTCATTTGAACATGACCTTGGAAAGGTTGCAAATACTGAATGTAGGAGATATGACAAAATATATATGGCTATATATGGCTGATTATGAGAATGCACTGGAGGAGGAGATTTTCACTGCAGTCTTCATAGATAGGGCTGTGGCCAAAGCCAGGTTTTCTCCTAGCAGCCATGTGCATGACATGTGCACTTGTGCCTCATATGATATTACTCCTAGAGGATAATCAGCCAGTGCAGTCACATTTATGGCTCACAGGAGTATGACAAGTTGACCAGAGAGCTTACGATCTGAAACACGCCTTTTTGGTTGTAAAATTCATTTCTTTAGAGTAGTAATTTAAATGTATCTGCAGCCTGTTATGATTGTAATTGACATTGTTAGAACGTTTCACCTTTCATGATGGAAAAGGAAATGTGCCCTTAAGTAAACAATATCCATAGCACGCTCACTACCAGGGTGTTCCCTGCTTTTTCACCTGGCAAAATATGTGTGTTCAAATATTTAAGCTATAGCTTATAAATGTCCTAACATCCCATTTTTTTGCTGCCCATATCACCTCAGTTGGTCTCTTTTACCTTCACTGCATGTTTCTATATCCTTTTTGGAGAAGTAACAGCCAATCATATGGCACATGTCATAAATGTGCTTATAAAGATTGTATTTAAGGAATTTTCTATACTGAATGAACACAGAACCCCAAACAAAAGTGCAGGTTTCTCATCTATTGATCTAGTAAAGATTCTGTCACAGTTACTGGTGTACGTCATTAACTGATGGAAAGAGTTGATAACCTATTTCTAGCCCTGGAAACCCCCCTTTAATGATGGCCACACCTTCCATTTTAATCAAATCAGACAATGTGTATGTTGGCGTCCCAATTACAGATGCAGAGGAAAAGAAGGGCATGATGGCATTTTAATATGCCTGATCCTTCATTTTCAACTGCCATAGGTATCTGGACATAACTTACTCCACACTACCCATTGAAAACACATGCATTTGTGTTTAAGAAGGGGGGAGGGGTTGTTAGGAATAGCTGTCAACCACATGGTGTTCAGCCAAAGTAGATGGTCAGCTTCACTTTACAGCTCATATCTGATTTTTCTGGTGTGTATCATTCTTCTTGCTTTTTATTCTTGCTATTTGTGTGCCGCTCTTAATAGGTTTACCTCCTGGATGTATTTACCAGTTTTACCAGTAAAAATTATTTTGCCAATTAAAACATGGAACACATGTAATGTTGGCACATGTCAAACAGGAATCAATGGCAGGGGCGTTACTTGATAGAGTGCAGAGGGTGCGGTCACAACAAGGCTCAAGATGCTTAGGGGGCCCATAAGAGGTCATTTTCCAGATGAGAAAACATACATTATATTTGTGGGGCCTGGCACAGACTTTGCACTGTGGCCAATCATCCTAAATTTATGGCACTGATCAATAGAACAGGGATTATACAGCATTGGTCATTGATAAATGTTTAGACATTCTCCCAACATTTGCTTTTTTACATACCTATAGACTAGCCATGTGTTTTCCAAGTTTCCTTTTGGCATTTGCTTTCCTAAACAGTAATAAGAGCAATATATAATCACCCCCCCCCCCAAAAAAAAAACAAAAAAACTGTGTGACTGCAGACTGAGATGCAATGAATATAGATCAAAAAGTAGATTATACTCCTTTCCTATTAGTTTCAAGGCGTAGTATAACACTTTAAAGAAACTGTTGACATCATTGTGTTGGGTCATAGGACATTTTTGTCTGTGCACACCCTAATCTATTTCTCTTTCCTCTCAGAATGTGGGACATTTCTTCTTACATTGTCCAAGACCATTTTTTCTTTTAAACATCAATCTCTTTCCAAAAATAAGATATTCGTCTATTGTTCCCAGCTGCATCAACAGACTGTGTGCAGAGACAGAGCCTTCTAAGGCAGCTTTGATTTATTTCGAATACATTGCTTCAAAGAAACAAATACCTTGTTAAAGAATTGCTCGGGATAATTTTTCACTAGGGTGGAGCTCACGGCTAAAACAAAAACTTCTCCAGAATTTCTTACGAAATCTGTACTGTGTACACAGGGTTTCATACGTTCAATGTGTCCTGTAAATGGGTTACGCTTATAATTAGGAGGCAGGATTGCTTTTCAGGATTTGTCATCATTTCATTTGCACTTCAGGTGTTGGAAGAAATAACAGCTTTGTGCCGAGTTGCTGGAACATAATCTGTTTCAAATGAGGTAGAAAAATCTCTATATGCTGCATCTGAAAAGATGTGGAATTGGGTTTCACTTGTCTAAAAGTTTATCTAAGGCTACATGAACACGAAAGTTGTCTTTGGCCATGCGCTAGCCCTTTGTTTCAAAGGCTTGCACACAGCCCCATGTATTTCAAAGGGCTCACACATATGGCTGTGGTTTCCCTATGTACGAGCTGACTGCCGGAGCCGCAAAAATGGAGCAGGTCCTTTTCCTGTGAGTCTTTGCAGCCCAGGCAGTCTACTTCTATTGTCATTGGCATGTGAATGGACCTCACACACTGGTAGTATACATTTGTGTGCAGGTAACTGAATGTGAATTGATGAATGGGAGCTGAGCCGCAATAGCGCAGCACTGCCACTGCTGAGTATATGGAGCCATCTGCTTCTAGATCACTTTTATGTAGAAAACTGTTGACCTGATCCAAACCATGGTGTTGGATCCATAGGATCTCCAATACATAAGCAAAGGAAAAAATAGAAAATCAGCTCACCCTTCTGTGGTCATACATCAGGTGCCGGTGCACGGATATGCTGAGCCGGATCAGTACATCTTGGACAAAAGGAACGTTTATCCAGCAACCAGGCTTTATTGTCATGCAATAAAACTTCTGTTTATTTCATCATAATATAAAAAAAGTTAAAAAGGTACCATGTTACAGACATCTAAGATGTCTGTAACATCTAAGACATCTAAGATGTCTGTAACATGGTACCTTTTTTAACTTTTTTTATATTATGATGAAATAAACAGAAGTTTTATTGCATGACAATCAAACCTGGTTGCTGGATAAACGTTCCATATCTCCAATACATAGCCCATTAATTTTGAGTCCTGGACACATTAAATTCTCAAAAGTAACATTTGGATGTATTAATTGTGGTTCATGGTGAACCACTTATGTTTTTGTTTAAGGGGTGAAATCCCTTTCATAGTGAAATAACAAACAACACATCATAAATATTATGCCATCTTTTTTCATATTACAGATTCCTTTATATTACAGAACTTCAAGGACAAGGGGTGTGTCCAGCCATTGTTTTGCCTGAGGCAGAAACAGACACTATGCCCTCATCACCTCTTATACAAACAGAAAAGGCTGTGTCATTATGGCACAAAAAGTAATGAAATTTAGAAGGACTGCACATTTTACTCAAATTCCACAAAAAAAGAGTAATAAACTCACAGCCTGTTGTGAACAGGGTCACACCCCATGTTAAATCTGTTCATCTGGTATTCATTCATTGTGATGATAGCCTGATCTCTGAGATGAGATTGTGACCCCTGATCTGCAGGAGTGAAATTAGCTGGGCAGGCACAAGTGCTTGCTGTAGCAGTGGGCCACAGACACGGCATAGCCAGCCACAACCTCTAGTGAAGTTAAAGGGCCACTTTACCTCATGTGTTTTGTAATGTGTCTGTAAGGATATAGGGTAATTTACTAATATACATCTATCAAATGTTCTGCACTTCTTAATTGATATGTAAAGTGAAGTCTCCTGGCCTCAGATGGCGGGTCATGTGATCTCCAACTGTCCATGAACAATCACCCCGGCCAGGACCTTAATCATATATTTGTGAATATTATCATAAGGTCCTGTCATAGTGATTAATGGACAGTTAGAGATCAAATTACAAAAAAACATGAGATAAAGTGGCCAACCACTTTAGACTCTTTAGTTAGATGGAATTCCATGAAGTTGCAATCTGAATCTTCCTTGATGGGAAACACTGCAAATCTTATTTCCAGTACCTCAAGGACTGATTCTAGGCAGTTCTGAGCAAATGGGATGGAAACTTACAAAGTAATTTCACTTGATGTAATTATGAGACTCATATTAACAGAATCTTCATTAAATGGCTTAAGCACATGGTTGTGGTCAATACCTAAATGAATCACAGTGCCAAAGAAGGGACTCCGTGCCTCACAGTGATATATGATGCCCAAAGTCAGAACAGCAGCGCCAAACGATTACAATTCGGTAGGGAAGCCAGGACTGCTTGCATCATAAATCACTATGATGCTTGGCATTGTAGTAGGTCCATGAAATGCATCCACTGCATGAACCAACATTGGCCATGTGCTTTAGCCCTTGCATGATATCTTTTACTTGTAATACAAAAGTCAGAACAAGATGACCCTTTTCTGGCTAAAGCTACATGCATAAACTTGTGACAAGTTTTGTAAAGCAATATATATTATTATATATGTAGTATCGCATCAAGTATCTGAAGGCTGGGCCACGATATGTCTGTAAGTCTTCCTCTAGTGTAGGCCAGAAATGCAAATGAAAAATATATGCCAGAAAGGATCCAATACCTTTTTTTATAGTTTTTATTAAACATACAAAAACACAGTCCCATAAGTTTTGATGCCAGATGTCATCTTGTATGCGATGCACTTTGGTGTAACGATGTTAGGCTGTAAACACTGGACTGGTGCACAGAATGCCATCAGGTGCGTCTGGCACAGGAATAACACCATTGATATATGTAAACCCTAAACTGTGAAAGCTGTTACTCCACACCATTTGTTTGAGAAGTCATTGTTGACTTTCTTTGTCCTAGGACAAACATGTCCAAAGTAATTCAAGATTTTTCAGATAGATAACATTTCATTAGGGGACATCTCATGGATGACATTTCCATTACTTGGCTTTCCAGTGTTTCTACCGTGATCTTTGTGTAGAGATTGTAATATGGCCACTTCTACAGATATGTCAAGCATGTGACAGTGTCTAGTGTTATAGAGCTACCTCTGCACAATGTCTCTGTGTGAGGTGCAACAGTGTCTGTCCCTTTGTGATAAGAACAGTAGAGCAAGGCCTAGAAGCTTAAATGTTCCCTTCAGCCTTTTGTGTGTGAATGAGCAGATGTGAAAGCACAATGAATAGTTTTAATGATGTGTAATGTGGAGAAAGGGTAGAGACACTCCTTTACATTATCCATAACTTTATGATTTTAGGGTTTTCTTAGCATGTCAATGATTTTTATATTTACATCCAGGATGATACCTTTTCTATTGGAATAAGGTAGAATAATAGTTGTCAATAATGATGTGCAGTGTCACCATGTAGAGTGTGTATCTTTTTATATGTGCACAGGTCTACTTACCCACATCTAGGGAAAGACCTACATTATTGTTCATAATTCTTCAATAAAACGATGCCCCATAGAATGTATTTTCCTAATCCAGTAATACTCCTAAACTACTTGATACTTACACATATCAAGTACCATTAATACATGCCTTTGGAGTGTTTCGATGTCAATTAACCTTTTGGTCCAACAATTGTCTGTCTCTCTACTGGTTAGATTTCCATTTGGTTCTCCCATATAGTTGTCATTGCTTCTTGGTCAGAGCAGTTTGTAGCCTTCCATGGCTTGAACTCTTTTAAGACTTAAATGATGCCTTTTGTATCCTTCGCCCCAACCTTTGGAGCCAGCTTACAGTAGCTAACAACAGAAGTTCAGCTTCTCACAGTTGGTGAGGGAAACAGAAGCAGAATGAACAATAGATATGCCAACAATGTGGAACAAGAGAGGAAGGAAATGGTGTAGAGTTGAGAGGCTTGTTATTCTGTACAAAAATCACTATTTTGTATTTATTGGTTTTAGTGGTAAATCCTGCCATTTCTACACAGCAATATATTGTTGTGTATATATATTATATAATGGTTTATATTGTGAATTATTATGATACAGCTTGGTATGTAATTACCTGTATACGGTTTCCTTCATGTGTATATATACTGTGGGTTAATGGTCAACATTATTGAATTCATGATATTAGATCTTTATCTGATTGGCATGAAAAATGTCTATTATGATTCCAAACTGTATTTAAAGTATTTAATTTTATGGAATATAAGGGTTTCATGTTGTTATGATGTAATTTTTTTTGTTTTATTACAAGGTTTTTCCATGTGAGTTATACACATATATCACTGTCCCCCATTATGCTCACCTTCCTGGTGTCTCCTGAAACACACAAAATACCCAGATTTCTATTTAGCCAGTCATTGGGCAGAGTAAAGATTGGTTGAGTGGGCATCTCCCAACATTTTCTGTGTGTTCAGAAACAGGGAACAGTATACTGTAGTATCTGGAGCAGTGAAAGATTAAGGATAGGGTGAGGAACTATTTTTATTGATCAGGAATGGAAGTTCATTCGGCCAATGATCCCTTAATCTGGACTGACTACACATTATTGGAGTGCTGGCTGATACCTACCATATAATCTGTATGGGGGGGCCTTGCAAATCACTTTTAACTCTTTGTGAGATATGTGTATGGCAGCAATATCTCTATAGAGAGCACATTCAAGCTTGGCTTGGAACCTAATGGTGGCGACACATTGATGCAGGTTGTCGGATACAGCTAAATTTGGTGAAATTTTTTGACGCAATGATGTTTTTAGTAGTCTGGCACATATGATTAAGAGCAGATTCAAATAGAATAAGATGGATTTGCCAATGGTAGATGATAATGGACAGTTTGAGCACAATGGAGGTGTTAATAGATTAACAATAATACAAAGTACAGTTGTGGCACTTGTTAGCCCTTCATTAGGAGGTGTCCTTTGTTTATCTTAATCTGTTTGGAGGATAGCTGTGAAATTCTCTTAACTCCTTCACTGCAAGCCACTTTCCTGTCATGTACCATCAGGATGCTGCTTGTTCTGAAGAGATCAAAGCCTAGAAAAGTATGAATAGTACATTCAGACATTTATTGTCAGACGGGCTTGTGTCATTAGATATCACAGAAAAGTGGGTGTGGGATGATGGACATTTCTGTGGAACATTAGCGTTTTTCTTCATTTTCTCTAAATACCATACTTGTGAAGAAAGGGTAATTTTAAATAGTGGAATTCTTTATAAATGTCTTCTTTTATGTAGCCTCGCACCCTAGGGCATTTTATTGGGTAAGGACAAAATACCCATGTTTTATGCATACAGTAAATTACTGTGTCAGAGGATTTACCTTTTCCTTTGATGACTATCCACCCAGAAGCAAGATGCCTAGTGTAAACTTCTTCGAGATATAGTAACGCCTTTTAATTCAGTTTTGTTAGATGAAGCCAGTCATGCTGAAAGTGCTAGAAAGATAGTTTACTGGGACAGCAAACACTAATAATTCGATACCTAGAAAGCAACTGATTTTCTAAATCCACAGAACAATCACTACACTCACAATAAAACCTGCCACTTTGCTAGACGTAAATAAGCCCTTGTCATTTAATCATTCATAAAACACAGAACCTGCCATTTAAACATGCAGCAAAAAAACATACCATCTCTAGCAATAATGCATATAAACTCACTGTTGTGCCTGAAGAAGGATTACTAACAACTTTCTGCTAAGTTCAGCAGTGTAAACACATGCGTGAAACACTGTCATAATTCTCACTTCATTTGTCATATGTGGAATTGTGGCACGTTGTACCTAACATTTGTCCACTGTAATTCTAAAATCCATAGCCATATCTTAAAATATTTTCTGAATGGGCTGTGTTAAAATGTTATTTTTTTTTCAGCTGCATCAATATGTCTGTGTTTGGGAATGATTGAATTACCTAATATATTACAATACTTTATTTTAGAACTTTGTGTTATTCATCTAAATAAATTGGTTGGGGGCGGGGGTTGTAGATTAAATTGTATGTTCTGTAGAGACACCAAGTTTTTTGGTATTTTGATATATTTAATAAAGTATTAGGCTACATTCACACACATGTATGGGGGACGTATATACGGCCAAAATACGTCACCCATACACTTCTATGGGCTCACGGCCCTGTACGGGAGCGGTACGGTGCAGCACATATGCGGCACCGTACCGCTCCGTAGCCCGGGAAAAGATAGGACATGTCCTATCTTTTCCCATGATATGGTGCTGTGCGCCATGTATACCTATGGAGAGGGGCGGGGGTGAGCTGCGCTCATCCCCTGCTCCTCTCCGCGGCGCCGATGTATGCCCGCCGTACTACGGTACGGCGGGCATACATCGTGTGAATGTAGCCTTATTTTTATTTAATGATTCTGTATTTGATTCATTTATTTTGGATGACGTACTTCTATGACAAGGTGGATAGTAAAACCGACTGGTTGAAATTATTCATAAACTTTTAACAGGAATAACAGAGGACTAGCACAATGGAGATTTAAATTACAAAGATAGCCAAAATCTTACTTTGTTAGGAATACAAAATATATCCTAACAAAGAAAGGAAAGATTCAGGAGAGGGATAAGTTCCTCTTACAGTAAGAAGACAAAAATAGAAACATTTTGCATTTTTTCTACAATATACATGCACAATGTTAAGTTTGAGACTTTTGTTGTGTCTGTATTGTTTATAGTGATATGCATTAGCAGGGAACACATTGGTAAATATATAAATATATTCAATATATGTCATCATCCACACTGTGTTGCAGGTTTTTTTTTTGCTTGGTCTCCTGTAGTGAACTGTCTATGACCTGTGGGCAGAGATCTTGGATTCATAAGAGTTCTTTCTCTGGTCACAAGCTGATCTTATTTCATCTTCAATTGCCAAATTGTTCTCATGAAAAAAGAAAATCCTTATTGTGAGACTTGGACATCTTCTCTTAATTCAGATTTCCCAGGGAAGATTATTTCTCTCAAATTTTTTGTGATTTAACTAAATGTATTAATGCAGCTACAGGAATCTTGTGCAAGTTAAATGCTTTCTTTCCGTCTAAGTAGAACTATAAGCAGAAATGATTACAAATACTGCGTATATGGCAACACAATATGGCCATCTGTGGTAAGTCTGTAGTGAAATACACTAACCTGCTGAAATGTTGTAACTGTAAGGCACGTGGGCTACTCACAGCCGTTAACTCATGACCCCATTGCTTTCTATTGGGCACATTCAGGGCACGGTGCATGCCCCGTGCATCACCACCATGAACATGTTGACTGTATCTGTTTTTACCACACCACAATTTACATTTACGTTGTGTTGCTGGCAGCAGTAAAATTGCAGCTAACGCCCTGTAATAACTGATATTTGGGCTCCTGCTGCAACAGGCACAGTTGGTGTTAACATCGATAATGGCTGTTTAACCCCTTAGATGCCATGGTCTGCTACAGTAGAAGCTTTCTTCTCTGTTCCATGATCGGCAATGTGTTTCTAAGGCGTTTGGGGGCTCAATTCAGACTCCCAATTAATTAATTGATTAATTAATCAGATTTATGATATCAACCATTGTATTCATTATAACTTATATAAATATAAGATGGTTATAGTTTTGATTTTTAAGCGTTACTCTACAGAGTTAGCAAAATGTAAATAAACTGCATACATTATGTATATACTGAGCCCTATATAAATATGTATAGTTTTCTTTAGACTTTATTTGCCAACAAAAGTAATACAAATTCTTAATGATCAAATCCTCTTTTTCGGTGAGCCACACATACCAAATAACTAATAGAGAACATAATACCCTTACATGAGTTATTCATATGTGGTATTTTCATATAACTTAGCAGACCTTTGGTATGACAGTCATTTAGTCCATAATTAAACCATACTGCTTACTTAAGCTGAAATTAGATTGTTTTTGAAAAGTTTTCACATACTTTCTGGTTTTTGTGGTTCAAACCATTAACCATCTACTGGGTGGTAGTATTTACTACTCTGTGGTACACTGAGACCTTTCATGTCGCCTCTGTTAATTCCATTTAACAAGTAGTACACCATACAACTATTTTCTTACACCAATTTCCCTCCTGTGAAACAGGCCAATAAACAGTGTGCTGTTGGAGCAATCAGAAGCTTTTCCAACATAGATCAGGCAAAAAGTTTCTGGGCAAAAGGAAATCATTGCTCTTGACACTTTTGATTTTGCAAATGTCAACTATTTCCTCATTGGGAACTTTGTTAGACCAATTTGACATGCTTTGGTTGAGGATCCCAAAAAGTTTACTCTTACCTTAATCCAGATCTCTTGGTACCTGCTCTGTCCATTAGTTAAACCGCCGTACTAAACCCCGGATCAATTTCACATATGCCGTAACTATTGAACTTGTGCAATGAAGCTGGAGTGTACGGCTCTGGCTTCACTAAGTGACTGCGCAGGTGCGGGAAACACAAGAGATGGGTCTGATGCGTCTCAGGCTGATACATCATTAGGTAAGTATAACATACCATAGGTACTTGGTAATGGACGATTTAGGACACTAAACCACCAGTGCACAAGAACCTTTGGGTGGTTCAGTGTCAAAAATAGTCCTGACAGGTCCGTCTTAAACTCATTTCTAAAGATTTACTTATGTTATATGTTCGCTAGAAATCACTATAACCTACAACAGATGACTTATATTTCTCACCAATTTATGTGGTGTCACTAGATCTGAGGGTCACAGACTGAAAAATGAGAAAAAGATCCTGGTGCGTGGATGTCTGGTTAGGAGCACACCTTTGTAATGTAAAGCGGGGGAGGTGTGGTCTGCTGCAATTCAATGCTATAATGTCTGTCTGTAGAGAAAAGAGAGGAAGCTTATGGAAGGTTGTACATTAGCACTGTGAAAAGTAAGCCACAGTCAGCTGAAATGCATTGTAGTCACATCTTATTTACACTGTGACCTGCAACTGACCTGTAAAATACTATAGTCTGTACTCTAGCTGCCCTTCAATTACACAAAAATGGGAAGGGTGCTTAAAAGTCCAGTCAATACATGTAAAAACGGGCATATTACAGTACTACAGTCTACTTGATTCCATTTCTCTTTTTATCAATTATATAAAAGTCATGACATAGGATGAACATTGAGGGTTGTGTAACATCGAGGGCACAAGTAGGCCCACAGGATAACAAGTACTTTAATAAGAATAAAGAATTATGTTATTAAAGTTACATAGGAAAAATGTATTTACATAGTTTCATGCAGTGAGGAGTAATACAATTACAATATAACAGGAACAATAAAAATCGTCTGCTTGCTGGAGTCAGGCCATTACCTGCATGTTGAGAAAGTTTCCTGCCCGAAAACTCATACATACACGTAAATACTCCCATTATTAAAAAACTGATAATAGTAAAATTCAAATATAATTTTCACAAAAATTCAATTTTGCATCAAACATATTTTAAATGGTGTAAAATGTCTAGATATTCCAATATTATGTGTTAAAATCTTTACATTTACCTTTTTGGCAGCTTCTAATAAAAAAATGCCAGAAAAACGTTCATGCATTTTGCTACAGAGGGATTGTTATCATTGCCTCTTCATTTACTTATCTTGCAAATTGTTGCCAGAAAGTTATATGAAACATAAAGGAAATCAGAATGAGTTTTATTTACCTAGGTGTGTGTATGGTGGTATTAATCCAGATGCGTGCCTGGTGGTTCTAATTCCGGTGGGTGTCTGGTGGTATTAATCCAGGTGTGCGCCTTGTGGCACTAATCCAGGTGTCCGCCTGGTTGAAGTGCTACTCATCTCACTTTACTAGCATCCATTTATATATGGACTGCATGTTAAGTATGCAGCTCTCTGAACAGAAAACCTGAAGTACTCAGCCGTTACATCAAATGCATGAGAAAACTCAGGAAAACTATATTCTCATTAGCTGCCTCAGTAAGCTCCTTGTCTGGACCACCCAGGGTTTCCGAGTATTTATCTAACCCCAAATTAAAGGGAGGAAAGTGCAAACATAAACAGATCTCCTCCCTTATTAGGTCTTGTCAGACATGTTGATTTCTCTTCTGTTTACTTAACACAAACAAATTTAACCATTTACCTGTAAAAAAGCAAGATGATTAGAAGAGGGCTACAAATAGAGATTTCTACATCTTTGGTTATAATTATAAGTAATTTGTATTTTACCATTGCCATTTATTCTGTAGTGACAATACAAAGGGTGAAAATTTGTACTTCTAGTAGTAGAGGATACAAGCTCCTATCCTAACTCTTTTACAATAATGATATTAGCTGCTTGGCATGCATATCATGGTTGCTATGGGCCTGAGGTTAAGTGCACACATGGGGCTGGGGTTTTGTTTAGGTTATACGGACATTCAATTCAGTTGTATTGACTATAAGTTTACAGAAAAAACAGAAGAGCTTTTATAAAGTGTATTAACCAGAATCTGACATCAGGAGAAGCACTTGAAACTATCCATATGCCCCTGTAGCTTACCTTTTCATAGGTCATTTACAGATGATTTAGCAGATTGCCTTTTCTAAAGTTAAAATAGCATTTTCATTCAATATGTAAATTAGGGATTCGTCACTGTTTCTCCCACTTCCAATATAGCCCTATTCCTACTGTATAATATTCCTCACCCCCTCAATCCCTTTTTTAAATGACAGCAGCTGCAACAGTCTATGTGCCTATGTCTCAGTCTCCTTTCCTCCACACTCTTCCAGCTGTCTCTCTCTCATAGAGAATCCACTGACAGAAAGCGAAGAAAGAAAGGCACTATCCAGGAAACTTCACACAGATATTAGGTGCAGTGACGTATCGTCCTGAGATGACATACACAATGGTGGAAGCGTATAGGTGGTGCTCAGCGTATAGCCTAAGACAATCCAATAAATAATAGCGAAGAAATAGAAAACACGGCCACTCACCATTAAAACTTCTTCTTTATTTCATCATCGGGTAAAAAGTACAGTGGCACAAGCCGGTCAGGATAGAGGTGGGAGCAGGGGGTACAACAAGGCGACAGCCGTTTCGCGCCGTCCGGCGCTTTCTCTAGCCTATGTGGAGTGGCGTCCACACCTGGTATTTAATCTAGTAGGTGGGACGTCACTTCCCTGTAACCTAGTAACCAGAACGCTCTTAGACAAGAGCGGAAGTATACTATATTCTTAAAGAGCATTGTGCAATAAAATAAAAACAGTTACATTAAAAAAGAGAACGCGTTTTGTGAATACATGTAAGAAGCATAGAAAGCAATGGATCAGTCGTATTTTCGTTATGAATAAGAGGTATGTAGCAAAAACATGTTTAAGAGGTATGCAAAATCCAACAATATGGGGTAATACGAACATATAAGACTGACCTGAACGATTGCGTAATACTAGTTATGACATAAGACTATCAGGACACACGTATGACTATTCTGACTGAGTTAAAGAAATACACCCATGTCGTATTTGTCATTAAGTCCCGGAGGGCCCATTGCGTTAGTCTTCATAATCCAGCGTGCCTCTCTTCTCAAAAGGTCCCTATGACGATCCCCACCATTCGGTGGTACTGGTACATGCTCTATGCCTCCGAAACAGAGTATTTGTATTGTCTTCCCTATATAAAAAAGCCCACATGGGCATAGGGTCACGTACACTATAAATTGTGATTTGCATGAACAGAACTGGCGCAATGGTATGTCAATGCCTCCCAGGCATAGATGTTTAGCCATTATATTCTGGTCGCAATATCTACACTGACCGGCTTGTTCCACTGTACTTTTACCCGATGACGAAATAAAGAAGAAGTTTTAAGTGGCCGCGTTTTCTATTTCTTCACTGATATAGAATGCTGACAAAGGCATTTTTAAAATTAGCATAGCATAGGCTATTGGAACCTGTCACCAGTTAAAAATGACATTAAATTATTGGTGACAGGTTCGCTTTAGTAAATAGTGAATAAAGGGTATTCAAAGATTACAAAATAGATGAACCATACTTAGGATAGTATCAGATTTGTTGGGGCCCAACTCTTGGACCATGATTAGTTGTTTGAAGGGAGATCACTGTGGCCCCTTTATCATTTACATTGCTTTCACATTTATTAGTGGAATGGACAGAGTGAACGGACAGAGCTAAAAACTTCCAGCATACACTACTAAGTGTACAGTAGGCAGGTGTACACAGTAACCATTGAATAGGTTGCAGTGCTTGAATCATTGGCACCTTAGAGAGCTACCCCATTATATGATATTCACAGCTTTTCCTAAACATAATCTATCAACACTTTAATTCAGGTAGACCTCCTTTAATTAATATTTGGATGCACCATACATCAATGCAGTACAGTCCATGGACTACATATGTCACACAGTTGCTTCAGAGCATAGCTCTTGCATGTTTTCTTTGTGTGTTAGTGTAAACATACATTTTACCTTATCAATGATACCTTATTGTGACCTATATGTTGCTGCATTAAAAGAAATGCATTTATTCTTCTTTTTCCAAATACAAATTTACATTGTTTTCCTACTAGAGAAATGTCAGCTCTGTATTGCATAGCCCCAATGTGCACTGCAATGTACTGCCTCTAATCTTCTGTCTCTCCTGATCATAACATACATCCTTCCATATTTAGTAACACTGTGGCCTGCATGATGTTCCCTGTCTGCATAAGATAATCACTCTGCTTGTGCAGTACATCATAGCACCAGTTAGTTAAACACTGTAAATGTATCTGCATATGAGAGCACAACTATGTATTCCTGTCCCAGCATTGTTCTTAATGACAGAAGCATTTGTTTCATTCATTTGTATAGTTAATGGTTTCATTTCTGGTGTTTATTGATACCTGGATACACTTGTTATAGTCTACTCTAATAAAACAGCACTGATTTAAGTAGCCCTGTGCATTGAATGGAAGGCAAAAACTATTAAAACATCTTATACTTACCTCCTTCAGTGCTATGGTTCACTCATGGAGTCGTATGTCATTGCCAGTCCCGCCAGTGGATTATAATAGAGGCGGTTTGGTCGGGAGGCCCAAGCTTACTAGGGTGCCCATGACCACCCAAACTAGCCCAAAAAAAATTATACTGAGAAGGACCTTGAATGTCTTGAATGCGGAGCAATCCAAAGAGGCTTGGCTTGCTTTGTGCTTTACAAAAAATATGAAGGACTAGTGCCCCAGTGGCAAGCTGCTGAGTGCAGTTGGCACTTGACTCAAAGGACGGGATTGAAGACAGCCCAGCTACACCTTAAAGGTGCAGAAGCACGGCCAGTTCAGAAACCCCCAGGCTTATACAGCCTAAAAAACTATGAAAATATGGTATTGATGCATCAGTCTCATTTCACAAACCAATGGAGCCTTTTGGACCCCATTGTTTCATAATTGGAAACAATTGTTGGTTTTCTGTCAATGTGTCCATTAGTTATTCTTAATTGAGTCTGCAATGGTTTCTCTGAAAGTATCCTTCAGTGCAGGTGTGAGTAGTGTTGAATCAGTATGACATTGTAGTTGTAGTAAGAATCTATATGTTAAAGTCTTCTATTACAGAAACACAAGTCTTAGATAAAATTATTATCTAATTATCATTATCAATTGTATAGTGAGAGACCAAGCATTAAGCAGATCACATGTACACAATGAAAAATGTTCTGCTATGATATAATAATTCTCTAATTCAAGAGTTGGGTAATGTCTATACAGCTATTCTTCTAATATTACTCATATTTTACCAACACATTACTTCTTCATTAGTTAACTAGTCTACCAAGACCTAGTAAATTTCATTTAATTCCATGTTATACCCTCTAAAGATCTCCTTGTAAGGCAGAACCCACATCTTAAATTTCTGGAGTCTTACTCTCTCTTGACAGATGATTTTGGAGAAAGCATTGGATATAATGGGGGACATATATCATATATGCTGGCTCATCGTGCTGAATGGTCACAGCCTTTATAGCAAGTGCGCAGTCTCACTCCTCCACCAGTCATGCCTCAGTCACGCTCCTTCACACCCACTAAGTGTGGAGGTGGTATATAGGGGGAAAATAATCTCAAATTGTG
Source organism: Engystomops pustulosus (assembly GCA_019512145.1). Classification (NCBI taxonomy): domain Eukaryota; kingdom Metazoa; phylum Chordata; class Amphibia; order Anura; family Leptodactylidae; genus Engystomops; species Engystomops pustulosus. The sequence continues at coordinate 119,421,860 of CM033642.1, read as the reverse complement.
ATTATTTAAGGCCTTGAGTCTTATAATGCTCAGTCTTTTGTTCCCAATGGAGAAAAAGTCATAGTGTCACTACTCTTCCGTTTGGGAACACATGCACACTGAGTGAATAAGAATATGTATATATTAAGCATGTATGGCAACCCAAACCTTGAATCTTTCACCTAATATATATTTATACCTGCATTTTAAGATTTCTACAACAGCACAAAGAAGCAGGTTGTTTCGCATATACTAAGAGGCTACACCAGGCCTTGAGCCAGGTAGTGCACCGGCATGGCCCACACCGTGTGTGCCTTCAAGCTCATTTGGCATGGAGATAGGGAAAAGTTGCAATTCCTGCTTGTGCACCAGGAATTGCGACTATATCATTCCTTGTACACCAGTCCAAACATGTTAAATCTCTCCAAAAATTTCTAAATGTTTTAGGTAGATACTTTTATATATGTTGTCCTGCTGCTGCTCTTGTAGAGTATATCCTTATAAGCAGGAGACTATTAAACATTTGATAAGTTTCACCGTTCTACCTTATCCATTACTGCCATGTCTTAGCTTCATGTATTTCAGTTGTCAGACTTTTCTTGCCTTTGTCTGTTAATTATCCACAATGTTCCATCATATTTGACAGAGAATGGCAATTTATAGCTACAGTAGATCACATCCATGTATGAAAACAGTTATTATCAACAAAAGCCAAATGAATAGAATCAAATGTAGGGAATGTAATGGCAATGTATAATATCTATAGTAATATTTCATTATTTAATTATGTATCATTCATGTCAATAGCTAACCTCGGCAACAGCAGAAGTCAGCAAATCATAATTTACATGAAATGTGAAGGAAAGTTCTGTTTCTATATCAAAATCATCAATCCCTTCCATTTTTCATCCATATTACCACCATAAAGTAACAACACAATGACATGTGAACAAGGCTATCCTTGAAGGCTTTGTTATATGGTGGTAGTTATAAGGTATAATATCTAAAAAAAAAAAGATATCCATCCTTATTTAGATTGTTCCCTACACCATTTGAATATTAATCCAAAACATTTATTATGGCCTTCCAAACAGAAAACTGGCGGCTTTTCCGTCTCTGCGCATCTTGGACCTGAATTTATGAAGTCTCAGCATCACAATATTGGTATTTTCCGAGACTCTAAACTTGTTCTATTTTTGGGTGCAAAATTTTGGTGCCACTTGTGCATTCACCAGTTTTCTGGCGGTTCTATTTTTCCCACACGGTTTTTGGCGCTTTTTGTGGCCAAAAAGAAAGCAGCTAAAAGCTGGTCTAGGGAGTTGAAAACCTTTTAGTCTGTGCGCCAATTTATTAATCCCCATATTGCCTACTGAAGAGAATGTGGCCGCTTGCTACTAGTACAAAAATGTTATGGCACAGGCCACTTTGGGGAAAATGAAGCTAATATGCTGGAGCGTTTGGCTTTACAAGTCTCCCCCATTGTTTGCATGTTTATACATATATAGTGGCATCACATTTGTGATGGGGAATATCTGCCAAATTCCATCTGTGTATTTGCTGACACAGTATTTGCTAAGCACATACAAATATCATTAAGAAAGAAGCCTGAATTCTGACAGCTTGCCTAACAGAATGTGAAAGTTATGTTTTCTCTAGCCAGCCAGACAGGGAAAGATACTTATTTAAATTTAGCTGCCAGATGTCCTTTGCTGTAGGATAGTGGTTGTCCATAATTGTAGTCATAGTCCTTGTCCTGGAAAATTTGTCTCTGTATGCTGTAGTCCATGCATTTTCTATGCATATGATTTTGAGATTGCTCTTCTTACATGTTGGGCAAATTCATTCATATTAAATGTCCTCAGTGGGACACACATCTTATTTTCCTATCTCAAGCATATATATATATATATATATATATATATATATATATATATATATACACTACTGATGCCAATTTCAATTGCATGTTCTTGGAGTGTGAGATAACATCAAGTGAATAAAATAGCTCTATATTTAGGAACACTATGATATGAATATCTTTAACTAGCCTCAAGCTAAGAAGAGTAATACAGGCTTTTAGAAAATCTAGTAATGGTGAAATTATAGCACCTAGGATAGATAATTTAGGTATAGACATTGACCTTATTAGGCATTGCATAGAAGGTTATTATATTCACCAAATCTGTGTCACAATGTTGGGTATACAAACCCGGACAGTGACACATTTGCTAATGCTTTGTGTAAACCTAGACACTGCAGTGAAAAGATGTGCCAAATTTATCACACACTGTGATAAATTTGACGCATCTTGTTACACACTCTCCCCTTTTGTTAACTTTAGCACACATGGTGTAGAACACTTTACACCATTAGTTGCTAGAAAACAGTAAGAAGTCTGGCACATATGAAGACTCAAAAGTTGACGCCTCTTTATTTGAACCTTTTTAATCGTATCTAGAAAGACATCTTTGTTTTGGCTAAAATAAATAATGCATTTAATAAATAACACCACAAAGAACGTTCGTCTTATGACAGAATTTTTGTTCAAGAGCTTTACTGGGCTATCAAATAACCATAATATAAAGCCTTCACCACAGACCTCCAATGTGCGTTATACCAAAAGCTTCACTTGGATTACCAAGGTTCATTTATCTGATGGGCCTTAATGGTGTAAAAAAATTCTTTGTACAAATTACTTAAGGACATCTGACTTACAGACGACCCCTAGTTACAGACAAACCTTTCTGCCTACTGTGACCTCTGGTGAAGCTCTATGAATGCTTTACTTTAGTCCCAGGCTGCAATGATGAGCTGTAGGGTATCTGTAATGAGGTTTTAATGATAATCCTTTTTCCCATTACAGAAGAAAATTTTGGAAATCTTATTGACAAAAATAATTTATTGTGGAGCTACAATAAATGACTTCAAATTCAACTTAAGAACAAACCTAACCCGGGGGGTGCCTGTATTGGAATTCTAGCACAATAATGCATCTTTAGACATGCTTCTTTCCCAAAAATAACCCTGTGGTTTTTAAGACGTTAAGAGTCTTCAATAAATTGTATAAGTTAAGCAGTGTCCACATTTTAAACTCAGAAAGCAGAAACTTCCTTGAAGAAGTCTATTTTAAATGTGGTGCTTTTCAATACTTGAAAAACATGCTGACATTTTTTCCAGAATTTAAAGTGATTGGTTATTGTGTTGGACACTACAAAGGGAAGTCTATAGAAAATTTAATTACAATACAATTAACATAATTTCAACATAATTAATATAACGTCTGACCTACTAATGGTGGGATTACCAGCCTCCGTTGTACAATTGGTTACTGAGTTGACATAGATTCATGCCCAATTAATAGTAGTTGTTAACCTATTGTATGCCTAAAGGATTATATGATACAAAAAAACTCAGTTACAATCTAGAACTAAGAATTTATATAGTTCTTGTATTATTATCATAAAACATAGGCTTGTGAATCTCTGTGTAAGGAGAATGGTATTTGTATAATTGCAGACTACTTTCTTATAACCCGAGGGACTGTTTATTGTGTCACCCAAGTTTAATGTGACCCAGATTCAGTTGTCACATACTATTCCATAGCATGCTGTACTGTTACATTGGAGCTAACTGCAAGCTACATGGCCTTTACAAGACAGGGTGGAGTGTTACACATGAATAGACAAGAACAATGCATTGTTTTCTTGAATAATGTTCACGCTTGTACAATGTTTCTACCTTTTGCAAAATATTTTCAAAGTAATCACTTTTTTTATGCCAGTCTAAATGCAGCTGAATCTTCTTGACTGTATTAAAATAGCAACCAGTTTCACTAGAAAAGTATTCCAGTTAGTACCACCAATCCCTAAATGATTAATAAGTAGAAGAATTTGCAAAATGACCTTCTGCTTTACTGAAGGTCATACAGTGTATGTGGTTAATTTTCAATTGCTTTAAATACCGTAACCCCAATAATTCTGATAATAATGCAGATAATTATCAGATACTGATAATGTAGAGTTTTTTTTTAAATCTAATTTAGTCTCCTATGTGTGTGACCTATTAGTCGCAATTAATCTCTTTTTATTATAATGTTGAAGGCCCAATATTAAATACCTCAAGGACTTAAGGACCATGATCAATTATTACATGTAAATAATGTATAATGTGCTGGGAGGTTGTTCTTATGAAGCTCTCACAGTTCCCTTAAAACAGAGTTATCACCAATGCCTTAAAGTGAATATTCTACATTACAATCAGTAATGGTGCCTAATGGTAATTGTAATGGTATTGGTAATTTTTTGTGAATTATTTTTTTGTGAGTATTTTTAGCTGAGGTGGTGTATGATGTTTTCAGTAATAGTAATTCTCCTTAGGCTACATTCACACATCGTTGTGCCCAGCATACCGTAGCACAGAGGGCACACATTGGCACATGGGAGAGGAGGGGATGAGTGCTGCTCACCCCCGCCCCTCTCCATGGAGATATATGTCGCACGGGGCCGTATTATGGGAAAAATAGGACATTTTAACGGTGCGCATATGTGAATTTAATGCCAATTTACCTACATGGAGATATACAGCTGTACAGGTGTTAATGCGGCCTCTGTTCCCAGGTGAATTTTCCGCAACAAGGCTATATAAGAATTCATAAGCAAAAAAACTCATTCCTCATTCCCATGCAACAGAATAAGGCTTGGTTCACCCTTTTGTGGCGTTTGGATCTCTGTTATCACCTTATGTCACTAAAATGATAATAACAGAAGTCTAGTGGTTAAAATGTCTTTGGTTAAATGACAACAGACTTTTAATGGCATCAGTTAATGTCCGCTGGCACCACCTCTGTTAGTGCTTCCGTTATTTGAGATAAAATAGCGGTGTTGTTGCCGTCTAATTTTCCACTCAAATAATGGGATTGGTACAAACGGACAGTAACGGAAGACATTTGTCTATTGACCATTGAAACTATTAAACTTCTGTTATTAATGAAAGATAATAACGGAAGTCCAATGGCAGCTGTCAACAAGAAATTGAGTTACGCAATATCATCTAATCTTTGTTAGTATACTGAATGGGATTCCTGTTCAATACTTTTCATTTGCTCAGTGGCCTCTTGTTACCTTGCTGATAAAAAAATTTGGGCTTCAAAAGAGTCAGTTTATAAGCCAGTTTACTGCTGTTATATGACACTGAATGTGTGAGGGTTTGATGTGCGTAGAAAATGAAGCTTAGGACTTGTTCTTCATCTTCCATGAACATTTTGTTTCATAAACATGAACACCATGTGTTGTTCCCATATATTAACTGTATTTTGGAAATATTATTATGCAACTAGTAAAACTTGGTATCCTATAAAAAGAAAGAAATTGGTTTACAGGGAGGTTAATGACTGAGCACATGATGGAGATGTGCTTATAAAGTTCACTGTGCAGCTTCCCATGCTCGTGTTTCCAGCATTGGAATATTTATTGTACAGAAGCTATGTCATCTCTAAGCTACCCACAGACATTCAGTCTCTCTATACACATGCTTAACTGTGTTTTCAATACAAAAAAAGCACAAATAGACACTCAACAGACTGTATTAGTGTAATTTGTCCAAGAAAAAATGCATCATCATCTTGAAATTCTTCTTTCCCCCAACATCTGGCATCAGGGTGTTGCCAATGTAAATACAGGCAAAGATTATCAATAGAGATGAGCGATTGATTCAATATTCGCTTTGCTAAAGCTATGCTGATTTTTTTAATAAGATTTGATTTGAATCTACTTGGGTCCCAACAGATGTTACTTGGTAATTGGTATAAAACTCTCTCGACACAATGATCTGTTTGATAAATGTGAATTAGACATGTATAAATAAGAATCACTTCCTCATACCTGTACATGAGATATTCCATTGTGGATACTGGAATACATCCAGAATGATGTTGATTTATATCATACCTCACTGAGTATACATAGCTGGGATTAACACAACACCCTCATATTTTTTCTCACAACATGATGAAATAAGAGCATACAAAACATGAAAGAAACAGCCCACTGCCTGCTTCCCTTCCATGATAGCTCACTATGTGAAATGTTACTTTTTGTCTCTCTATTTTATGTGCAGGAACTGAAACAATGTGAACAGGATATACAATATTTTCTTTGTGTAGAAAATCTGTATGTAACCAGAAAAGAAAATAGAAGGTATCATAATGTCGTAGTAATGATAAGAACTTTCCCCACTACTTATTTAAGCAGGAAAACCTTGGGAAACAGCAGTGCAAGATGGCTTCACAAATGAGGCTGTGGGTTGGTGACGCAAGTGTTGTGTCCACTGTGGCTATATTGGAGGCCTTAGTTTTACCAAATAGAGATGATTCAATGGCAACTTGGGTATTTCTGGTTCTTAAGTTTTCCCAATACAGGCAGACCCCGGGTTACATACAAGATAGGGTCTGGAGGTTTGTTCTTAAGTTGAATTTGTATGTAAGTCGAAACTGTATATTTTATAATGGAAGTTCTAGACAATTTTTTTTCTTTTGCCCCAGTGACAATTGGAGTTTAAAATTTTTTGGTGTAATTGGACCAAGAATTATCAATAAAGCTTAATTACAGACATCTTACAGCTGATCATTGCAGTCTGGGACTATAGTAAAGCATCCAGAGAGCTTCACCAGAGGTCACAGTGGGCAGAGGGGTCCGTCTGTAACTATGGGTTGTCTGTAAATCGGGTGTCCTTAAGTAGGGGACCGCCTGTATGAACATATGTTAGGCTGTGTTCCTAGTGTCCCATCTATAATTAGATATAGAGAAACCTTGAGTTTAATTCTTCCTTATGTCATATTGTTTCTAATTTTGCCAGCTTTGTTTCTAAAAATTGGACGATGGACTTACGTAAATACAAAATGCTGCTGCTTGAACCAGTCATCAGAGACGATATACAGAGATTGAGGTCAATGAGACTGCAAAGAAGTCCTGGAGCTTGGTAACTGTTGTTAGCTGGATAACAGATGGGAGGAGGACACAGGATTGGTTAGTAAAAAGAAAGTTGTATGGAGTTCGGATTTGTGATAGACTTGCCTAAAGAGATGGATATTAAGAGCCCGTTCGCATCAGTGACTATAATCATATCTAATGGCTTCTTCCAGGATCTGGTGTTATCCCAACAGTAGCATCTCAGCATTTAATAGCAGCAGCTTTTTACTGTCATTTTCTCATTTGGGATTAGAAAAGGGGTCACCTACATCAAGGCTTCCAATAGACCATAAATGATTAAATCTTTTTGCTGTAGATATATTTTTCTCAAAGATGTGGATAAATCGTAAATGAAACTTCTGAATCAAACGTCTTTCCATTGGGGCACACTATAAATTGTAGATATTTGACAAAATGAATTTATTGTATACTGCAGCTAAAACACGATTATCCAGAACCTAATGTATTTAAATGTGTTACTCTCTCTCTAAGGTGCAAAAACATTGTAACAATTTGTTCAAGTGTTATCACAAAATAAATTACGAGTGAAACTGAGAATTAGTCACTTTACTGAAATTGAGAAAAGTAATTGGAATAAGTTGATTACTTCAATAATGTGTGCACTATACATTGACAATAGTTGTGCTGTGTGATGTGTCAGTAATTGTACTAAGCAAAAGACAAGTAGTGTGTCATGAGGCAACAATTTTTTGATCACCTTAGCAGAAAATGCTGGTGACATAGACTGTAATGAAGAATTAAAAGGCTACTGGCCCTTTAATCAGTCCGTTAATTTCCTCCACGCGGTCCGTTGCAGAGCGGACACAGGACAGAAGATGGCCGTTGGTCACATGTCCACATCACATGTCCTGCACCTGCCTGGGCAGGTCATGTGGCAGGTCATGTGACCACAAAACTATTTAAGCTTAGTTTTGTGACTAATGACATAGAGTATTGTTGTACTCATTTATTTATATCATCATGGGTTTTTGTGTCAGACGTTCATATTCCCGGAATACCCCTTTAATGTTGCTGTAATGTATGTTTTGCCTTTGGTATTGGCTTATAAAGCATTATGTATTGTTACTTTAGAGTTTCCGGCTCATGACACACTACTTGTCTTTTGCTTTGTATTATAGCTTTTGTGTGTTGGCTGTTGTATTACATTTAGAGCTATGCAAATGCCCCCTTTGGCATGTGTCGGTAATTGTGGGACAAAATATTAGCTTGTGGTTTTATAGTAGTAAGATCACACTATTAAATCATATTAAATCACACTATTGAAACATATTTTAGAACATATTGAAATATGACAAATTGTAATAGTTTTGCAATTTCTAGAATGATCTTTGTAGCATATAGTCGTTCAAATGGTTTTGACAACCTAAAAAGTAATGCATTGGTAGTGATATGCCATAATTTTTGTGGTGAAATAATCCATCTGACATCCAATCAGTTAGCCATATTAAATGGCCTTCTACCAAGCACTTCTAGAAGTAAGACTATCAAAAGTAACTATAAAACCCTTTGTATTAGTGTTAGAGAGTGGAATTTCTGTTATCGTGGCAAGAACAGCTAAAGGTATAGTAAACAGGCTAAATTGGAGTGCTTAAAGAATATCTACCATCAAAATCAAGCATGGGTCCTTGCTCTACTCATAACTCAGGTACTGTGACTGTGGTAAACTATGTATATTTGTTATCCAAGACCTCCTTCCTTCTAAAATCAACATATAATTATGCTAATGAACCTTACGGGAGGTTACCTGAGCACCTCAGTGCTGCAGATTCACAGCCTGTTACAATGAGCAGAACATGTCTTACTCCCTCTTGCTCTCTCCCTCCTGATTTATTCATTGTAACCCCCTCTGAAGCTGCAGAACTGAGAGGCTCTGGAAACACCCACCAGAGCTGTTCTGACTCCTTAACAGAATTATAAAAGTTGATTTTAGAAGGAAGGAGACCATGGATTCCAAACATAAGAAGATTACCACAGTGACTGTGCTGGATCTATGAGTAAATGTCTCTGCTTTATCATGCCTGATTTTGACAGTAGATTTCCTGTAAAGGATGTCCACCTTACACATAAAGAAGCTTTCTTGGAGATTTGTGTTCAAATAAAATAATAATATAATAATAGTAAAATAAAACAAATGTCAGTTGTAGAGCCTTAGAGTCTCATAATGCTGTGTTGTTCAGTGAGCGTGCCATGATGACAGCATCATGGCACTCAGTACTTTTTAATGGTGCTTCATAATCAAAACGGCTTTCCTCATTTGCCTGGTAACAGTTACTAAGGAGTTTAGGCCTTTTTAGACTTCATAAAAATAAAATTGATGCAATTTGAAGAAAAAGCATTTATTGTTATTTATGGCACAGTAAGCCCCCAGTGTAATTCGAGAAGGAGTGGAGATCTCTCAATAATGTATGCACCAAGTTAGTTTGATGTTACAACTCGGAGCTTTGCTATTAACTGTAAAGTGCAATGAAGTGAAAAAGTTAACTTCCACCAGCATCAACACAAAGGTTTGTAGTTCATGTATGTATTTAGTGGGGAATGCAGGGAGATGAGCTAAGATTTCCTTACATCTGGAAACTCCCTAAGACACGTTTGAAACAATGTACTCAAGGATTGGGTAGAATTCTCATAGGTGTACTGAATACTTGCCCCAAAGTGAAGTAAAGCCTAGCTGTGAATTTGCTCTGTATGGTTACATAGTTATCCACAGGATCGGTCATAGGTGAGTTGATAAGCTGGGACCTTGGACTCATTGGCTGAGGTTGATATTGTTCCCTTACTATGAATGGACTGACATGTGTGCTGATCTCCCATTCTCTGGACAGAAGGAGATTTTATGAATATATCTTTCATACTACATACTTATTAGGATGAAGTGCTCTATAGACGATTAATACATCACTTCTCTAGAAGCCATGCATTTGATTATACAGGTCAATATCTTGCGATCAGTTGCCAGACTTGATCCTACATGAATAACTTGCAATTGTCGACATATGCTATTTTGCCGCCCATTTGGCCATGTTATCTAGGTCACCCTGTTGACCGAACTTTCTGTACTGTATGTACAACACTACAGGGCTTAAGTCATTTGCAAATACAGAGAGAATGTTATTAGGTCCAACAAGTTAATCAACAACAATGCCAGTAAGATCATGTAAGATATCTGTTGTATATGGTCATCTTTTTTTAACCTTTCTGTTTAACCCCTTAACACCGAAGCCACTTTTCACCTTCCTGACACGGCCCATTTTTTCAAATCTGCCCTGTGTGACTATAAATGGTTATAACTTTGGAACGCTTTAACATATCAAAGTGATTTTAACATTTTAAAAGCTAGTTTAGGGCTAATTTTTTATGTGTTGAGTTGTCCTTTCAATTGGTACCATTTTGGCGTACATAACTTTTTTTGATCACTTTTTAGAACATTTTTGTGAAGAGATTTTATGAAAAATGTACATTTTTGGCGAGTTTTTTGTGTTTTGTTTTTATGGCATTCACCGAGCGGGCCCAATAATGTTTCTGAGTTATTGTACGGATTGTTACGGACGCTGCGATACCAAATACAAAATATATGGGTTTTTTTGGCGATTTTGTGGGTTTTTTTTACTTTATTACATGTGTATAGGAAATGTTTGTGTTTAGGGGACTTTAACTTTATTTAATTAATTCTTTTTATTAAAAAATGATTTTATGCAATGTTTTTAACTATTTTTATTCACTTTTACAGGTTAGATTGAACACTACTGATCGCTTGTTCAAGCTATTCTTCAGCTTACACAGTGTAATACAGCATGCTCAGTGTGTTACAGCTGGGTCCTGCCAGAAGGCATGGACCCGGCTCCCGGAAGGAGGATCGCACAGCCCCAGGCACTGGCAGTCCCGGGGCTGCGATCAGAGCAGCGGATCCCCCAGTAAGCGCCGCGGGGTCTGATCCTATTGAAATGCCCCTAACACGACGCGGGTGTTAGAGGCAGATGTCGGCCAGAAGTTTGACGTAATAGTACTGCATTTTGCGGGAAAGCACCTCCCGCGATGCAGTACTATTACGTCAAATGTCGGGAAGGGGTTAAATAATGCATTTTTCAAGAAATTATGGAATTACGTTACAAGCAGTACATACAGGTTTTAAATATGATTCATTTTGTTATCCCTTTATCAGTTTTTTCCACTATTGGGAAATAATTGAATTTCTTTGTTTCAGTTTTAGACTCACATGTTCTCGGAAACTATAAAGTCGCCCTGCTCAGTGCTGTTTTAATTTTCAGGCCACCGATTAAATCCAGATTTCCCTTTGGTGGCTTAGTGATATGCGCCGTTGTAAACTGTGTAATAGTCTGCTGTGTTTGAGTAAAACTTTGGACAAATCCCACTCTCCTTCCCACATTTCAGCTAATGCTTGGCTAAGCAATGCTTTCTATCTGCTTTCATGTTTAATTCACTTTGATTCTGTGTACAGAAATATCAAGTGCTTTAACTGGCAAATCTGTAGGCACGTAAAAAGTCCCCACTGAGAAAAAGCTTCCCAGAGACCTTTGGTGAAAAAAAATCAAAATGTTACTTTTGGATGTGTATTGCATACTTCACAATATTTACTGATAAAGTGTCTGGCATGGACAACCCCAGGAGTAAAGATGTCACCTTTATCTCATGTTATGTGAAGCTATGAACTGTACTAATTGAGGTAATGTGACTACACTGATACTTAGATACATACTGGATAAATCCATTGTGCCCCATCTATTACTCTTTAGTTTTGATCAATATGAACAACCCACTATGAGGCGGACACCAATTACCCCATTTCAGGGGGTCAATTTTCGCTGAAAATTCTACTAGTAACTGCTCGATAGAGAATTAGAAAAGAGGCTTTCTAAATTAGACAACTTCTCTGAAAAAAACTGTGAATATAATACTATCTCAACCACTCTCAGTAATTGTAAGACCAATGGTCTTACCAGGGTCCACCAGGGGAAGAATGAGATTTTATACTACAGCCTGTATTTTGGAGTACACAAGTCTGCATTTATAACATACTATTACCAAAACATATCATGCCCAAAGAAGGCCTTGAATGTTACAATTCTGTTAAATAGTTGTGACATAATTTTTACTTTAAGACAATGTCTGATATGTTTTTTAAGGTGACTCCAAAGTGGAGGAAGAAATAGTTGTGGTAAATTCTAAAACAAAGAGCCTTGTTGTTTGACTCAGTAGACTAAAAGCCAGTTAGACAGGACTTGCTCAAATGCATGGATAGGCCAAAGTTAATACTCATTAAGGTCAAGGTGGTGGGTAGGTATTGTATATGCAAGGGTATTTTCTCACGCTTTTCTGCTTTAGTTTTTACAAGATATTGTTGACCTACAATCTAGAAGGCATTATCATGTCTCCAGCTAGCCATATAAGCAGGTGGAGGTCATGGTCTTGAAATGGACCATTAAACACTTTTGTGTCTCTATTCTGTATTCAGAAATGACTAATATACTTATGCTTTCATTCTTTGGGGAAAGCAAATGATAGGAGTATTTGTGACCCATCTGCTGTTATTAAACAAAGTAATATGACTTAAAGGAAATCTACCATCAAAATCAAGCATGATAAACATGATAAGCATGATCCATGGCCTAATCCTTCTAAAATCAACTTTCAGAATTATGTTATGGAGCCTGAAGGGCATCAGGGCGAAGGCTGCTACGCTGTTCCAGAACAGTTTCAACTCCCACTGTGTGCTGAAACTACCTCTGTAAGTTTACATCAGCCAGGGGTGAAGTTCTGAGGGAGCATAGGCGGAGGGGGAGGCTGTAACAGCCTGTGAAGTTACAGCAAAGATGGACACTGGTACCACCCCCCAAGCCCTTCTGGCTCATTAGCATAATTTTCAAAGTTGCTTTTTTTTTTTTTTAGAAGGAAGGAGGCCATGGATAACACTGTAAGATTTAATATATAACACATATTTTACTTTTATTGTTGGTAGGAATTACATGCATCAGTCTAATAAAATATAGATGTTGACTTGACAGACAATGAAAACGTTCAGACTTTTAACAAACATCAGCTTTCTTATCATTCTCCATATGAGAGATGATATGTGTTTTATCCAGTCTCCCAAAGCAATATGCCATTTACCCTCTGGCTATCCTTCACACAGAGAAGACTGCAGAGAAGTTATTATTTCAGTGTTCTGATTTGTAACTCTTTTGAGGAGGATGTGTTCAGGCTTTCAATTCTGTCTTCAGCTAAGGCTAAATTCACATGAACTTGTGCCCACCGTGCCATAGCGCTGCTCGCCCCTACCCCTGTACGTAGACATACATGGCGCACGGCGCCGTATTATGGGGAAAGATAGGACTTGTCCTATCTTTTCCCCAGGTACCGAACGCTATGGTGCTGGACGTGTGCGACACTATACTGCTCCGTACCTTTCCGTGCGCCCATTGCCTTTGGGGCCTATGGGGGACATATAAACTGCGGCCGTATATACGTCCCCCAACGATCGGCCTAAGCTTATAGTATCCTTAGAAGAAACAGCATGTCCATTCTTCCTGCTAAAAGAGGAAATGCAACTGACCAATAGTTGTCCTACTTTCACATTCCTTCCAATGTTTCCAATAGACACCTCCACACATTATTCTCCCTAACACGAGGGGTCCCACATTAACCCCTTCCCGACGCGCGCCGTAATAGTAAGGCGCGATCCGGGTCCCGGTGCAAGGAGAGGGCTCGCGAGCGAGCCTCTCCATAGCCGGAAGTTCTTGCTGCATAATGCAGCAAAAGCAAGGCTTACGGTACACCGCGGTCGGTGCTAGCACCGATCGCGGGTTGTTTTCACCTCGAATAGCCGACGGCAATGCTGCAGGCCGGGCCTTCAAAGAGATGATGCACGCCGCGCATGGGAGCGCCATACTTGTCGTGGTTCGCTGCTCCCCGATGACGTCACAGGGTGAGCGGAGATCGTTCGCCATGGTTATAACCTCGGTGATCCGATACGAGGCTACTTCGTTTTAACCCAGGCATACAAGTGCTAATGCAATGGAATGGCATGGGGAGTAGTAAAATCCACATATACTGCATACTGTAGTCTGGCCAGTATATGTAGGATCGATCAGACACCTAGGGTTAGAGTCCCCTAGGGAGTCTGAAAAATGTAAAAGTAAAAATAAAAAAAAGTTAAAAAAAAAAAAATTATAATAAAAAAACCTAAAAAATCAAATCACCCCCTTCCTGTAGAACTGATTTATAAAAATAAATAACCAGGGTTGGTGAAATGAAATCATAAAACACATTAGGTATAGCGTGTCGAAAATTGCTCTGATGTCTATTCATAAATGGATAATAACGTTTTTCACTACGTTAACCCCGGAACGGAAATAGCGTCCCAAGTCGAAAATGGCATTTTTTTTGCTTAATTTGAACAATATTAAAAAATTAATAAAAGTGATAAAAGGTCCGCACAGTCCCAAAAATTATAGTAATTGAAAACGCATCAAAATTCGCCCAAAAAAATGACCCACTATACACAGCTCCGTAAACCAAAGTATGAAAAAGGTATGCCCCAGAAGATGGCAAAATAAAAAAAAAATATTTTGTACAGGAGGGTTTTAAAATTTTTAAAAGGTTATGAAAAACATTATAAAACCTATACAAATTTGGCTCCACGTGTTGTACCGACCACAGAATAAAGGTAGACATGTCCTGTGGGAGCAGACGTGAAAGCTGTAAATCCAAGCCCACAGGAAAACGTCACAATGTGGGTTTTCACCATTGTCACTGCATTGGAATTTGTTTCCCGTATCCCAGACACGCATATAAATTACCGACATGAAGTGCATTTGTTACGTAGAAAATTACGCCCATAACACAGCTTTATGTGGAAAAAGTAAAAAGTTATAGATTTTTGAGTGGTTGAAGTGAAAAATGGAAGTGGGAGGAAAAAATAAAAAAGCCAAGTCGTAAGGGGCGAATGGATTAATGTAGCAGATGGCGTGCATGACCGTCTGTCCAGTAATGTCTATGAGCTGGAAATGGAGTGCTACGCTCAGTGATCTCTGTCAGCTCCATAGAGATTAATGGACGGAACCCTCGTTCGTGATCTGTGGGGTCCCAGCACTGAGACCCGCACCTGATCAGCAAGTTAGGCCCTATTTCGTGGATAGGCCTAACTTTTCACCGGGGGGAAAACCCCTTTAACTTTTATTGTGATGCTTATCTCTGCCCTTAGCTCCTACAGCAGATATACTTTTATATTATTTTACGTGCTTAGAAAAATGTAATACAGATAAAGATATATAAAACAAAACACTATATGAAAACTGACATTGATAATGAATTTGGTGGAAGCTATTTTGGAGAGTTGCAAGGATTCACCAAATATAGATACAAAGTTCAGTTATAAAATGGAATTGTAGTGTAATGTGCCTTAAAATAAATTCCGGATTCATTCTGTAGTTTTTTATTAGTGATGCCACTATAGTTACACACTACCTATTAAAACTAGGGCAAGGTAGACTTAATGTATTAGTATTGCAAGCCATGTCTTATCAGTCACCTTCAAGACCTCAACTTTAAGCCAATCAGTGAAAATAGATAAGTAGATTACATACAGAACTCTTTGCAGGGGCGTAATGATCCAGTCGGGATGTGAGTGCTAATGGGCACATGGTAGAGAGGGCCCGCGTTTCTCATGTGCAGTACCTGCCCTTGAGCTGCCAAAATTGGGCCGTATATATATACGCCCCCTATACGTTCATGTGAGTGCAGCCTTTTTTTACTATTTTTCAGACCCCCTAGGGTAACTTTAACTGTAGGTGTGTCTGACAGTCCTACCATATACTGCCATACTACATTACGGCAGTATATGGGAGAAATACTGTAGATTTGGTAAAATTTGTAGCAGTGTGTGTGTTACAACGACAGGTGCCTTCTCTCCTGGAGCCAATATCGCTCCCCGATTACCTCACGTGAGGGACAAACAAAGGCAATATGGCAGTGCCCATGCATCGCTAGTTTATGACTGCCACAGTCGGTAACAGGACATGAACATGCTAGAAAGTTACACCCTTCCTCCCCCACACAAAAAAATGCCCATCTCTATCTAATTATCGGATAGTAGTAATAGTAGTGGTCACATTTAGGGTGGAGAGGGGCCCCATTAGGTAATTTGCATCGGGGCCCAGTGAACTCTAGTTAGCCACTGCTCTTCTGATGCTTCTACAGGCTAAAATCCTTTTGTAACCATGCTAATTGCTTGTCTGTGTCACTCATATATTCCTTAACAGCTTCGTCCCCATATGGATACGTAAGCTCCATAAAAGGGATAAATATGTGGACAACTTTGGTTATCCCATCATTGAGGGCTACCATTGGCTCCATGAGCAGTCTCAGATGTCTACTTAAAACTGTATACAAATTCACTTCTATCAAGGATTAATTGCATGCGGGAGTAACAACAGGTGGTCCCTCTTTACATCATGGACCTCATGCAGTGATAATCTGCGATAGCAATTAATCTTGGGGCTTCATATTTATAGACATACACAAGTTGCATGCATGCAAGTCATCTGTATAGTACTTCTCACTTGTAGCAGGTGCTACAGTTAATAGTTTATTGTGTTTATTAATCCTCATCAGGGTGTATTGCTGTTCTATCATCTAATTTGTTTACAAGTTGTGATAGCATTTTCCTTTAACAATATGACTCGGCGATCATTTAATATTTAATCAATTCATTCTTTTTCTTCATTAAGTAACAATTTGAGGCCCATACATAGTTAGAGTTGTTAGAGTTGATTATTGCCATAAAATGTGTTGTCAGAATTCTAGTTTATACCAATGTGAATATAGCAGGAGTGTATTTATGTATGAATTGTTATTTGAAACTGAAATTAAACGTACGTACAATAGATATCAGGATGTAGATTTTTTTCTAATTTTTAATTTTGTATTGAAGCTATGTTTCAATGATTACTCCTCAGAGCGTGGATTTTTTAGGGTTAAAATATTAGGACTACTAATTTTAATTAGCATATTATTATTATGTGACTGTAAATATTGTAAGAATATAGAGTATTGTATTATTTATAAAAGATATAAAAGTCTTCAGATCAGGTATTGTGATGGGGTCACATGTTGGCCACGTTAAGAGCAGATGGAGAGTAGAGATTAATTAACTTTTTGGTCAGACTAAGATATTGGGATTTTAATTATCTGACAACTCCTTACTGAATACTTAAACCCACAGGACTGATCCGGCCTCAAATAAGAGTGCATAGATGGAGTACACTGAGGCCCTGGGCCAAGTTGAGTTGGACATAAACTAACACTTCCTTTAATAATCGTTTGCTACCCATCCACACCTTCTGTTCTGTTTAGCCTTCCAGTAAAAGACAATGTATTATTGAAAAAAAATAAGTAAATATAGTTTAGTTCCTCTACAAGTATATACTGGTGTACTGTAAAAAAGGGTGTCTACCAATTCTCTTAAGTAGTTAAAATAATAACCAAGTGTTGAGACATCCGGTTACTGGTGCTGAATGCTGTAAGCTGGTAATGATCAGCATTGCCAAGAGTATCCTGTATGATAATGATGCTAAAATACTGATGAAGAGTGCTAGCAGGAAGATAAGTGCTAGCCACTACAGTTAAGGACTGATTTATGAGAAAACAATGAAACACTTTGGGGTAATTTATCGTTAGGCGGCTCCTTAACCTTAGTTCTATGTCTGTCATGGAGCTCAGCTGCTGTCAGATTCATTAAGTGCTTTGGCCCTGATAAATCTCGTTGGCAGTGTCTTATTCTATGTGGTTTGTGCAAAAGTCACTAAAAGTCACGAAAAAAAAACAATCAAAAGTGCAGAACATAGACAAAGGGTGGGGGGGAATACTGTAATTTGCTCCAAAAACTTGCACCTAAACAGAAAGTTCAAATCATGAATTCAGTCCAATTGTGAAAAATGAAAACTAGTCTAGGCAATAAATTTGGTGCAAGCAGGTCTATGTCAAAGTTAGTTTCCTATGTTATTGTGCGCAATGGGAAAGTCACAACAGTATTTGTCATAACTGTGCCCAACATGCACAAGCAAGACAAAAAAAATATATAAATTACCCACTACATTTTTGCTTGTCTGGTGTTTTTGTTCTTTCAGAGAACAAAAAAAGGCTAACATTTATGGTGGGCTATTTTTAATAAAAAACTATACTATCCTAAATAGAGTAGGATACTCGATCTGTAGACATAAAGTTTTTGAGGTTCATGTCAGTACAGTAGCAGATTACTGAAACAGGATGGGATGCCTCGATTCAGCTCAGGGTTATAGTGCACTTTAATACTGTATTTATGAGGATTACTATCCATTGCAGATGATAAGCTCTGCGACAAAGCATCACAGAACTGGGTAAAACAGCTACAGGCCTGTGATCTGCAAAAGCATGCTCGACAGAGTGGTCCTACCTTACAGGACAATAAGCATGCTTTACGTTCTAGGTTGTCTTGACGATGTGGACTAATTATAATGTAAGTCACAACAGCTGGATCCGATACTTCAAAGCATTCATCACACAATGCAGGGATACAGGAATGCTGTTACGGAGGATGAGATACTGTTATGTGATTTCCTTATCTAAGAATTCTTAGGTGATGGATCAGTACAAGTGACAGAAGTCATATCCTAAATGTGTATTTATTATAAGTGAAGACAAGTAAGTATTCTAATATATATTATAAGCAATGGGACCTGGATGTGGGTATACTAGGGGAAGAGTATATGTATCGTGTAGGGTATTACAGTGAGAGGGGTGAATGTGTACTTCAACATTGTTCAGTGTTTTAGCAAGGATAGAAGTTTTCTGAAGTGTTTTTGTGTAGAAAAGAGCCCATACTAATACTATACTACTAATTATGATTATTTTTAATTTATAGAGCACCATTTATTGCATAGAACTGTACAATTCTATGGATAGCTTAAACCTTCCTGCAAAAGATCTTTAGAGACACCAGATTTTAAGTTATAATCATTTGAAAAACAGATCAACCCCCTTTTCCCCAAAAAACTACTCATTCATACCTGATGAAACTTCTAACTCTAGACAGGGATATTAAAATTAATGAGCACACATGAGTGTCATATTAATGTCAGCGTTTGTGTCGGATATTTAGAAAGATCTATAAGACCCATAAATTATTCCCTGTGTTGGTGAGTGATTAGGCAGGGGATAGTAACAGCAATGTTCCATAATGAGAAACAATAGTAACTCGAGTATACGTTACAACCTGTGTGTATTACAGTCGTCTGTATGTGAAACAGCCAACATGAACAAGTACAAATGGAAAGTTTTATCCAAAACTTTCTAAGAAGTAGATGCAAAGTTCAGACAGACAGCTTATGCTGCACCAGATAAATGCTAAATGTGTCTAATGCTAAAGATACATCACCTAAAAGTCATAAGATTGCCGTAAAAGTGGAGTAGTAGATAATAATGTGTTAGTCATAGGACCAAAGCAGAGTAGAATTAAACTGTTTTCTGCTGTTTCTATATAGTTGGTATAGTTTGAGTTCAAAATAGGGAATTTCTGGCACACAAGCTATTGTCTTTTACAGACGATACCACCCCTACCAATAAACTGCCTAATAATGGTTCTAAAGCCTTCATATGGTGCACAGATTTGGTGCAAATGATCAGTATTCTTGCAAGACAGATAGAGCATCTCCCTCAGTGTATTACAACACTCAATGCACTTAAAAGAAATAACAACCTTTGTCTAAAAGATGATAAATCTGCGAAGTGTGTAATCAGTAGTAATGATGTGACTGTTATGTCAACTTAGCACAGAAATGTTTTTATTAAGGTGTTTATGCAATGGTATTCTTATTTTTGCAAAATAGTTGTTGGCATGCACACTTCTGTAGTGTAATGTCTACAGCCTTACATTCAAGGGTTCTTCTATGGGATGGGTGAAGTAACCCACCATATCCAGGGGCAGGCTGACCTAAGATAAGTTAAATGTTATGAAAAAGTGTTAAAAAGTTTCATTTTAATTGTCATTTCCAAGTTAACACAATAAAACTAGCAGCATATATTGATTTATCCTCGCTGAGCTGATCAATACATAATCATGGGGTAGCACATCTGGATCCCAGTCCGGTCTTTCTACCAGTCTAACACTGGATCGCCTTGGAGACCCAATGCCGTCTCTCTTTTGTGATTAATTGGAGCGTGAACCATGTATTAGCATTTCCATCACCTAAGTATATTTCCAGATAGTTGCTAAAAATTAACTGTGTTTATAGTTTGTGTGTAGTAATTTATTACCCTCTCCACCAGTTTTTGTTGCCAGGGAAGGCATAAAAAACCTACTACCATGTTAATCTCTACACTTTTAGTTATGGGCAGCAGGAGTGTTTTGCTGATCTAGTGTGTGACACTCTCCCCACCATCTTTTACTCAGTCTCTTGGACAGCCTGAGGGCACAATGGGAAAAAAAGGGCATGAGAGAAACCTATTTGAGGCAGCGAAGCAGGCATTCAAAACTTCTACAAGTTCTTTCAAAATGGCCTATGTGCAATGATAGTAAAAAACGATTAGAACACTTTTAACAAGTACAGAGATGCAGCATCTCTAAAGCATGATGATTACCCGGGTGTACCTAGCCTGTCTGCTGCCTGAGGCGAGCCAATAAAAAGACGCCCCCCCCCCCCCCCGCCAATAAGTAATATATCAGGGAGCATCAGGACCATCATATTGGTTTGGTTGTAAAATAAATTAATGCAAATGCATGCAGCGGCCACCATATGTATAAAATGCATACAGCGTATAGCCATGTAGTATAAAATGGATACAGCGATATCGCCATGTAGTATAAAATGCATACAGCGTACACCATGTAGTATAAAAGGACAGCCAGCGACCACCAGTAGTATAAAATGATACAGACATATCGCCATTAAATATTAAAATGCAGATACAGCTAACACCATGTGTATAAAATGTACAGTATACCATAAGTTAAAATGCCTAAGAGACCACCATGGTATGAAAATAGCTACAGCGTACCACCAGTAGTATACAAGCAACAGGACTGCCAGTAGTACAAAAGAAGCCTGATAAATATCACCAAAGCTGCATATACAAACAGTAGATACAGCATCACACACCAACACATATATACATATATTATCTATATATTATATATATATATATATACACCACACACATATATACAAACATTTAAAAAACATACACACACACACATATATTATAAACATTTACACATATACACAACATATAAACATATACACCACACATATAAAAAATATCACACACATAAACATATACACACACACACATATACACACACACACAATACACAGAGATACACACATCCACATATACACAGATACAAACAGTATATACAAAGATACATATACACAGAGACAAACAACACATATATACAGATACAACAATATCCACAGATACCAGATAAAGATACATACATATTAAGATACATATACATACATGTAAATTAACATATCACACACACACATATACACAGAGATCACATAGAAATACAAACATATATACACTATTACACCAGATATAACACAGAATACATACAATACACACACAGAAATACCGCTCTGGGTCCGGCTTTGTCTGCACGGCGGGTGGCGCTGGTGGGGAAGCCGCGGAGAGCTGGGATGGGCAAACTCGATAGCGGGCAGCCGTGGAGGCGGGGGGGGCCAGAGAGCCCGGAACTTGATGGGGCGGCGGGGGTGGAGCAGGGAGCCGAGAGCCTGGAGCGCAGCGGGGTTGACACAGGAGCGAAGGGGAAGCCGGGAGCGGAGGTATGCGAGGAGTGGAGGGGCGAGAGAACATTGTCGGCCGGCGGCCAGGAGCACGGTGCCCGGCTGGAAAGTGGCGCTGGCCTGCATCAAACTCCCGCATGCCGGCCGGAAGCTCAGGGCCGGTGGCGGCGGGGGGCGGGCGCTAGGTGCCGGCGGCGGCTGGGGGTTGGCGCAAGGTGCCGGCAGCGTCGGGGAGCAAGGTGCCGGACGGAGGGCTGCAATGTGGTCCCATCCGGTGTTCGGAAGCTCAGTGCAGGCCGGTGGGAGCACGATGCTGCCCCCTCGTTGAGCAGGAGGCGCGCCGCCTGAGGCGAGATGCTCAACTCGCCTCATGGCAGGTGCGGCCCTGATGATTACAAATGAGGTCTTTGTCCAATAGCTGGAGAGGAGAACAAGTGCAAAGCTCTTACATTAATTAACATGTATGTACCAAATCAATAAACATGTATATACCATAGTTAAAATCATAAAGAAACTATTAACTGTTACTCAATTGTACATACTGTAAATTAGTATTAGGGTTCTATATAGAGAGCATATAATACACTTTCTGTAATTGTACAAGGTTTATAAGCAAAACATACATTTTGCAATTGTTACCATTTATATTAGTCATTTAGGGAATATTTTAGTGAATATCACTTCCAAGCAAAGAGCTGAGTATCCAGTAAACTGTATGCAAACCCAAGGAACAGATGTGTTTTACTGTAGATTGATTTTGAGAAATTTCTGGGAAGTTTCTAGGCTCAAAGCCATGTTCCGGGGATTATTAAAGTGCACCTCACCCACACCATTAATGAGCAAATTACAGGGAACAACCAAGAAGAAATGTTTCAGCCGTTCACTTCCATTGTAACTAAATATTGTAACTAAATCTATCCTTTTAATTGAAATCAGTCTGTTTGATTCTTGTAGTTTAAAATACAGCAGAACAATATGCAGTTTTCTTTTATCCGTATATCAATTCAATAGGGTTGACTGATTTTACATGTTTTCATTATAACATTATAACAATGGGGGGACATTTATCAGGTTTTCAGGTGTACTGAAATAATTGCAATTACTAGCAAACCGCCCAAATCTCGTTTTATCTTAGCTGAGCTCACATACTTCAATAACTATGCACATACTGTGAGGTTACAACCACTAGTGGGGTTGGCAGTGTTTCTAAATGCAGCACAAGGCCTGAACACTTTGAGAATGATGTGAATGTACAAACAATGTCCAAAAATGGGAGCAGCTGTCTGCTTTCTGTAGAAAAGCATGTGAAGCCCAAGCACTGGTAATATTATACTTACCAGACCCTGTCCACATATATGGATCCATTGCTCATTTCACAATTTTCTAACTGACAGTAAAGGCTAGGGCAATAGACCAACTATGTAAAAACAAGTAATGCTATGATAGTCTGTGTATAGAGAGGTGCTTTACTATAACTGCACTAAGGCTTGTACAATTTTCTGGTTTTACAATATATTTATATATATCTATATAAAAATAGTTTGCATCCCATGCATAAATGGGTCTTTAGGTTTCAAATCAATACAAAGTGAATAAATAATTCCTACAATAGTTCTTACCATTTTCCTTGAAAAGAGTGGTCCATTGCTTTGCATGAATTGTATGTACAATGTATAGTATCCATCCAAAAATAAGTTTATGGTGTGATGGAAATGGGATGAAAAAGTAGGGGAGCCCTGTGGAAAAACTGTATGAGTTTGAAGAGTCCATGTATACATCCCTCATGACTCCCAAGCATTTTGGGAAAGACAGTGGCCCACATGTTTCAAAAAGTGAGGCAAACTGAACTGAATACAGTTTGTCTCATGGATCTGCAGGATGCAGATTTAAGATACAGTGGGTGACACAATTCTGTTGAGCTGCTATAATAAATGTGTTCCAAACTCTGATTAAGCAGTAACAAGCCCCTTTGGCGGCACATTTTTATTTCTTGTCGGGCACAGTGCAGCCACAACACAAAACTGGTGTGGACACTTTATAAATACATGTACATCCGATTGCATGTTCTTTCTAGTGCAAAGTCGGTCAGAAAACTGGCACAGCCAGTTTAATAGATCTGGGCCAGTATATGAATCCCTTTTATATTTGGCCAGCCAGTGGATGAATCCCTTGTATGTTAGAACAGCCAGTGGATGAATCCCTTGTATGTTAGAGCAGCCAGTGGATGAATCCCTTGTATGTTAGAGCAGCCAGTGGATGAATCCCTTGTATGATAGGCAAGCCACTGGATGGATCCCTTGGTGACAGGCAAGCCACTGGATAGATCCCTTGTAGACAGGCAAGACGTAGATGGATCCCTTGTATGTTAGACCAGCAAGTGGTTTAGTCCCTGTATGTTGGGACAGCCAGCGGATGAGAATCCCTGTATGATAGGCCAGCCAGTGTGGATGAATTCACCTGTATGATAGGCAGCCAGTGGAAGAATCCCCTGTATGTAGGCCAGCCAGTGGATTAATCCCCGTTTTGATAGGCAGGGCAGTGAAGAATGCCTGTATGTTGGATCAAGCCAGTGGAATGAATCACTTGTATGTTAGATCAGTAGTGGATGAATCTATGTATGATAGGCCATCAGCGGATGTGTCATTGTGTGATAGGCCAGCCAGTGGATGAATTCTTATATCTCTGGCCAGCCAGTGGATGAATCCCCTGTATTATAGACCAGCCAGACAATGAATCCCTTGTATGTTAGGCCATCCAGTGAATGAATTCCTTGTATGTTAGGCCAGCCGATGGATGATCCATTGTAGGTTGGGGCAGCCAGTTAGGGATCACCTTGTAGTTAGGCCAGCCATGGATACAGCTCTTGTATGGAGGCCAGCAGTGGATGAATCCCTTGTATGTTAGGCAGCCAGTGGATGAGTCCTTGTATGTTGGGACAGCAGTGGATGAATCCCTGTTATGATAGGCCAACCAGTGGATGAATCCCCTGTATGATAGGCAGACCAGTGGATGAATCCATTGTATGTTGGGCCAGCCAGTGGATGAATCCCTTGTATGTTAGAACAGCCAGTGGATGAATCCCTTGTATGTTAGAGCAGCCAGTGGATGAATCCCTGTAGTTAGAGCAGCCAGCGGATGAATCCTTGTATTGATAGCAAGCCACTGGATGGTCTCCCTGTATGACAGGAAGCCACTGGATAGATCCCTTGTAGACAGGCAAGCCAGTAGATGGATCCTTGTATGTTAGACAGCAATGGTTTAGTCCCTTGTAGTTGGGACAGCAGCGGATGAATCCCCTGTATGATAGGCCAGCCAGTGGATGAATTCCCTGTATGATAGGCCAGCCAGTGGAAGAATCCCCTGTATGATAGGCCAGCCAGTGGATTAATCCCCTGTTTGATGGCCGGGCAGTGAATGAATGCCTTGTATGTTGGAGCCAGTGGATGAATCACTTGTAGTTAGATCAGTCAGTGGATGAATCTATTGTATGATAGGCCACTCCAGCGGATGATCATTTGTGTGATAGGCCAGCCAGTGGATGAATTCCTTATATCTTGGCCAGCCAGTGGATGAATCCCCTGTATTATAGACCAGCCAGACAATGAATCCCTGGATGTTAGGCCATCAGTGAATGGAATTCCTTGTATGTTAGGCCAGCCAATGGATGAATCCCTTGTAGGTTGGGGCAGCCGTTCAGGATCACTTGTATGTTAGGCCAGCACATTGGATAAAGCTCTTGTATGTTAGCCAGACGTGGATGAATCCCTTGTATGTAGGCCAGCCAGTGGATGAGTCTTGTATGTTGGACAGCCAGTGGAGAATCCCCTGTATGATAGGCCAACCAGTGATGAATCCCTGTATGATAGGCAGACCAGTGGATGAATCCATTGTATGTTGGGCCAGCCGTGGATGAATCACTTCTAGTAGATCAGTCAGTGGAGAATACATTGTATGATAGACTACTCAGGGATGATTCACTTGTGGGATAGGCAGCCATGGAAAAATTATTTATATCTCAGGCCAGCCAGTGGGTGAATCCTTTGTATTATAGACCAGCAGACGATGAATCCCTTGTATGTTAGGCCAGCCATTGGATAATCCTTTGTATGTTAGGCCAGCAAGTGGATGAATTCCTTGTAGGCTGGGGCAGCCCGTGGATGAGTCCCTTTTATGTTCAACAGAAAATGGATGAATCCCTTACATCCCTTGTTTAATATATCAATAGTGGATGAATCCTGCTCATGCTTGAGTGTGAAACTAAAATGGTTAGTTAGAAGTCCAACAGGATAAGAAATGACTACTCAAGACTTTCTTTTCGATTACTTCTATAATGCACCAGGATTGTTAACTGGCGGTCCAACAGGTAGAGCTTGGGATCAAACCAATAGTACACCTACTCTCCTCATTAGAGTGAGGACATACACTGGTAACATGTCCAGTACTGGCATAATAGTATACTGACAATAGTATATTCTGTTTCTTTTTAGTGAAAGTGATTATGACTTCCTGTTTTCTGATTTTATAAACACAATAGAGCTTTCTGCGGTTTACTACATTAAGTAATGGCCCATTTTTGTTCTCCTTTCTTCTAAGGGTTAGAGGGATTTTGGAAAAGCAGTGTATGATGTTTTCAGAACTCTGTTACAAAAAACAGCCCTGGGCTATTCGTCAGCACCAGAAAGGATTCAAGGTTTCAATAGGGGGATATAACACAGAGTTCAATGAAAGTCTGTTCTTTTGCTTTTCTGAAACTTTAGCTTTTGAAGTAACTTGTCTATGTATCTTCAAACAAACAAACTCTTGCATGCAAAATGAACAAACATTTTGCACATCTGAATAGTAAAAAACTAGACAACATACCATATATATAGATAAATGGGCTTAACATGTTTTTATATACCATTAGCTAGTGTCAAGTATTGTACTAAATGGTATTACAGAAGTTAGGACAATCTGCTTGCAAAGAAAAAAAAGTCTGCTATTAGGTGAATCAAACAAACCCTGGCACTGCACCAACCAGTTTGTAAAGCTTTCTGCACTGTTTCAGACCTAGACCTAGGACGCAGCCAGTTACCATATCTCTTGCTGCAACTGATGTTGTGACTTGTCCTAAGAATAAATCATTTATATTATTCTCAAGAACCACTACCCGAGCTGTCAGGTAGAGAGTTACCCTTTGTAACACAAGCACATACGAATACACTGGTATGTGTATATATGGGAAGATCAACGGCTATTCATGTTCGTTTTACTTCGTCTAATATAACCTAAGCTATTTAACAAATAAAAGTATGCCAATACATGACTTCGTATGGAAGGAATGTATCAATGTTAACAAGCTGAACATACAGTAATAGGTTTTTAAGTCCAGTATTGATACTAGTTTAAATATCATATGGCTACGGAGCTGGGTTACGGCAATAATTTATATTTCAGTCTTAACCAACTACTAACTGGCTAACTAACAAAGGTCATAGGCCACAGGCAGCCAGTCTATGATCTTTTTTTAATAATGTTTTTCAATCCTTTGAATAAGGACCTCAATAGAGCTTTATTTGTCATATCCAAAGCTTCGTGAAAGTGTGTTATAATGTTTCTTTTGTATGTTTTTGTGAATCCCACCAGCTGTCTGCTTGCATAAAGTTAAGTCCGAGTCAATGATCCCAATGGGATGACACAAGTAGGTTGTGACAAGTGAATAGGATGTGTGTGCCCTCCATTGATCCTTTAGCGTGGGTCTGGATTTAGGCCACAACTGCACAATAATAAGGGATAATTCTGTCCTGTTAAGAGGCTGTAGTAGTGGCGTTCGTGTGCACAGGCCAGACATAGATTTGAAACCAGACAGATTTGCCAAGAAGGACCTCCTTTCTATGTGTGTGAATACACTAGCTAAAACAGAACGCTTTATTTCCTAATAAAGTAAAGCAGATGGCATTTATATAGATTATATTGAGATGTATTTGAAAGGACCACCACTGAGTTCCACAAGTCGTTTGTGATGATCAATATATAGAAGAAATGTTTGTTAGAGGATTTGATTGCAGAGTTGTAAGGGATAATCTACACTGATTCTGTAAGCAGTAATTTATAGATGATACCTTGTATCCAGTTTATATATATTTTTTTTTAAAAAACAACTAAATGCAGGAGCCATTTAGTCTGGTTTCATGCATGTATATGGCGGGGTTGATTCTAGCCACACAAATGGCGGCTAAATAAGTTCATTGTACATGGCATGTTGAGCACACACGTGTCTCACTTACCATGTCTTGCCAGAAAAAAGCTAGGGAACCGCCTGTATATGTTTAGGTACATATTGTGTGCCACTTTAAATTTGTTGTTGGAGACATCTGAGATAATGTCATGGTCTACGCAAATGACAATACAAACTGAGACTTTTGTTAATTTGAAATCATTGAGACATAGTATTTCTGGTTCAAACCTCTAAAAAGCTTTTCTGCTCAATGTCTGCTTTGTAATGCGACAAAGGGAGCAGCTTAGTAAAGGCTCCAAAATACTCTGCAAATATTCACAATAGACTAGTTGATGGCGCTGGTCACATACATAGTGTGGGTCCAAGAATTCTGCAATAGAATGCCGTACTTGTTTAGGTGTGAGAAATATGATTAGTGTTCTACTGTTTATGATCTTTATTAACAGTCATGTTAGAAATACGGAAAATCCCAGCATATCCCAGGTCCCAAGATCCCTTCAGAACTGGTCTCCTAAACTCCTTATGTTTTAAATGCAACAGCATTATGCATTGTGTCGGTGGTAATTTAATTCTCCGCTATATGGAGGTAGAAAGGAAGAGGGGTATATATTTGTGTGGTACATTATGGCAGTAATATTTGGTCCTGATTATAGTGGTTTGATGGGGGAACTAGGTAAATATATTTTTGTAGTGGGTGTGTAATTGGACAATATGCCTTGAGATGTTATCTTTTAGGCAGCATCCACACAGAAGGTACAAAAAGTGGATCATGCAATGAAAACAGCAGAGCACAAAATGACCTATACTGTAGGTTGTATGTTAATTTATGCTGCAGGATCACATAACGTGATGCCATCTAGATTTTAGTTTTTTGGATGGACGCTCTTACAAAAAGTCATTCTTTGTTGTATTTTGTGCCTAGGCAGACAAACACATTGTGCATTGTAGCGAAAACACAGTAGTATCAGGGTGATCCTGAGGGGATTTTGTTTAGTGGTATATGCATCTTAAAGACACACATACCATTGATTACTGTGAGCAACAGGACCCGTGGCCCCCACGAGACAAAGGAGACACCCAGAAGATCGCCTACCATGCCCTTCCCCTATCTAGCTCTGCCTCTAACATTAGGTTCATCCAAAACTGGTGGTTTTTAACTTGCTGAATCATACACTAGTTTGGGATCACATGTTGGTGTAAGATAAAGTACTATAGTAAATGTGATCCAATATAATATATGAGAAGTTGCCAATTAGAAACTTCATATTCTGCTTAAAATGGTCACAACAGTAGTGATAATTGATAAATATAGTGAGTATTTTTCTCATATCATATGTCCGTAAAAGAAACATTTCTCCCAAATATTCATTAAATTCTGCAGTTGTGTATAGGAATGAAAGAATAAATGGAAACCGGAAGCTCTGAGGCCAACCATCAGTTGTCAGTCATCTAGTATATGTGGCCACTTACTGGCTAAGGACAATAAATTCAGGTTATCATAGAACTTCTGGTTTGGATGAAAAGGTGTCCAACAAGTGTTGCTTTTAGGTTTAATGTCCGATCTGGTTGCAATCAAAATACCTCATTAACCATAGATAAAAAACAATATATAAGACTAATAACATGGTCATATGGCACAAGCTAGAGAAC
This sequence comes from Engystomops pustulosus, assembly GCA_019512145.1. Classification (NCBI taxonomy): domain Eukaryota; kingdom Metazoa; phylum Chordata; class Amphibia; order Anura; family Leptodactylidae; genus Engystomops; species Engystomops pustulosus. The sequence goes on along the minus strand of CM033642.1, from coordinate 119,392,230 downwards.
CAGATGGGGGCGGGTTAGAGCCCAATATAGTCTAAAGTGCTCTTGTTCTAAGGGTCAATGTACAACAAGGATCTAGATTGATAGTCTAAGTAGAAATTGGTTACACAATGAACACATTAAATATGCTATTCTGAACTGATGTGCATTTCTCACTGTCTCTTTAATTCAAATTAACATTATATAAAGCCAACAACATACAGGTACTGACATTTACAACTTATAGCTTTATTAACCTTGATAACTGAAAGCAACTAGAGGACACTGTTTTAGGATAAACTGCTTGACTGTGCCGTATAGATAAAATATGCATCTGCCTAAGCATAAGACACTCGTTGTCTTGTATATGTGACTGTAGTATATTTTGTAAAAATCAAATCCATTTCTTACAAGGGATAAACTTAATAAATCTAATGAGTTAAATTGTATTTTTAATGAGATATGGGCAGCTTGGTGCTGCTTGGATGTTATTACAAATAGGAATGCTCCCGCACTTGTGTTGGGGATACTATCCAACCACCCCATATTCTTCTCTGCAAAGTTTTCTTAAACAGCTGTTTCTTGTTAGTAGGCGGAGGAAGGAGCTAGATTGGCGAGGATGCAACTGATACGTGAGTCTCAATTAGTGGTTGAAGGAAGTATTGTCGCTGATAGCAGGAAACTTGTTGCCCCCGAAAAATTTTTGTTGGGTTATTTGAGGAAAATGCACTCAGGACGCGATTATGGAGGGTGTAAATGGTGAATACTATCTTGTTAAGTACAATATATGGAAATAAACATTCCCTTTTACGCCAGTTTTTTGCCTTTTAGAGAGAATTTTGAAAGTGTTAGAAAGCCTGACAAATGCCAATAAAGCTTTCCTCTAGTCAGTATATCACAGAGTGTGGTCTGCATTGTTTTATGTACTACACTTTTTAGCTTAATACTTATACATTTTCAAATACAAAGAGGTTTCCACTGACCCTATATACAGGATAGGTGATAAGTAGAGATGAGCGAGCACTAAAATGCTCGGTGCTCGTTTATTCGAGCACAAACTTTTCCAGATGCTGACGGGCTCGTCTGAATAAACGAGCCCATTGAAGTCAAGGGGAGCCCGAGCATTTTCAAAGGGACCATGGTTCAGGAATAAATGGGTTATTAATTGAAAAAGAATGTCTTCTGATAAGTTAGCAGAGTATGCAAACATCTGCAATCTATTTTCACTGTTTCCGCGCGCTATATTATCTCCCGACAGTTAACAGATGTGAAGAACAGTGAAGAATAGAATAAACAGTGAACACAGGATATTTAAGTGGAAAACGCCAGTGAAAAACAAAGTGAAGAATAGGATTACAACATGTTCGGCACATCGGAAGACTGCTGTACCGGGTGTGATGACGATTGTACCAGGCGATACGTGCATATTCTTTACAATGAAGTCTAACCGTGCGGCCCGCATTTGTTCCCCAGTGCTGCACCGAGGTCTCACCCGTATGCCGATGCATCCTACGCGGCGACAGATTGTTATCCACGTTGCTGCTTCCAGATGTCTCCCGTGCTGCCCGATGTTGCCCCCGTGCTGCCACAATGCTCACCAGTGCTGCACAGATGTATACGCACGTAGCGGACAAAGCAGGGCTCCATACGTGTAGACAGATGTATAAACACGTGATGCAGATCCCATGTCTACGATGCAGGTGACAGATGGCGTACACACAGTGCTGACGAGGTATAAACGTGATGATTGATGTCATCACTGCTGCTTGATGTCTAACCTGCTGCGTTCCGCGCGTACTCTTCCGAAAGTAAGCAGAGGGCAGAACAGTAGTGTAAGCTAGGTGCACGGTGGTCGGCACGGTCTCGGTGGGCACGGGAAGAGGAGAAGTCCCTAGCGAGGTAACGGTCCTGTAAAATACGGAGGCAGTATGGTAGGAGGCAATCTGTGAAGTCCAAGCTGGGGGTTGTTGACAGGAACATGGCTACCCAGATCTAGAGAACGGGGGAAAGAATGAGGATGGAGAAACGAGAACGTTGTATGAGGATCAGTACATAGAGATATGCAACGAGAATTAAAGATCCCGCTCTACGAGTATACTCGCTATTTATAGTGAAAGGTCGGATATCTGGGGTCCAGAGGAATGTGCCATCAGAAGTGTTTTTAACTAGCTTTTATATGTTAGTACTAAAGTATCCATCTTTATGTAAAAAATGCTAGTTATCTGGAACAAATTCTCAATTTGGCCAATAAGGCTTCATTAATAGAGTTGATTCTGTAGGGTTTTCTATTATGCATCTATAACAGAAAGGAACACGACTTGAGGTACACAAATCCCTTCATCCTCAAGAGAACGAGATATTCACCTGCCAAACAAGCAAGTCAAAGATAAAGGCTCAATGGGGCTAACGGAAGGAAAAAGGAGACAACACCAGATGGGCAGTACCTCTCGGTGTCAGAAATTGCGACCATGACTACGGGAGCAACCAGCCATTAAGAGAGCGCGAAGCATAAAGGACCGTTCAATCCCGGGAGATCGACCCAAAAGGCCAAGGAAAGAAGGGTTCTTATCCCGAGCGTCATAAGAATATTGACGACGCAGGAAAGGTATCAAATCAACGCCAAAAAGAATAAGAAGTAAGCGGGCCCCCGCCCAAGCACCTTCCTGACAATTTCAAAGCCCATTCTTCCCTTCAATACCATCCCTCCTCTTCGAACCCCCATCCACTCATAACGGTGGTCTTATTTCAGTTTCCAGAACGTCAGACTTCAATCACTAGCTCGTCCCCAAGTTCCCTTCAATCCCACCTCTAATGCCCTCCTAGATAATCCATCGATCTGCACCAAAAAAAAAGAGCACGCTGAGACAAAATAAGAAGACGAGAAAGAGGGGATGAATGAAAGGCGCGAGGTAAGGCGGAAGAGCATGAGAAAAAGACAGAAGCAGAGAGCAGAGTAAGGATAAGATAGTTCTTTCCGCCTTCCTTTCTCGACTCGTACTCTCATCCCCTCTTTTCCTTACTTCTCCTGACCTTGTCCCTTGCTTCGCCTTCTCTCTCCTTTTCCCTTTCTGCTTCTCCCTCCTCTTTCCCACGCTCTTGGCCACCCTCTCTTTCCACGACTCTCGGCTCTCTGCTTCGTCTTCCCTCCGGCCCTCAAGGTCCGACATGGCGAGGTTGTCGCAGCGTCTCGAGCTCGAGCACCGCCCGCTTTCCTGCTTTCTGATCTCTACTACCCTCCGACCTCCTCTTCCCCTTGCCTCTCCGCGCCATTCCTCGCGATTCTCTCGAGGCGAGCACCCATCGGCCCGCACCCCACCTCCGTGTCCTTGCACGGTGCAGTCCCGCTCGTACGCCCCCCCTTCTGTCCGTGCATATCACAACTATGTACGCCATTTAAATGGAGAGAGGAGACGTGGTCCACATTTTATAACAGTCGGCGAGTACCAATGTGAACAGACCTATGGTAAACAAACCCCAATTGAAAATAACTGTGAGAATAGGACATTTGTCACTGCACAGGCGTTGTTTTCTTCCATTTGGAGGGGAGGAGGGGAAACCTCGGGCGCAGCGATCTGGAGGACAGTGAGTAAGTTAAAAAGGGGGCAGCAAACATCCATCCTTCCAGTTAAAAAAAAAAATACTATTCCTTCCGGCAACTTCCCTGGTGACTCGCTCCTTACCCTTCTTCAGCAGCAGTGAGCCCAACCAGCTTCATGTGACGTCACCATGAGACACATACGTATGCATATTGTAACAGGTGCGTGCCGGAGAACGCGCAAATGGAGCTGAGTGCTTGGTTTCTGTACAAAGCTCTCTTCTAGTACTGTATTGTGTATATTAACCTCCATAATGAAGGTTTTTGCTGTTTTACACTCGTACTAGCGGTTCTTGTGATGGTAAAATTTGATAGTTATTACAGTATATGTAAATCGCTTCGTTCTACAATTTAAGTAATATATGACACAATGGAACAATATGATACTATTTGAAAAATACTTGCAATTTTAATAGGGGGACACTTGTCCGAGAGGACACCTGTATATGTTAGAAATTAATTCGGTGGTAGGCAAAATGTAAAAGTCACTAGTGGGAGAGGCGGCCTAAGATCTAAACTCCGTTTTAGATAAATGTGTGGTCTAATATTTGTAATTTGTGGAGAGTTGTTTAAGACAAAAAATCAAGTTGTTCACACATTGTCATATATTTTTAAACTTCTTAGGCCTATTGGGGGGGGGGGGATGGGTATTTGAGCTTCACCGCTGTACAACAAATTACAGCCAGTAAATACGCTCTGTTCAAACATTTGCCTCTTACTGGTAATTGTTACAGCACAGGCATTCTCTAGTTAGAAGCAGGCTATAGTAGGATCCATTCGATCTTATTATTTTTCCAGATCCCCACAAACACTATATTAAGCCTTAAATAATTTTCCAATAGTAGTTACTTTCATAATGCGCACATTATCATGGGCCCTTAGTTATTGTATCCGAAGTGCAGAAATAGCTTTCGTCTTTTTTAAGAGAGGCTCATATAGTAGGAAAACACGTGTAAATCATATCTCGTCTTATTGCCTGTGATATGAGTTTATTTCTTCAATCCCTCTTTTTTTATCCATTGGTGTATTTGTTTTTTGTGTGAATGTTAGACCACTTTAGTGAAATCAGCACCTTGCATGGTTTTCCCGGTTTACTAAATTGTCTGCCAATGCACATTTTTGCTGTGATGTAAATCCTCAGTTAACTCAGCCGCACTCCCTCGGAGTGTTATCTTTCCTTAAATAGCGTAAACATCGCTAGCTATGTGATTGTGCCACAAGTCTTTATGGACCCACCCAAACTTTGCAAAGTAAAAACAGTACTCATTGCAAAATTACAAAAAACCAAAAGGAATAATTTACGCTTTTGATCCTGAAAAAATTTATGAAATGAACGCTTGGAATACCATTTGCTCTTGCATGACGTTTAAATAAATATGTGGCTATGACTGTATGCTTGATCATATGTCTAGTTACGTTTGTATATGCTACCTAGTGTATCATTACTAGTTGACACTTGCGTTCAAATAACAAAAAAAGAAACAAGCAACTGTATTGTGACTGCTTGAAGGAAATCACAAAATAAACCTGATGGTTGTTTTACAGGTTTACCTTGGCTTTGTATGAGGAGGGTGGGGTATTTAGAATATTTTTTTATGGGGGTTATTGTATTTGGTTCTACCCCCGTGGTATGGCACTGTTTTCCCCTACTTGACCCACGTCAAGATGGCAGGCTGGTGTCCCCGGCATTTTTTCGCCTCTTCATCTATTTGTTTTAGTATCATTAGATTTGTATTTAGTGATCAAATCTATGTAGCTTTGGAAAAGAAGAAGGAAGAAGAAGTAAACTGAAACCAACAGTGTGAGTGTGATGTTGTGAAATCAATTCACAGAATTTCAGTGGACATCTCATTGTTTTTTTGCTATAGGCTGGAAGAGGTGCTCTGGACGCAACAGGTCCGTGTCAAATTGGAAATCTCATAAAAAAGAAGATTTATTTCTTTTTAAGCGGTCTATGTATCTCTAAGACAGTTTACAAATTCGTTTGATGGGAGTTCATTATCAATGGCAATAGTAAAAACAATTTGCTACTTTGAAGGCCGCCAAACCTTTAGGCTTTTAATTGATCACATAACCACAGCTTTGTGTCCTGCTTAAAATGACATTTTTCTTCCTTATACGTCACATGCTTAACTATTGTGTATCATTTTTTTTTTGCTGAGTTAAGATTGGCTATGTATTTTATGTTCTTGTCTATGTCAATTAACTAGATCCTTCTAACATTCTTGCACTTGTCCTGCCCTTATGGTTCAAACTGAGCATGTGTTTGAGTTTCTTCCTGTGCTCCATTGAATGCAATGCGGCCTCTCTCCAGGGAGAAGCATTACAGTATAGAAACATTAGAACTAGTGCAAGGCCCTAAGCTTCATTTATTTAAGTAGCATGGGTCCAAGGAACCAACTGATACCATGTAATGTGACCCTTACTATGCCTTTTACAAAGCCCATTTTGTTCAATAATGCTCCGAGGTTTAGGGACGTTAATTGTATATAAAGGGATGCGCAAGCGTCAGAAAGCTTCCCCCCCCATGGGAATGATGTGCCTACATGCCCCTCCGTGATATTAACAAGTTCCCTGCCGCCTATTATTGATGACCCATTCCGCTTCAGATAAGCTTGCCATGTTTTACTGCCGTCAGGATTTGTTATATGTCTTGGTATTAAACTACATATCGGACTCTCATGATTAGCGGATGTACATTGCTACTATGACTATGTGTTAAATATAAGAGGAGTACAACCCCCTCCACACCATTTAGTCTTCTGCCTCCTGTTTTCCTTTACCAAACCTCTGTTTTAAACATACCTTTCACAATATGTTTTCTTGTGTCATAGATAGCTTTCTGTATTTATGACACTAATATTTTAAAGCCCGAATTATTCCCAAAAACAAAATGAATAACTGGCACATTGACTTCTGCATCCATTATTAATTGAGTGTTCTTTTAACCGATTCTGTGTTTACCCCCCCCCCGCCTTGACATACCTGAATTTTAGCATTACAATAATTTGAGCTGTGTGTAGAGATTTTAAGAATGTATGATAGCATTCCTACGTCTTTGTGCCACATAACAAATTTCTAAAAACTCAGTCCAGATTAATGTGCAATTGTGTTTGTACACCCTGACATCGTAACCACAAAGAATATTTGATACACAGCTATAAAGGGGGGACTCTTAAAATTTGTTTTTCAGAGCTACAGTTGCCCTCTTTGATCAATGGCTGACTTTCATATGGCGAAAGTTCTTCAAAGTCTCAGATAAATCTATTTTCGTGGCAGGTCGCCAATAAAGAAACCGCGACCCAAAGCAAGCTAGTTTATTTATGTGCCCTCTTTTTTGTGTGTGTCAGATCAAGTCGAATCTCATGTAACATCGGGAATTCCTGACATAAATTAATCCATCCATTAGTGTAAAGCAAAGAACCATTTAAGCAAATTATTTAAATATACCCATTTTTGATCACGATTTTCTTTTAGTTATATATCTTAGTGGGCCAACATTGGCGTTTTAGGTTAGCTAAAGTTGAATAAATAGAGACCCATAGCACTAGTAATATGATATATAACACTTTCCCAAACTGAGCTTCCCCTGGTAGAATCCCTCCTTCATGCGTCTTTCTGCAACCACTTTCCACCCCTTTAATTGCACATTGATGGCTTGCATTAGAATAAGAGGCCAACATACTTCTGAAAACGCAGACCTTCCAATATCTTGTGCCCATTTAGGCGTTGATTTTTTTTAGTTTCACAACCGCCCAAAGTGTTTATTTCCCTATTTAAGATTTATACCGCAGTTTTAGTTGAAGATTCATTAACATTTGAAACCTGTTTTCTGATAATAAGCAGTTTTTTGTAGTTTTGTTTGGTGGCCTTACTTAGCTAAGTGGCTCCTCGTGGACGCAGGTTTCGGTTTGGTTTTTTCCGTGTTTTGTCGCGGGCATTGTTATTCTTGCCTTTCGGGAGACAGGTCTTTTTCTACCTTGATATTAACATGGTTCTGGATCAGGGTTGCGGACTGTTGAGTTTTTCGCCGTTTTGTGCTCGGCTTTGCATCCACTGCCTCATTTTGGACAATCAATAATCGCCTATTGCGGTCGATTTTTTTTCGTTGCGTTTGTGCTTTTGTGGGTACGAACCCGGGTTCGCTCGGTCCGTTGGATTACGACTCCTTTCCAACAGTTAGCTTCGAATGGTAGTCTTTGTTCCTATAGTTTTTCTCCCTTTTTTGTTGTTGCTTCTAAGACAATGCACTACTGTACCACCAGGCAAGAAGAATTTTGTGTTGTAGAGGAGACAGATTTATGAAGTAAGTTGGGGCTTTGAAGATAAGAAGAAGGTGAACTCAGCGGACGCTGATAGGGGCGAATTTTTTTTCGAATGGGAATCCAAGCCCCCGCTTTCGATATCGGTCCTGAGCACTCGATTCTTAGCTGGAATCGCTCCTTTCGGACATGCATTGAGTGGAAAATGTATCTTTCGGGGCTGTGTTTTGTGCCGGGATACTCCAGCTTAAGCCCGGGACAATGTGTACTAGTTTCAGCTCCGAGAAAAGTATTTAAAGGCCCTGCAAGTGTCCTTTTCTTTTTCTTATCATCATAATTATTTTGCTTATTAAAGGTTTTGCCACTAGCTTAGTTTTAAGATAGATGTTTTTGTCTATGTTTTTGGTTGAACCAAAAAATTCACTTTAATTGTTTTTCTGAACAAAAAAATTTACATTTATTAATTTTGCTGTTGGTCATGTCAACCACCAAACATCTTGTCCATACATTCATGCCACTATTAAACTAGTGGATTTTCCTGATTGGATTTGCCGAAACAATATCCTGGTAATTTTAAGTCTTATCACCATATTCTTGAGAAACCTCATCAGACTATTCCTTAAAACCCCCTGAGATTCTATGCTGACTTCTTGACCATCTTGCTTCTTTAAGCCAATCATTGGCCTCCCTTCAATCTCTAGTACCATTAGCTAACTAGCACTCTGCCTTCCCGAAAGTTAGTATGATTCCTGTAAGTCTTAGTTTAGTAGTCTCTTGAGACTCAGCCGCATTCCACTATACACTCCATAAACATCTTGATTGATAATCATAATACAAAATTACAAGTGTCACAATATTGATACCTCACCTAGAACCTTTGTAGCCCCAAACCCTCGTACGTGCCGTGTTTATTCCGTGTAAACATTTAAAGAAGCTCCACAACCCCCTCTTTTCCCAGTTACCCGGCAAGTACCCAACCTCAAAAGGTTTTCGTACCGTTTTCTTTCCCGATTAAAAAAGATGGCACCCGCTACAATAACAAAACATGAGGATTTTTCTTTTTCTTATACTTCTGTTTTTTTTTTTTCCAGTAAATGCTCAAATATCTCTGTATTTTTAATTCCACAAATTTTTACTATATAAACAAAATATTTCTTTCATTTGACATGACGATCCAGATTATCCCTTTACCCAACCTTTCTCCATTTATGGTAGAGTAGGTTATTGAACCATCAACTATTTTATTCCCACAATCAATAGAGATAGATCAGCTTTTTTTTTTTCTTAACTGGGCTTATCATGTCTTTCACATGCAAGGTCAAACTGTTATATACAGTTGTTTTCGAATTTTTTCCTAGTAATTGGGCGTTACGACATTTGGCCCTTTCCTCAGTTACTACTTTTACCAGACATTGATTTTTTTTGGGTTGTTAAATGACGCCAGGTTGTCAGTCCGTTCTTGCCCCACCTTTTTGCACCGCCTTTTCATGATGTCTCAGTTGTTACTTGATCTCATTTGCCCACAATTAATGGCGTTGCTCACTGGCAGGCGCTTCCTGAATCTGGCTTTACTTCATCATTGCAATGCAACTTAGTTTTTCACCTTTTGTGATACATGTGGAGGAGTTGCGTTGTGTAGTTCTACATTTGGCAACTTTGTGCCTTTTTGCGGTTTCTCCTATTCTTAGAATTTTTTCCAGTTTCCCAAATAGTAGCTCACCCCCAAAAAGTCAGTTTGTGGTTAGTCCCAGCCTCTGTCCTGGTGGGACGAATTAGCGTGTGCAATGAATGGGGACAATTTAAGGATAGCGCCAAAAAGTCTGAACAAACAGGGTCTTGACCAAACATGGGCTACACAAGACGTTAAATCTTCTTCAGCACCACGGCATTGTAAGCCTCTGATCCCCCTTGAAGAGCTAAATTTTGTAAGCTGTCGAACCTTCTATGCCACTCTAAAAAGTCTCAAACTGCAAAAAAAGTCTCCCAAAAAGTTTGCTTCAAAAAAAGCAAAACAGGAAGCAATGGATGTGATTTACATGCCCTAGTTCCAGTTTTCTACATGTCGATGCCAGCTAACTTTTGTGCCAAGTCCATTTCTCCAGAAAAACAACCCCAAAACATTGGACTTGTCCCGCCACCCCGTGTTCAAAGTTGCGATGTGTGCTCCCTCACACAGGTTGTAACTTATCCCTTTATTCCCTTCCAAACAATTTCACAATAGCACTTTTGCAGGACACCACAGGTCTGATTCTTACCTTGTTTAATATTCTAGCCTACAGGATTTTTAGTCTCTAAAGAATTAGCTTGGCCTGCTCATAAATAAGCTTTCCTGGAATCACTAACAGCCAAATCTAATCAACCGCTGCTGGAATAGGTTTATTCCTCTTCATGTCAAACATGGCATGGGGGACCGATAATATACATGCCCATATGTACCCTTTGATTATGAGTGTATGTTAAAGACTGTTTGCGTTTTTTAAACTGCGCTAATATTACATTTTGTCTTCGGCAGGTCCCCATTGGATTACACTTAAACCAAATACATAATGGATTAATACAAGATTATAGAAAAACTCACATTGACACTCTACCCTCAGGGACAACCATGCCTGTGTGGGCTCGATGTCGATATGAGTGGTAGATGAACATAGTAGAGAACATAGTTATGCCAGGTTTGCGTCAAGGCCCAGTTGTACTCCGGTGATCTTCAAATAGTGAATTTAAGCGTTTACCACTTGAGGTTCCTATGGTTCTGGAAGTGCCCCCGGCGGACAGTTGGAACACGGCTTTGATAAGGCTGGTTAAAGTGGGTAGGCTCTCCGATCTTCCAATCATTCACTCTTCGTCTCTTCATATTTTATTGTTATATTCAGGCATAGGCCCTGGGTTTACCAGTAAAGATAGGGCTCTGTTAGGTTGTCTCTTAAGTTTGTAGTTCGGAGTGGTAGTTCGGGAATGTATATTATCATTTTTGGAACCTTCCTAGTCAAAAAATTGTTTTGGTCTCGGTTGACCATCGTGGCTTTAAAGAGCCATGTTGGTATGCTTGCCCATTACAGATTACCCCTCTGCGTATAAACCAATATAATCTGAAGAGACAGACACTCGTGATAACTGTATAGCTTGTTTTATCTGCTTAGTCTAGTCGATCTAGAAGTACATGTTAATTATTACCAAGAATCCAAAGGTTCCGTTTGAACTAGGGGGTCGTATGTATAGTCAGGTGTTCTAAGTAGGGGATCCCCGCCTGTTAATCGATATGAGAGACCTCGCTTGAAAACTTGACTAGGGTTGTAATGCCTTCAATGTGCGGAGGATTGCATGTGAAATCTGGATTAAGGTTAGGTTGTGTAACAACGAGTCACTCTGGTTTGTGAGCCTAAGCAGAACCCGAGTGACATGAATTGCTATTGTGTCTTTATGTGTCTAGTTTATGAGTAACGGAGTGGAATCTGTTTAAGGGCATATATACTGGTGACGCGGGGACAGGTATGTGGAATTTTTTTTTTTTTTGGTTTTTCTTTGTAAGTCATGTGAATATTGTATAACTGATGTTGGTTCTAGATTCTTGTTTGGGGTTAAAGAATAAATTAGTTTAGTAATGTGTTATCAGCATAAAATATGAAATCCTGATTTTCAATGTAGTCTTCCTTCAGTGCTATTCATACAGTACAGTAGCTCATGGAAAAAGTGAGTTTTTTGCCCCATCTGCCGCCATTGAATAGTGCCATACAACTTCAATATCTAGCCCTCACATATACCATACTATTCTACAAACATCATGCTCTTTTCCTTCTCACCCCTTATGTAGTGCGCCATATCCTAGTACCATTATAGTATCCTATTCAATGTAGATTGCTGTATTATATTGCCAAAATAGTCACTACTTTTTAATGCCGCTCAACACTCCACTGAGTCCCCACCTAGCCCTCTACCATATTTGGCTTGAGAAAGCGTGTTCAGTTGAGCCGGTGATTTAACCGTTTCCCTTATTGCCGGCTCGGGCCTTGGCCTTGTCCCTCTATTGCACTGTCTCTGTTCTCCTGTGACCACAATAAAGCGATACTTGTTTTCATATTTCAATTTTCTGGGGAGCGCCATACCTTTTCTCTGGAGGGATGTTGAATTATTCTCAACTATGGCATGCAGCTACAGAGGTAAGGCTTTCCATGATTTAATGTTGACTTCTTATTCTGGTTAGTAGCGAAGGTTAACCCAAGTGGTTAACATCCACAGGATTGAATTCTTGCACACGGCTCGTACCAAACCAAGGTAAAACTTGAATAGCAGTTATACCCATGCGCTTCTAGACAGCCCACCCGCGACGTCATTACCTAGGATCAGAGGTCTCTGAGAAAGAGAAGAACCAAGTAAAACTAGAGCCATTTATATATTATGAAACTTTTATTCCCCACAACCTGTATGGAGACTTCTTCACATGCTTTTTTGTAATTGCCAGTTTAATCATTGTATTCTGATATTTAACACACCTTCTTATTCATTTTATGTATAACAGAACGTTTAAGTTTTTAACTTCAGGTGTCCAGAGATAGGCTTGGCAGGACAGAATAAGACGTATGAGTGTGCTTTTTTTGTCTCTGAAGAACATCAACTGAACAAGAATAATAAAGACCACCTAGTGATCAAGCATTCTCAAAGCTTGCATATTCATTTCCTAAGTGATGGGACAGGCAAGCAGGTTTTAACCCACTGTCAAGGTTCACTAGGCATTATGATTCGGACAGCGGACTGAAAAGAAGGATTCGCTTGTTATTTCAACTGTGCAGGCCCCCCAGAGTTCAAGTGAATTTATTGCCAAAGAGAACACTTTTCTTTTGGTGGAGGAAATATAGGTTAAGTGTTCAATATCAAAGCCTCAGACGTCAGTCACATCCATCGTCGAACCGCCATTGCCCGCCCAGTCAGCTTATTTGGCCATCATACTAGGGTCGTGTTGAGATCATGAGCTATGGTTGTATCTTGTGGTTTCAATAGTATATTCCTTAACCCCTGGAATAAAATCTTCGTCATACATTGTTTGCTATAAGAAGTAATCGTTACAGCAATTACTTTGTAAAGAGACAAACTTTGGGTTGTATCACCTACCTGGTACAATCCACAACCAGCATCACAATTATCCGTTATCGCTTTCTTCAAACCCCCCTATACATAAAACTCGCCTGCCTCCGTTCGAGTGCTTGTCGGCAATCCAATTTACTTTTTCTCCCCTGCACTCACAGCTTTTTTCTACAACTTATTAAACTGTGCTCTAGACTCTTCTCTTTTCTATGCACCACCACTCGGCATTATATCGCTGGCACGTGAATTCTAGCCTACACAAATTGCGAGGAAGCTACACGACCCACCATAGATGGCCTTCTTTATACTGATGAAGTTCAGCCACTTAGGCAATTTTTGATGAGCCATTGGATTTTCCCTCTATTTGTCCAGCGGTCCTGAAAGTAGAAATTCTCTGTTAGAGCAGCCAGTGGATGAATCCCTTGTATGTTAGAGCAGCCAGTGGATGAATCCCTTGTATGATAGGCAAGCCACTGGATGGATCCCTTGTGGATGAATCCCTTGTATGATAGGCAAGCCACTGGATGGATCCCTTGTATGACAGGCAAGCCACTGGATAGATCCCTTGTATGACAGGCAAGCCAGTAGATGGATCCCTTGTATGTTAGACCAGCAAGTGGTTTAGTCCCTTGTATGTTGGGACAGCCAGCGGATGAATCCCCTGTATGATAGGCCAGCCAGTGGATGAATTCCCTGTATGATAGGCCAGCCAGTGGAAGAATCCCCTGTATGATAGGCCAGCCAGTGGATTAATCCCCTGTTTGATAGGCAGGGCAGTGAATGAATGCCTTGTATGTTGGATCAGCCAGTGGATGAATCACTTGTATGTTAGATCAGTCAGTGGATGAATCTATTGTATGATAGGCCACTCAGCGGATGATTCATTTGTGTGATAGGCCAGCCAGTGGATGAATTCCTTATATCTCTGGCCAGCCAGTGGATGAATCCCCTGTATTATAGACCAGCCAGACAATGAATCCCTTGTATGTTAGGCCATCCAGTGAATGAATTCCTTGTATGTTAGGCCAGCCAATGGATGAATCCCTTGTAGGTTGGGGCAGCCAGTTCATGGATCACTTGTATGTTAGGCCAGCCATTGGATAAAGCTCTTGTATGTTAGGCCAGCAAGTGGATGAATCCCTTGTATGTTAGGCCAGCCAGTGGATGAGTCCCTTGTATGTTGGGACAGCCAGTGGATGAATCCCCTGTATGATAGGCCAACCAGTGGATGAATCCCCTGTATGATAGGCAGACCAGTGGATGAATCCATTGTATGTTGGGCCAGCCAGTGGATGAATCCCTTGTATGTTAGACAGCCAGTGGATGAATCCCTTGTATGTTAGAGCAGCCAGTGGATGAATCCCTTGTATGTTAGAGCAGCCAGTGGATGAATCCCTTGTATGATAGGCAAGCCACTGGATGGATCCCTTGTATGACAGGCAAGCCACTGGATAGATCCCTTGTATGACAGGCAAGCCAGTAGATGGATCCCTTGTATGTTAGACCAGCAAGTGGTTTAGTCCTTGTATGTTGGGACAGCCAGCGGATTAATCCCCTGTATGATAGGCCAGCCAGTGGATGAATTCCCTGTATGATAGGCCAGCCAGTGGAAGAATCCCCTGTATGATGGCCAGCCAGTGGATTAATCCCTGTTTGATGGCAGGCATGAATGAATGCCTTGTATGTTGATCCAGTGGATGAATCACTTGTATGTTAGATCAGTCAGTGGATGAATCTATTGTATGATAGGCCACTCAGCGGATGATTCATTTGTGTGATAGGCCGCCAGTGATGAATTCCTTATATCTCTGGCCAGCCAGGATGAATCCCCTGTATTATAGACCAGCCAGACAATGAATCCCTTGTATGTTAGGCATCAGGAACATGAATGAATTCCTTTGTATGTTAGGCCAGCCAATTGATGAATCCCTTGTAGGTTGGGGCAGCCATTCATGGATCACTTGTATGTTAGGCAGCACATTGGATAAACTCTGTATGTTAGGCCAGCAAGTGGATGAATCCCTGTATGTTGCCAGCCAGTGGATGAGTCCCTTGTATGTTGGGACAGCCAGTGGATGAATCCCCTGTATGATAGGCCAACCAGTGGATGAATCCCTTGTATGATAGGCAGACCAGTGGATGAATCCATTGTATGTTGGGTCAGCCAGTGGATGAATCACTTCTAGTTAGATCAGTCAGTGGATGAATACATTGTATGATAGACTACTCAGCGGATGATTCACTTGTGGGATAGGCCAGCCATTGGATAAATTATTTATATCTCAGGCCAGCCAGTGGATGAATCCTTTGTATTATAGACCAGCCAGACGATGAATCCCTTGTATGTTAGGCCAGCCATTGGATAAATCCTTTGTATGTTAGGCCAGCAAGTGGATGAATTCCTTGTAGGCTGGGGCAGCCAGTGGATGAGTCCCTTTTATGTTCAACTAGAAATTGGATGAATCCCTTACATCCCTTGTTTAATATATCAAATAGTGGATGAAATCCTGCATGCTTGAGTGAAACTAAAATGGTTAGTGTAGAAGTGTAGAACAGGATAAGAAATGACTACTCAAGACTTTTCTTTCGATTACTTCTATAATGCCACCAGGATTGTTACACTGGCTGGTCCAACAGGTAGAGCTTGGGATCAAACCAATAGTACACCTACTCTCCTCATTAGAGCTGAGCACATACACTGGTAACATGTCCAGTACTGGCATAATAGTATACTGACAATAGTATATTTCTGTTTCTTTTTAGTGAAAGTGATTATGACTTCCTGTTTTCTGATTTTATAAACACAATAGAGCTTTTCTGCGGTTTACTACATTAAGTAATGGCCCATTTTTGTTCTCCTTCCTCTTCTAAGGGCTTAAGGGATTTTGGAAAAGCAGTGTATGATGTTTTCAGAACTCTGTTACAAAAAACAGCCCTGGGCTATTCGTCAGCACCAGAAAGGATTCAAGGTTTCAATAGGGGGATATAACACAGAGTTCAATGAAAGTCTGTTCTTTTTGCTTTTCTGAAACTTTAGCTTTTGAAGTAACTTGTCTATGTATCCTTCAAACATAACAAACTCTTGCATGCAAAATGAAAACAACATTTTGCACATCTGAATAGTAAACTAGACAACATACCATATCATATAGATAAATCGGGCTTAACATGTTTTTAATATACCATTAGCTAAGTGTCAAGTATTTGTACTAAATGTATTACAGAAGTTAGGACAATCTGCTTGCAAAGAAAAAAAAGTCTGCTATTTTAGGTGAATCAAACAAACCCTGGCACTGCACCAACCAGTTGAGTAAAGCTTTCTGCCACTGTTTTCAGACCTAGACATAGGACGGAGCCAGTTACCATATCTCTTGCTGCAACTGATGTTGATGACTTGTCCTAAGAATAAATCATTTATATTTATTCTCAAGAACCACTACCAGAGCTGTCAGGTAGAGATGTCTACCTTTGATAACACAAGCACACTTACTTGAATACACTGGTATGTGTATATATGGGAAGATCAACGGCTATTCATGTTCGTTTTTACCTCTGTATAATAAACCTAAGCTATTTAACAAATAAAAGTATGCCAATACATGACTTCGTATGAAAGGAATGTATCAATGTTAACAAGCTGAACATACAGTAATAGGTTTTTAAGTTCCATGTATTGAATACTAGTTTAAATATCATATGGCTACGGAGCTGGGTTATACGGCAATAATTATATATTTCAGTCTTAACCAACTACTAACTTGGCTAACTAACAAAGGTCATAGGCCACAGGCAGCCAGTCATATGATCTTTTTATTAATAATGTTTTTTCAATCCTCTTTGAATAAAGGACCTCAATAGAGCTTTTATTTGTCATATCCAAAGCTTCTGTGAAAGTGTGTTATAATTGTTTCTTTTGTATGTTTTTGCTGAATCCCACCAGCTGTCTGCTTGCAATAAAGTTAAGTCCGAGTCAATGACTCCCAATGGGATGACAAGTAGGTTGTGTACAGTTGAATAGGATGTTGTGTGCCCTCCATTGATCCTTCTAGCGTGGGTCTGGATTTAGGCCACAACTGCACAATAAATAAGGGATAATTCTGTTCCTGTTAAAGAGGCTGTAGTAGTGGCGTTCGTGTGCACAGGCCAGACATAGATTTGTTAAACCAGACAGATTTGCCAAGAAGACCTCCTTTCTATTGAGTGTTGCATACACTTAGCTAAAACAGAACGCTTTATTTCCTAATAAAGTAAAGCAGATGCATTTATATAGATTATATTGAGATGTATTTGAAAGGACCACCACTGAGTTCCACAAGTCGTTTGTGATGATCAATATATAGAAGAAATGTTTGTTAGAGGATTATGATTGCAGAGTTGTAAGGGGATAATCTACACTGATTCTGTAAGCAGGTAATTTATAGATGATACATTGTATCCAGTTTAAATATATATTTTTTTAAAAAAACAACTAAATGCAGGAGCCATTTAGTCTGGTTTCATGCATGTATATGGCGGGTGTATTCTAGCCACACAAATGGCGGCTAACATAAGTTCATTGTACATGGCATGTTGAGCACACACGTGTCTCACTTTACCATGTCTTCGCCAGAAAAAAGCTAGGGAACCGCCTGTATATGTTTAGGTACATATGTGTGTGCCACTTTAAATTTGTTGTTGTGGAGACATTTCTGAGATAATGTCATGGTCTACAGCAAATGACAATTACAAACTGAGACTTTTGTTATTTGAAATCATTGAGACATAGTATTTCTGGTTCATAACCTCTAAAAAGCTTTTCTGCTCATGTATGCTTTGTAATGTCGACAAAGAGGAGCAGCTAGTAAAGGCTCCTAAAATACTCTGCAAATATTCACAATAGACTAGTGTAGACTGGCGCTGGTCACATACATAGTTGGGTCCATAATTCTGCAATAGAATGCCGTAACTTGTTTAGGTGTTGAGAAATATGATTAGTGTCTCTACTGTCTTATGATCTTTATTAACAGTCATGTTAGAAATGCCGGAAAATCCCAGCATATCCCAGGTCCCAGAGATCCCTTCGGAACCTGGTTCCTAAACTACCTTATGTTTGTAAATGCAACAGCATTATGCATTGTGTCTGGTGGATAATTTAATTTCTCCAGCTATAGGAGGTAGAAAGGAAGAGGGGTATATTTTGTGTTACATTATGGCAGTAATATTTGGTCCTGATATAGTGGTTTGATGGGGTAACTAGGTAAATATATTTTTGTAGGTGTGTGTAAATTGGACAATATGCCTTGGAGATGTTATCTTTTAGGCAGCATCCACACAGAATGTACAAATAGTGGATGCAATGAAAACCAGCAGAGCAAAATGACATATACTGTAGGTTGTATGTTAATTTATGCTGCAGGATCACATAACTGTAGATGCCATCTCAGATTTAGTTTTTTGATGGACGCTCTTACAAAAAGTCATTCTTTGTTGTATTTTTGTGCCCTAGGCAGACAAACAACATTGTGCATTGTAGCGAAAACACAGTAGTATCAGGGGTGATCCTGAGGGGATTTTGTTTAGTGGTATATGCATCTTAAAGACACACATACCATTGATTACTGTTGAGCACAGGACCCGTGGCCCCCACGAGACAAAGGAGACACCCCAGAAGATCGCCTACCATGCCCTTCCCCTCATCTTAGCTCTGCCTCTAACATTAGGTCTCATCCAAAACTGTGGTTTTTAACTTGCCTGAATCATACATAAGTTTGGTATCACATGTTGGTGTAAGATAAAGTACTATAGATAAATGTTGATCCCAATATAATATTATGAGAAGTAGCCAATTAGAAACTTCATATTCTGCTTAAAATGGTCACAACAGTAGTGATAATTGATAAATATAGTGAGTATTTCTCATATCATATGTCAGTACAAAGAAACATTTCTCCCATATATTTCATTAAATTCTTCAGTTGTGTATAATGGAATGAAAGAATAATGGAAACAGGATGCTCTGAGGCCAACCATGTCAGTCATCTAGTATATGTGGCCACTTACTGGCTAAGGACAATAAATTCAGGTTATCATAGAACTTTCTTGGTTTGGATGAAAAGTGTCCAACAAGTGTTTGCTTTTAGGTTTAATGTCCTGATCTGTTTGCAATCAAAATCACCTCATTAACCATTAGATAAAAACAATATATAAGACTAATAAATGTCATATGGCACAAGCTGAGAACCAGATGGGGAGCTGGTTAGAGCCCAATATAGTCTAAAGTCTCTTGTTCTATAGGTGTCAATGTACAACAAGGATCTAGATTGATAGCTAAGTAGAAATTGGTTACACAATGAACACTTAAAAATGCTATTCTGAACTGATGATGCATTTCTCACTTGTCTCCTTTTAATTCAAATTAACATATTATATAAAGCCACAAAATACAGCGTATGACAATTTACAACTTATAAGCTTTATTAACCTTGATAACTGAAAGAAACTAGAGGTACACTGTTTTAGGATAAACTGCTTTGACTGTGCCGTATAGATAAAATATGCATCTGCTAAGCATAAGACTACACTTTGTTCTTGTATATGTGACTGTTAGTATTTTTGTAAAATCAAATTCACATTTCTATTCAAGTGATAACTTTACAATAAATCTTAATGAGTTAAATTGTATATTTTAATGAATATTGGGCAGCTTGGTGCTGCCTTGGATGTTATTACAAATAGGAATGCCTCCCGCACTTGTGTTGGGGATAACTATCTCAACCACCCCATATTCTTTATCCTGCAAAGTTTTCTTAAACAGCTGTTTCTTGTTAGTAGGCGGAGGAAAGGACTGCTGAGAATGAAGTGATTCTCCAATTAGTGGTTTGCATACTGCCATGAGATAGCGGACAACTTGTTGCCCTTGAAAATTTATTTGTGGGTCTATTTGAGAAAATGCACTCAGCGACCTGATTATGGAGGTGTAAATGGTGAATACTATCTTGTTTAAGTAAATATATGTAAAATAAACATTTCCCTTTTACGCCAGTTCTTTTGCTTTTAGAGAGAATTTTGAAGGTGTTAGAAAGCCTGACAAATGCCAATAAATCTTTCCTCTAGTCAGTATATACAGAGTGTGGTCTGCATTGTTTATGTTACTACACTTTTTAGCTTAAATACTTATACATTTTCAAATACAAAGAGGTTTTCTCACTATGACCCTATATACAGGATAGGTGATAAGTAGAGATGAGCGAGCACTAAAATGCTCGGGTGCTCGTTATTCGAGACAAACTTTTCCAGATGCTCGAGTGCTCGTCTCGAATAACGAGCCCCATTGAAGTCAATGGGAGACCCGAGCATTTTTCAAAGGGACCATGGTTCAGGAATAAAATGTGTTATTTAATTGAAAAAGAATGTCTTCTGATAAGTTAGCAGATGTATGCAAACATCTGCAATCTATTCTTCACTGTTCCGCGCGTATATTATCTCCCGACAAGTTAACAGATGTGAAGAACAGTGAAGAATAGAATAAAAACAGTGAACACAGGATCATTTAAGTGGAAAACGCAGTGAAAAACAAAGTGAAGAATAGATTACAGATGTTCGGCACATCTGCTTACTTGTCGGGGTGATACGCTGTCCCGGGATCCGCTCCTCTTCTTCCACTGAAGTCTCCCCGTGCTGCCCGATGTCTCCCCCGTGCTGCCCGATGTCTCCCCCGTGCTGCCCGATGTCCCCCCTGCTGCTTGATGTCTCCCTGCTGCTTGATGTCTCCCTGCTGCCGTTCCGCGCGTATCTTCCGACAAGTAAGCAGATGTGCCGAACATCTGTAATCTATTCTTCACTGTGTTCTTCACTGTCTTTTTCACTTAAATGATCCTGTGTTCACTGTGTTCACTGTTTTTATTCTATTCTTCATGTTCTTCACTGTGTTTTTTTAATTAAATGCTCGATCTCGAGCAGGGGAAATACTCGTCCGAGCAACGAGCCGTTTCGAGTACCTTAATACTCGAACGAGCATCAAGCTCGGACGAGTATACTCGCTCATTTCTAGTGATAAGTGTCTGATATCTGGGGTCCAGAGAATGTGCCATCAGAAGTGTTTTTAACCTAGTTTTCTATGTTATGTACTAAAGTCACCATCTTTATGTAAGAAAATGCTAGTTATCTGACAATTCTCACTTTGGCCAATAAGCTTCATAATAGAGTGATTCTGTAGGGTTTTTCTATTATGCATTCACCTTATTAACATCACAGACAGGATTACAATAGAAGATATCATTACCATCACAATCATTACTTTTACTACTGACAATAGACAATGTCACAGCTTAATTTCTCCACCTATCTGCACAAAGGATGTCTAGAAAACTTAGACCTCAGTGGTAAGACTATTTCTATAGTACAGTATATCACTAAATACAATAATTCTGGTTAAGCCCCCATAATCAAAACAGGAAATACAAAAATAAAAAACAGATTGAATAAGGTAAATTTCATTATCTATCTAATGATATTTGGCAACACATTCCTTCTAACATGAATAGAGCAACAGTGTGTATGCTAGACCAGCTCATTTTCAAAACTGTCCTAAGACAGAAAAAAGCCTTATTGGTCAGGCCTAAAGCTTAACTTTTATTTAACTAGTGAAAAACAACATAATTTATTCTATCACACTCTACTGTCTTAAAATTCACATGTTGAGGCTGCTATCATTCCTATGTAAGCGTTTGGAGGTGAGTATCTACTCAACGTGTGAGCCTCATTTAGTGGATCTCTGCAGCGACCTCACAGATTAACAGCCTCAAATATGTCTCTCTAAAAACCATACATGAGACCCCCCCCGATGTTTTGCCGGTACACCAGCGTCATCAGGGGATCGGGGCTACTAGACTAGCTACTAGCGCTCTGTTCACTTTGGTGGAACTACCAGAATAGGTGTCTCCCAAAGAATGAACGGAGTAGTGGTCAAGCACATGTACAAGCATTCTGCCTACCGATGCATCTTCAGTCTGCAAAGCAGGCCGCCGGCTGTGCAGTCCGAGCTCTGAAGCCAAAGCTTCTGCGCATGCACATAACCTGGTTTCGCAGACGAGTGCGCAAAGCTCCTTGTAGCTGCGTGCTGAAGATGCATTGGTAGGCAGAATGCAAGAGGCTACTGGGGCGTTGAGTAGCCATGCCGTGTAGCCTCAGCTCTTGCTAATATAAGGGTCAACTCAATGCCCACCTTGTCATTGTACTGTCTCTAATAAGCTCCAGCAGGTTCTGGCTGACAGATCATTCTAGGAATATTGCTTAGAAACATCTGGAAGAGGAAGCACTTGTTTACTTTCAGGCGAAACCTATAATGATCCTGGTCTGTGCATTAACTTTAATGGTCACATTCAATGACTGCTACTTGTTCATCCAATAACGTCATGCTTTTCTTTTCTCCAACATTCCAAGCATTGCTATTAATAATCTGCTCATTTACTAAGTGACAGAGGTAGGAGGTCAGTGAATGGATATTTCATTCAAACCAAACAAGCTTGATGCTCAATTACTATAAAATCATTCCCTTAGGCTGAATCCTTAGTACTGGTGGCTACCGCGTAGAGACGGAGTAATGACAATCCATTCTCTGGCCCCATAATCTCTTCTCAGTCACCACATACTGACACAATAACAATACACGGTAGTTATGGAGATAATCTCCATGGCTCACAAGCATGATTGATATTTTTACTTTTTAATTGCACTTTAAAAATTATATATCGCTGTGATTGGGACAATGAATTAAAATTAGTAAAATATTTTATTACCCAGTTTACCATGGATTTTGAATGGTGAGTCTTCCTTCTTGTTGAATTTATATAACTGCATGGCTATAGTAGTCTGCAGCCAATGCCTATCTTTTGTGTCTAACCTAATGGGCTGTTATACGAGCATCTCCAAAGTGCCCAGTGATAGGCTGAATATACAGAGTGCCAGGGGATTTATAGTAGGGGATAAATACGGTTAATATTGTTTATTTCTTTATATGATCATTTCTTTATAGAGGTCTGTCGGTCACTTATGCATTTGATAATGTATGAAACAATCTATGAAATCTATGTGCTACATGTTTTCTTTCTTCTTGGACATTTCTTTGAGAAGACACCAGATTATAGCAGGCTTATCTGTCAAGTCTTCGAAAGTCATGTAAAACTTGCTAAAATAAAATTTATCATGTTGTATGATATTTAACGCAACAAAATTAAGTCTTGCTAACTAACATGCTACTAACATACTTTATTATCTATTATTATTATTTATTTATAGAGCAGCATTATCTAAGGAAAGGAAATAGTTCTGCTGTATTGCTGATGCTGAAACTGCAAAACAATATTAAATGTGGTCTAGGGTGTGGACAAGTATCTGTATGTGTCTAAAGTTTCCATCCGTGGCTGGGTTAATGGTTTTACCATATAAACATCTCTTCTGCCCGCAAGACAGATGTGCTGCTGTTTATCCTACATAAGTCTTGAGAAATAAGTACACGATATGCATTATTAGCCTCTAATGAAAATACAACCATGTGACTAGGAGGAGCAAAATGTCCCGTTTAACTTTGTTGTAACTGATGTCTGTAACCATGACTTATACATGGACACTTCCTGATAGCATAACAGTGCCAGATATTCATATAGTCAGTACATGACCCGCACTTATGTTCTGTTCTAGCAATATTCCTTTTCAGGCTGTACAGGGATAGGTTTGACCACATGCATAATGTTCTCTAATTTTGTTCTTGCTAGGCAACTGTCAAGTGTAGACTTCTTGCATGCCCACTAGTGAAGCCTACTATGGACCCATCCTGTACCTGGTTTAGTGTAAAGTTTTTTTTATCAATTTACATATGACATATTAGTAAAGCATTTTTGTCATAAAAAGACAGGCTGGGTTAACACACATACAGTAGTCCACAAGGAGAAGAGTTGACAATTATTTTATTTTATTTTTTTTCATTAGTGACATTATTTCATACCCACAGGATAGGTAATAAAAGTCTGATTGTTGGAGATCTTCGTAGTCAGACCCCTGGGAATTTTCCACTCTCCTGCATGTACCTGTTATCTGCCTTATACAGGGTTCTTTCAGGATCATCCCATCATAAAGCCTTGCAGGAAGTCCCATAAAAATTAATGGAGAATAGGATGAGGGTCCTTGGATGTCACTAAAATCAGTGGGTTTGGCAAACATTACATTTTGCAACATTAGATATTACATTATATTCTTTACATTATATTCTATACAGGATAGATAGCTGGGGTTATGACCACTGAATCTCTCTAGTAATTACAACAACGCTAGACTAAAAGTCCCCTGAAGTGCCTCATACTGCCAGGAGCAAAGAATCAAATGCTTGACCTGCAATTCTATCAATTCTATGGCACCTCCAGGGCATCTATGTCCGAGACGGCCCATAGAAGTGAATTTAACACAGGTTTAGCACCTACGTACACACCTATGTTACATTTACATGGAGAACTTGGTCCGACATTTTCATAATCAGTCGGGAGTCCCAATGAACAGACCTCTGGTAAACAAACCCCTAATTGAACTCCTGTGAGCATAGGACATTTGTCATGCACAGGCTTGTTTCTTCCATTTGGCGGGGGAAACCTCGGGCGCAAGCCTGGAGGAAGTAAAAAGGGGGCAGCAACCTCCCACTGCTTCCAGTTAAAAAAAAAATACTCATCTTCCGGCACTCCCTGTGACTCGTCTCCTTACCTCTTCTTCAGCAGTAGCCCAACCCAGCTCTGTGACGTCACCATGACGACCATACTATGATGTCACAGTGTGCGTGCCGGAGAAGCGCATGGAGCTGGTGCTGTGTTTCTGTACAAAGCTCTCTTCTAGTACTGTACTTGTGTATTAACCTCCATAATGGTGCTGTATTTATGTACTAAGCGTTGTTCTGGTAAAGAAGTATACAGTATATGTAAATCGCTATAATAATAATTAATGACACAATGGCACAATATTATACTTTGAAAGATACTTAGCAATTTAAAGGGGGGACACTGTATATGTTAGAATTAATTCGGGTAGAGCAATATGTAAAGTAACTTAGTTGGATAGGGCATCATATACTAAAATCCGTATATAAATGTGTGTCTCTAATATTTTTAATTTGTGGAGAGTTGTTTATGCAAAAAATCAAGGCACATTGTATATATTTTAATACTCTTAGGATGGGGGGGTATTTTGAGATTCACCCTGTACAACAAATTACCCAGAAACTGCCCTGTTCACACATTTGCCTTTAATGAACATTGTTACAGCACAGGCTTAGCAAAGCAGTATAGTAGAATTCTATTTCCATACCAAACATAATATAAGCCTTACATAATTTTCCAGTATTTACTTTCATCATGCCATATCAGGGCCCTAGTTATTTATACCGTAAGTGCAGAATAGCTTAAAGAGAGGCATCTAGTGGAAACACGTGTAAATCATACTCCCATGCCTGATATGAGTTTTCTTCAATCCTTTTTATCACATTGTCTTGTTTTTGTGAATGTAGACCACATTTAGTGAACTCAGCACTGCTTGTACTATATTGTCTTCCAATGCACATTTCTGCTGTGATTTAACCTTCAGTTCAACTCAGCCGCACTCCTCGTTTCTCCTTCAATAGCTGTAAACACGCTATGCATGATTGCACAAGTCTTTGGACCCAAACTGCAAAGAAAAGTATCATTGCAAAAAAAATATTTACGTGATCCTGAAAAAAATTAAAGCGCTTGACCATTTGCTTTGCATGACGTTTACATAACATATTTGGCTAGACTGTCTGCTTTGTAATCATAGTACGTTGTATTGCTTAGTGTATCATTCCAGACCTTGCTTCATAATAACAAAAAAAGAAACTGTATGACTGGCTGAGGAATCCCAATAAATCCTGAGGTTTGTTTACAGGTTTACCTTGGCTTTGTATGAGGAGGGGGTATGGCACTGTTTCCCACGACCCACTTCAGATGGCATGCTGTTCTGGATGACCTCTCATCTATTATGCTCAAGATTTATAGGATCAAATAGGTAGTTTGGAAGAAGTAAATGAAACCAACAGTGTGAAACCAAATTCAGAATTTCAGTGGACATTCATGTTTATAGGCTGGAAGAGGTGCTCTGGAGCAACAGGTGTGACAAAAGGAATCTCATAAAAAGAATATTTACAAGGTCTATGTATCTCTAAGACAGTTTACAAACGTTTTGATGGGAGTCATTTATCAAGGCAATTGTAAAAACAATTTTGTTTAATTTTGAGCCAACCTTAGGATTTTAATAATTCCATAACCTTTTGTGCCTGCTTAAAATGAATCTATACCATGCTTATACATTTTACATTTTGTCGAGTTAAGTTGGCATGATTTATTTGTAGTCACTATACTAGACACATTTTTGACTTGTGCCTTATGGTCAAAAGAGCAGGTTGTGAGTTTCTTCCTGTGCTCCATTGAATTCAATGGGACCTCCAGGACAGCTTACAGTAAGAACTGATACTAGAAGGCCCAAGCTTCTATTAATAGCACTGGGCACCATGATCACCATGTGATTACTATGCCCTTTACACCTGCTCCATGTTAAAAATGTGAGGAGGGGCGTAAAGAGGAGCGCAAGCGTCAGCAGAATGGGCATGATGTTCCTGCTCCGTGTCTGCGCACTAACTAGACCATGCTAGCAGCTGCCATAGTTTTGACTGCCGTCAGGATCTTGTCAAGTATTAAATAATATGGACTCTCAGTATAGGGATGTAATATTACTATTGTAAAACGGATTAATCCAACATCATCTTTGTGTTTAAACCCTGTTTAAATACCCTTTTCCCAATATTTTTTTGTCTGTATATACACTATATATTTAAATCCGAATATTCCAAAAAACAAAATGAATAACTGCACCTTGCTTCTGCTAATCCATTATTAATGAGATTTCTGTAGAGCACCTTAATTTAGACATGTACAAAATTGAGGATTTAAAGAATGTATGAGCTCATAAGTTGTGCAAACAGAATTTCAAAAACAAGCCATTAAGTGCAATGTTTGTCCTGTCACTGACATCTTAACCACCCAAGATTTGATAACAGCTAAAGGGATCTTAACATTTTGTTTTCTCAGAGCTACAGTTTCCTTTGATCAGGTGATTTCATATGGGAAAATTCTTCAACCTCAGATAATTACTTGGCATGTGTGCCATAAAAAAGACAAAGCAAGCTATATATCTGTGTGTGTGTCAGAGTATATCAGAAATGGGAATTCCTGTATATATTACTCATCCATGAAAGCAAATGAACATTTAATGCAAATTAAAAACCATTATCCACATAGTATATTATCTTATGGGCCAAAGGGGTTAGCAAATTTACTAAAATTGGCCTAGCACTAGTAAATGATATATAA
This sequence comes from Engystomops pustulosus, assembly GCA_019512145.1. Taxonomy (NCBI): domain Eukaryota; kingdom Metazoa; phylum Chordata; class Amphibia; order Anura; family Leptodactylidae; genus Engystomops; species Engystomops pustulosus. The sequence goes on along the minus strand of CM033642.1, from coordinate 119,364,919 downwards.
CACTTTCCCAAACTGAGGGTAGAATCCCCTTCATGGTCTTCTGAACCTTTCACCTTTATGCCCATTGTATGGTGCATTAGAATAAGAGGCCAAATACTTCTGAAAAGCAGAATACTGGTTTAGTTGATTTTTTTATTTCACAAAAAGTTTTATTTATAAAATACAGTAGTCGGAAGATTTCAAACAGAAACCTGTTTTCCTGATAATAAGACAGTGGGGCTTATTTACTAAGGCTCCGTGGACGCATTATCGTTGGTTTCTCCGTTGTTTTCGGGATTTTTTCCGCTGGGACAGGTATTTAACAGGGGATTGTGGTGCGGCTGCACATGCCTCCATGCAACAAAAATCGTGTGGGGGGGGGGGGGGGGGGGGGGGGCGGGACGCCCAAAAAGAAAGGGGGGGGGGGGGGGGGGGGGGGGGCGGTCCGTTGGACGATCCAACAGTTAAGATTCGAATTGTGTTGCAAGACAATGCACTTACATGCACCAGGAAGAAGAAGGTGAACTCCAGCGGACCCGAGTGGGGAAGCGCTCGATATCGGGTGCACTATCTTAGTGAATCGCGGCACAGTGCATTGAGTTGGACAATGTACTTTCGGGGAACTCCAGCAGCCGGGTAAGTAAAGGCCCTGCAGTGTCTTATAATAATTATTTTTGCTTCTAAAGGTGCACTAGGTCTTATTTTCAGATGCTCTCTTATTTTTTGGTGAACAAAAATTCACTTTTAATGTTGAACAAAAAAATTTACATTTATTAATTTGCTGTGGTCCTGCTGTGGGTGCTAGGCAGGTTTCCTGAAGCTGGCTTACTTAATCATTGCAATGTATCTTAGGTTTTTCCCCTATGTGATACATGTGATGAGTTGCTTGTTTAGTCTCACTTTTGCAACTTTTTGTGATATTCATATTTCTTGTCCCAAATAGTAGCTCCCAAAAGTAACTTTGGGTCTAGCATGCTCTGTTTTGGGACTAATTAGGTGCAAGAATGGGACAATTTCAGAGCCCAAAAGTCTCACAGGTTGAACAAACATCTGGGCTACAAAGACAAATCCGGCACACAGCATTAAATCCTTGAAGCAGCTAAATTTTGTACGCTGCTCGATTCTGCACCTAAAAAGTCTCAAACTGCGAAAAGTCTCACAAAAAGTTGCACAAAAAAAGAAAAAGAAGCAATAGGAGTGATACATGCCCCTAGAGTTCTTTCTTCATGATGCCATCTATTTTGTGAAGTCCACTCAGCAAAACAACCCCACACAACATGATGCTGCCACCCTTCACCCTTTTGTTTCACAGTTGGGATGGTGCTCACAGGCTCGTAAACGTATCCCTTTTTCCTCCAAAATTACAATAGTCATCATGGACAAACAGTTCTATTTTATTTTAATCAGACCACAGGACATGTCTCTAAAAATTAGGGCCTTTACTCATAAATAATTTTGGTAATCCAAACAGACCAAAAACGGGAAAGGTTTATTCTTATTTCATGTCAGATAGTGAGAAAACATGCATATGTACCCTTTTATATAGTGTATGTAAACTTCTGGTTTCAACTGTAAATTACATTGAGAGTTTCCGGGGATTACACTTAAACAAATACAAATGGAAGTACAAAGATAGAAAACTACATTGAACTATACCTCCAGGGACAACCATGCCTGTGAGGGCTCGATGTCGATATGGATGGGTAGATGGGAACACTAGGTAAGAGAACATAGTAGCGGGGTCAAGGCATGTTGTAGGTGATCTTAAATAGATGAATTTTCAGGTTACACTTGAGGTTTTGGAAGCTGGGGGACAGTGTGACACGTTTTGATAAGGTGTTCCAAGTATGGGAAATCTTAATCATTTTACTTTTCTGCTTCTTCATATATGTATACTCTATAGAGAGACCTTCATTGATAAACTTGACTAGGGTTTGTAATGCCTTCAAGTGCGGGGGATTCGCATGTGAAATCCTGGAGAAGGTTGTGAAAAGAGCACATGGTTTGTGAGCCAAGCAGAAGTGATCATGAAGATTGGAGTTTATGTGTAGGATGGCATTGATTAAGGCATATATATGGTAGCAGGGACAGGTTGTGGACATCTTTGTAAGTCATTGTTAATATTTTAAACTGAGTTTGTTTCATATTATTGTTTGGTGGTTAAAGAATAAAGTATTTGTTATCAGCATAAACGACTCCTATTTTCAATTACGTTCTTCAGTGCTATTCAATTACAGTACAGTACACAGAAAAGTAGTTTTGCACTGCGCCAGAATAGTGCCATACAATTCAATATATAGACTCACATATACATATATTTACAAACAATGCCTATCCCTGTAGTGCTCCATCAGTACCATACAGTATCCCATCAATGTATACTGTATATATTGCCAAAATAGTCACTCAATGCCGCTCAAACTCCAATGACACAAGCTCAAATCTTTGGCTTGAGAAAGCGTGCAGTTGCGTGAAACGTCCCATTGCCAGCTCGTGGCTTGGCGTCCTCTCTGCACTGCTGCACTGACCCAATAAAGGATATTTGTTTTTCAATCATTTTCTGGTGAGTGCCACTACTTTTCTCTGGAGGATTGCATATTCTCATATGGCAGCTACAGTGTAAGGCTGATTTCAGTTGACTTTATTCTGGTTAGTAGCTGAAGGTTAACCCAAGGGTTAACACAAGGATTGAATTCTGCAGTAAAAAAGTAAAATGAATAGAGTTTTATACATGTGTTTAGAAGCCACCGGACATGAGGTATCTGAGAAAGAGAAGAAAAAGTAAAACTAAGAGCTATTACTATATGAAATCTTATCCACAACTAGAGGATGACTTTCTTCAATGTAATTGCAGTAACATTGTATTCTATGCTATTAAACACCTTATTTATTATACAGAACGTTTAAGTTTTTAATAGGATGTCAGCGAAAGGTTTGGCAGACAGAAAGAATGAGTTGTTTTGTCTGAAGAACATCAAAATGAAAAGAATAAAAGAACCTAGTGATCAAGAATTCTTCAAGCTGAATTCCATTCCAAGTGAGAATGCAAGCAGGTCTTTTAACCACTGTCAAAGGTTATAGGGCAGACTTGATAAAGACAGGCATTGTGATCAATGTGAGTCCCAGAGTCAAGTGCAGATTGCAAGAGAAACACGGTGGAATATATGTTAAGTGTCAATATAAAGCAGAGTTAGTCAATGTAGCAATGCTGAGCTAGTTATTTGGCACATACTAGGGTGAGATCATGATGTATGTTTGTATCTGTGGTTTTCAATAGATATTCTTTTAACCCTGGAAAAAATTTCTCATACATGTTTTGCTAAAAGAAAGACTTTAAGCAATGAAGAGAAAAATTTGGGTAAAATGGACCATTCCAACCACATCACAAGTATGTTCTTCCAACATAACATAAAAGCTGCGGTTGGTTGCTTTCTGCAACAAATACATTTTTGCAACAGCTTTTTTTCTTCACAACTTCTTTAATTGTCTTCTTTAGATCTCATGCACACAACGGCATAATGTGGCCGTGAACTAGCCCTACAAATTGCGGGCAGCTTACAGCCCCCATAGAGGTCTATAGTGCACAGCTTAGTGCAATGAGGCACATTGGAGCGATTTATCAAGCTGTCTGAAAGTCAGAATATTCTTAGTTGCCCATGGCAACCAATTACAGCTCAGCTTTCATTTTACCAGTGCTCCTGAATATTTTAAAGGGGAGCTCTGATTGGTTGCCAATGGATGCCATGCCAAATCTGCCCCATTGTATCCACCATCTCTCATTGCATCATGAGCAAACTACTCCATTGAAATCCGTATCGCATACACGCCCATGTGAATGAGGTCTAAGGTCTAATTAGCTTGTTTATACCTTGAGTTTATAGCCACATTTAAACAACTTTTTAAACTATAGTTTAGTTTATGTTTTTATTAATACGTTTGTATTTTCTAATACTAATAAGTATTTCTGCAGTATTTAATTGGATAAAATAGACTTCATGTTTAATTGTATAAGTGTACTATCCCTTGCTAAACTCAGCAGGACTTGCAGGACAGGGCAGTATACTTTTCAGTTTAAACGACTCTTCCAAATACCATAGAAGGAGAATGTTAGGGTAGGCATGGCAATTGTCATCTGACAAGCAGAGCCTGTGCTTGTGCTTGGTTTGGTTAACCTGGTTTCGTACATAACATTGTACTACTTTTAAACCTGCATAGTATATAGAGTTTAAATAGAGTAAAGGGTCTTCTGTCAGAATTTACCATCCCCCATTAAAATAGATCTTGTAAACACCCCCCTGAAAGGTCTGTGTAAGGTCAAGCTAAATGGCCATCTGCACAATGGATTACTAACCTAGGTTTGACAGAAGGGCAACGGTTAAAAAAGTAAAAGTCTTCAATCAAGCAATATTTGTCTGGTTATCCTGGTGTGACCTTGTTCAGTGGATGAACTTGTTCTTTTTAGTAAATGTGAATAATTTTAAAAGAGTCAACAACCATGGCAGTGAAAGTCTTATTCAATTATTATTGTTAGTGTGGTACCAAGGGTTGTCTTGTTTTTTTCGAGATAAATATATTGTTATGGAATTGAAGAAATGACAAACATATTTTTACAATTTTTGTGGATTAGTTTGTGGGTTATTAGAAGGAACTAGATAAAGAAACTTGTTTTGGGAACTCTTTTATTTTGCACCACAAGATTATGTTTTTCATAGCACGTAGGTAGTTAATTTGTACCATTAATTGCGGATTCCTGCTTCATTATACAGTTTACGCCTTTTATACAAGATTAAAAAGAACTCAAATGCTGGGTATTTAACTTGTAAAGGTGCCCTCTAATATATCAGTTGTGTTTGGTCAGCAATTTTACACAGAAGCCAAAATCAACTGATAACATGCTAAGTTATTTTCTCTTAAGAAAAGTTTGGTGTCTGGTGTCAAAATTGATGTGCCTGTTGCCAGAAATGATGCCATGTTAGACTATAAGACCCTTTCTGAGATGAGTTTCCATGAAATGGACATGTATTTGAACGGGACCTTAAGGTAGATGGTGGAGTCAATGGAGTCAATGCAGACCGCAGCATCTTTGAAGTCAAGTACAGAGGGAAGTTCCTCTCTTATCCAACTGTCCCCATGCAACCCAACGGATAGTCAGACCCCCCCCCCCCCCAACTATCAATGGTAGGGCGTAATCTACAGCCTCTCAATATTACAGAATTGAAATATAACACGCTATAACTCAGGAGTACTATTATATTGGTAGAATAACTTAAAAAGTACTTAATAAATTTAAATATTTTGTATTACAAGTGGATAATAAGAAAATAGGAAGTCTGCTCTTTAGGCTACAACTGAAGCCACACTGAACAGGATTTAAGAAATAGTATAGAATAGATTTTATTGTTGTTTATACAAAATAATTAGATTAGCCAACAAGGGAAATGCCATTGGAAACACACAGTTAAGAATTTAACACTGAAATGTACTTCAGTCCTTAGAACCATATGAAAAACTAAACACAGAGAATGCAAATTGTCAGTAAAAATTGTGCAAATAAATCCTTCCACTCACCAACTAATAGACACAAGTATGAAGGCATTGGGTTAAACACCATATAAATACTAAACGTTTATTAGTTTTATACAATACAATATTGTCTTTAATGTTGCTTACATTATTTGTAATATGAATTAACAAGACAAAATCTCAAACTTTTTTTTTAGATGGAAACACTTACACCTCCATCAACATTAGCTTTCATACACTACACAATGCACAAGAGAAAATCTTTCCATAGTCAAAGAAATAAAATCTGTTTTGTAATCTGATATTCTGATATTATTCTGATATATAGCAACTAGCTCATATAGTATGTTGCTAAGTAACAACATACACATATTCCAGTAACCTTACAACCTGATAAATGTTATCTGAAGTAAGTGGCAAATTAGCTTTCAGATTCACATTCATTGTAGACCATCTCATCTCAAAATTACTTTCTGTTTTCTCCCCGAATTAATTTATGGGCCTAGTGGATGGATGTCTGCATTAGCTAGCTGCTGTAATTTATAAGCATCCATTTTATAGAGAGTGTATGCAATACAGCGATAAAGGAGAACAGATTATTTTAGCCTTTTATTTTTTTATTTATGCTAAAAGAAGGAAAGAAAAACAGATATAAAAAACAGATATAAAAGAAGGACACAGGAACATTTTGCTTTAATAAAGAATATTACAAGGTTTACTGCTATCATCTACACTATTCATTTATATTCATTTATATTCATTTGTTAAAAGTTTAGTTATAATATTACAAGGTTTACTGCTATCATCTACACTATTCATTTATATTCATTTATATTCATTTGTTAAAAGTTTAGTTATGCTTTCCACAAGGACTTATGAATTCATGGTTCCATTGGCTCTCTAATTCCCCGTATATGGCTTGACGGGACTGGAAAAGTCTGGAAACTAAGTGGTACCCTGGAGGGTTGGGACTTAGATTATTTTAAATGCCTGGGGTTTTACATTGTTTATTTTCTCTAGAAGTGTCAGGAAATGTTCATTTACCAGAGCTTAGCATGTTGAGAAGGAGGAAGCAACAATCAATGGACCACCTATCATTCTGGGGAGGAAATCAATAGAAGGGTCCCAATAGATTCCAGATGACTCTATATTTATGATGCATTTATAGCAAAATATAGTCTTATATTGATATATTGACTACATTTGATTATACTTGTGATATTCAATATTACAAAATGGTTTAATTTTAGCGAATAAGTATTAAAGTCATATATATATATGGATTGGGTCCTGAAACCGATAGGCGGATCGTGTTTTATAAATAAAGCACTATGTCACTTTATACCGTTTTCACTGTGGATTATATTGTACAATGTATCTATACACTTTACGATCGGCACATAGATTGTGTTATGATATACTGTACTGCATTTTGCGCTTTGTACTATATATTTGTTCACTTTTGTCACTGACCAGTGAATGCTCTTTGGGTGTAGTGCTGCACTCTTAACTTTAACCCTCTCGGAGCTAAAACAACGGTCCAGGACTGATCCAGAAGTCCCAATGTTAAAATATAAAGAGATAGAAATAAAAATATATAGACGTTCACAGAGGTTTTCACTCCAAACGTTCACAATAATTGTTCTCGTTTGTCCTCCGTTCTGCTCACAGCACAAATCCACAGATTCTCCAGATAAGAGTAGCCCACTGTTCAGACCCACGTGGATGCAGTTTTCGTTCCTCCTATTGTTACCACCGTTCACCACAGCGGACCACTAGAAGAATCAGTGAATGGGTTGGTCCTTAAATAGCTGGATATCTGATACACATGTTATACTTGAGAAAGGTGTAGATTTACACCGAAACGTCGCGGTTCATGGAATAAAGGTTTACCTCCTTTCCAACACATTTTGGAGTGCTGCCTCTTCAATAATTTAGCATGTGCAACCTAGTTAAGAGCTTAGCTAAAGGGGAAGCAAAGGATGCAGTCACACCCATGAGTTTAGAGGATCCCATGCGCTGTAGATGGAATCCAGTACTAAAATTTACACATGACATCTAAAAGGAACTATTACCTATATTTCGTTGGGATTCAGTAGCTATACAGTATTCATTATAGCAAACACATTAGGGCATTAGGTGCATTTTCTCTAAATGTGTGATAAAAAAAATAAAACATGAACGTGAGAGTATATCTAAGAATCTATGTTAGTTACTGATGAAACCTATATTATAGCAAATATGCTGCGACAGCAAATGAAGAATCTATAGACTGACAACAGTGGTAAAATGAGAGCATAAGTTATAAGATATTTTTAGTGGCTGGTAATACTACAAAAGTCATTCTTGACCAATCAGCCAGGAAAGGAAAGGGTTTTTTTGATCAATAAAATAATGGCTGGAATATAGCCACAAAAATATCAATAATTGATTGTGGGGTTTCTCATCAATAAATAACACAAACGTGCCGCTTTTATTCACAAAAGGTTTTAAGACAAAAAATAATAACCATCTCCAATGCTCATTCATTTCAAGACACAGATTGAATCATAAGAAAGATTTGTACTACACCTCATCCCATGAAAACATATTTGTTATATGGATACATGATATAACTGTGTATTTTTTATACATGTTTTATGCTGAAAGGTGTGTTACTGTATGTAGCCACATAGGTGTGTTATATCAATTATCACAATATCAATTGTTGCACAATATCGCACCATGATACATATGATTCCTTCGGCTGAATCTAAATGCAGCTCTGTGACATCCCTTTTCCTAGCTCTGTACTTTTGCTGATTCTGCACCTGAAATTCTGCCACTATTATACTGTGTGTAAAATTGAACTACAGCCCTTTCTAACATTAATAATATATAAGCCAAATAAACATACATAGTGCAGTTGTTAAGTTATCCAAGCACAAAAAGCCCCCTGCTGTGCGCATGCATGTGTAAGTGTGTGTGTGCTCTTTGTTCTAAACACTTAATTATTAATGCATTTATGGGGTAAGATATTTCTATAGATAACTCCGATGGTGGCATCTAAGTTTTAAATATATTTCAGACAAAAATCCTTACTTTGTATTGTAATAACAAAATCACCCATATATTGATTCAATGAATATATATATACACATATATATGTACATATATATATAGACAATATATATGTAGCCAGGGGTTTTCCTGTTTCAGCAAATACATTTTATTGTTTTGTATGATGAAAAGTTGAACAATTTTTCTATATACTTTCTGTATCAATTCCTCACAGTTTTCTAGATCTCTGCTTGCTGACTTTCTATAAGAAGCTTCTATGTTTATTTCTAGTAGATAGAAATCTGTCCATGGTCATGTGATGTCACACAGGTGTACAGCTCATTAGTATCACAGAGAGTAATCAGAGCTGTGTGTTATAATGAGCAGTGCACCAGTGTCACTTCACATGACCAAAGTCAGGGAGTAAGAGTTCTCCCTACGGAGACTTTGCCACTTAAAGGAGTTGTTTGTGTAAGAAAAAGTTATACAATTTTCCAATATACTTTCTGTATCAATTCATTATGGTTTTCTAGATCTTTCCTTCTACAGAAAGTGTCTGTTTATTTCCAGTGGATAGAGGTCTGTCAAAGGGTCTTGTGATGTCCCAAAGGTGCACGGCTCATTATATCACACAGCTCTGATTACTCGCTGTGATTATAACGGCTTGTGCACCTGTGTGACATCACATGACCATGGAAAGATTTCTTTCCACTGGAAGTAAATATAGAAGACAGCAAGCAGAGATCTAGAAAACCACAAGAAATTGGAAAAACAAACCATATCAATTATTTGCTGAAAGTGTAAAACTCCTTTAAGGCAGCCTTGCAGGTGTGTGGAGACTTGTAGCCATTGATGCTCCACTTGGGATTCCAGTAAATATGAAAATTAGTTTTCCAGGATGGGACAATGAAGACTCTCATTTAACCACCTCCCTACGCTGTACTGAAGAGATGCAAACACATTGAAACAGCATTGTCTACAGATGGGAATCTATTCCTTCTAAAATAAATATACTGGTTTGGTTTTAATTCCATATTATGTTATCAGGCTTCCTGACAGTCGTGCTTGATGGTTTTGCCTTACAAGGTAGCAAAAGAGGCATGGTTATCCTTGTCCTGGAAAAAATGTTTGCATTTATCACAAAATTTCGGACAGATTTCTATCCACTGGAAGTAAACATAGAAGCTTCCTATAGAATGACAGCAAGTTGAGATCTAGAAAACTGTGAGGAATTGATAAAGAAAGTATATTGGAAAAATGTATATATTTTCATTCTACAAAGAACAATATTTATTTGCTAAAATGATAACATCCCTATAAAAACACAAAAAATTAGCTTTACACCCATTATGGAAGGACACTACATTTTGTTACTGCTGTTTTAAACTACAGAAATAATATAGAATTAATCATTTACTTTAGTTTTAATCACCTATGCTCAATATCAGACTTTTGAGGGTCAGCAGCCACAGTGCACCAGATGTATACAGCTCCATACTCTGGTCCACATTTATTAAAGCCCGCGTACCAGTTTTTTGCCTTTGCATATTCTTTTCTGTGCAAACTGCTGTCACATGTATTTATGAGGTGTCGTTGACACATCTGTGTTCCGGCTGCATTATACCTGACACAACACAAAATTCTGCACTGAAAGGGCGTTTCGGACTGTGCACCACATTTATCATGCAATGTCCAACAGAATTGTGTCACACACTTTGTATTAAAGGTGCACACAAAAAGTTGGTGCACTCTGTCGGAGCAGTGCAGGGGGCGCTATATTCATGAAGAACGTGCGCCAGAAATCCTGAATCTGGCGCACCCTGCACACTTCACAGGAAAACTGCACATAGTACAGACTGCACTGGTTTTGATACATGTGTAAAATTCAGCATTGCTAGTCTATTGAGAATTGGTAATATCCAAAGTTATGTCAAAGTTGTACTTTATAATAGATGTACACCAAATATAGACCACATTGGAATACATTTTTGGTCTATACAAAGCACCAATGTGCCTATTAGTTATCATTGGCCAAAAGTTTCCTCTGACTATGTTTTCCTCGTCTGTATTAAAAAGTGTTCTCAACCAGGCTTTTCTATACAACTATAGGTAAAGAAAATTTTTTGTACCATGGTTAGGGCAGATAAGGGGATATTTATCATATGCTGGAGCATTGTGAGCAGTGTATGATGTTCCCCCTGTATGCCGTATATTGCATGAAGATCCGGCCTTCTAATGTATTCAGTGAGCGACTGCAACTGCCATGTAATTCTGGGTTGTAAAGACGTGCCATAGATTTATAAACTGGTAAAAAAATATAGTGAAAAATACTGTATATTTCTTGAATTCTTTCTAAATTATTGAGAGCTTCACTTCAGTCACTCTAGTATTTTGATCAATCTATGGATTCCTATGATGTTATGTGTTTGATATCTTTTTTATAGTACCTTAATACACAACACAATCTACTTGAAAGGAATTCACTAAAGCTTCAGCTGCTTTATCCATATTTTATTATACTCTTCCATCTATATGAACTCTGTTTCACCCTTGGCCTTATTTTTTTAGTTTTAGTAGGTGGAACAGAAACTTCTGTTCAAATAGAAAAAGAGATATTTGGAATCTGTAGAGGTAGACAATAAGTTAAGATGTGCATTGTTGGAGGAAGCTTGTTTGCAAAGATAATACGGTATTATCACCAAAGCAAACTGACCTATGGCGGATGTTCTCACCTTTGTATATTTAGATCTTTTACTGACAGACAATATATAATGTCACATTTCTTGGCACTTGCAGAGGATTCTTAGTCTATCCAATGTTTTTAATTCAGATTTTTAATAGCCACTTTTCCATTTTCGTAACACAGATCCAGTACAAACATTACATTGCACAAACATCAGTGACACATTAGGAAAATCCTAATAGATACAAAACAAACAAAACAAAATACAAACAGGTATGGTTGGTTCATAATGCATGAAATCAAATGGTAGATTTCCTTTAAACCCTCACATACATTACATGCAAATTTGAATTTGACAACCATCTCATATGTATGGGGCTTCCCGACTCTCCCATGATGGAAATTCTGTTGCCCAATCCTTTTTTCCTCTGGAGAAAAGCTGATGGTCATGTCAGAATTGGTCATGCCACTTCTACATATGTATGTCGCAGCATGGATAACATCATATAGATCCTACAATATAAGACGACAAGCCCTCCCTTTGCTGCTCAGGTGGTAGTGGGGTGTTACTCCTCTGTGCTCAACTATACATTTTCCTATAAAAAATGTTTGTAGATATTTCTAGGTCTAGAGAAATGTCTACTTATGTTTTTATATTTGTATACTTTTTGCAGATATCTCATGCAATCACATTCTGTTATCTCCACAATGACTTTTAGTCATTGCATTAGGTGCTAGGCATGTAACTTGAGAAGATGCAGAGACTGTGTTTGTGGGACTAGGTGCCTTAGTGACCCATTAGGGGCTCCACAGCTGCAAGTTACACATCTGCTAGGTGCATCTATCTTCTTTACTGGATAAACATCTATCTATAGATAGATAGAAAAATAATAGGTAGGAGATTTATCATATGATGGAAGCCCCACCCCTCTGGCACTGCCACATTGAAAGGCTAAGGATTCCTGATGTATATGGCAGGTTGCTGCACATTTTGCAGTTTGCACTAGTTTTGATAAATGTGGCCCAATGTGATTATTTCAGGGCTTCTACACCAGTTTTCTGGCATAGAAGCCCTGATAAATGCCCCCTATGATTTTTACATTTTATCCATTGCCTTTACACAGAATGTCTACACAAAATTGACCACCCAGCATTAGACCAGCATAGTTTCCATAAAGACGGTTTAAATCCAAGTGTGGTTTACATTCAATGTGTATAAGTTTTGGCATTGTAACCTCTATTATTAAAGTGTATTAGGTTATGCCTAGCTTATTACATATGGATAGTCTTGTTCCAGCTCATTCAGCGGTGTTCAGTAGCTGTGGGTGGCTTTACAGCTGTGCCCCAAATATGTGGTATTCCTAAACTATTGGATGTTGGTTTCCTTTCATGCCTTTCATTCCTTTCAAGAAAATCATAATTTGCATAATTTAGTTAAACAGATGTTTTAGCTTGACTGCAGAGTTAATGGTTAACCTCAAGCCACAGTCATAGTTCAAAAAACAATACACAATAATAGATGGCTGTCTTACTTTTTGTGTTACACTATTATTTTGGCTTTAATAAACTAACAGTAGAACTTAAACAAGTAGTAAAAAGTAAATGTATAGTGGCAAAAAGCAGGAATGCTGTTGTAATTTGTCCTTAATATACGTTATGTGTGTGTCTTGAAACTAATAGGAAATACTGTATGAGTTAGGACAAATCCTTATCTCTTTCTATGCCTTAGGGAGCATAGTTCTACTATGACGTATCATAGCATTCATTATGTACTGTATTTAATTCCCATGGATGTAAAAAGGAAACTCTGGGACCCCTAATTCACTTATAAATGACACTAAATTCCATGTAATAAACCCTACTCACTGAGTATCACTGGTGTCATGGGAAAAACTTGTCCATCTAGTAGTCTACAATGATTGCAATACAAAGATATAGCACACTTATAATTTTATAAAGTTAGAAAGTTGCAGATTTATTTAGTGAATAGTAATAGTTTGGTTCCTTAAAAGCTTGAAAATAAATCCTTCCATCTGTTAATGAAAATTAACAGCTTACATATAAGCCACTACCAGCCAAATATACATGTAGAACTATGATAGAATCACAATACTGATTGGTATTGGTTAACTGTATTTTATTAAGTTTCTTAATTTTTCAAAATAGACAAAGAATAACAATGACAATCCACAATATCAAAAACCATTGATGCCGATAATTAGCGCTGTAACATCACTTAAATAGTGGAGCAGATTAAAAACCTGTAACACGTATATATACAATAAAGTATGGTACAGCCCCAGAGTGTGTGGGGAAGGAACACAAAACCATGTAAAACACTTAAGCAAAAGACAGGGGCTGGGAAACAGGAGGATAAACAGGGGGAAAACTGCTACTAGCGAGGTGAATAAGTGGCACTGATATGATATGACTGTATTGATCCCCAGAGGGGGAATTGATTTGTATCAATGGTCCAGGCAAGAAAATTACAATGCATACAAAAAGCTTAAAAAATAGAACAGAAAAAAGCAGTATAATAGGAGACCTTGCATCACGGGAGAAAACAAAATGCATGGCATGGCATCACTGCATGCATGGCACACATTTCTGCTTACCCAGAAGGCATGGAGCCCAGTCCAAATCAAGCCAATCTATCCTATTTTGTAAAAAGAGTCAAATACTCCATTTGTAAGACTCCTTGAATGCTAGAGGTCTACACAGTATCTAGCAGTTGAAAATATGTAAAAGAAATTTAGAGGGATGTTTACTGGTGCGCTTCAGGAATCATAATAATAATCTTTATTTATATAGCACCATCAAATTCTGTAGAGCTTTACAGGTTCTGGGGTATATATACACATAAAATAAGACATCACAGAGTAATAACAGTCATATGATACAATAGGATGAAGGGAGGACACAGGAGATACAAGAGCCATTTTTATAAGTAATATGAATAAAAAGAATTTAATAAATGAAAATGTTGCTGCTTAAACCAGCCATCAGCCGCCATCTTATATACAAAGTCCCAAGTCAGTGGGACTGCAGAGAAGTCTGGAGCTTGGTATCTGGCATTTTCCAGATAACAGACAAGAGGAGTACCAAGAATTGGTTAATAGAGAGAGAGTTAAAGTTGCATGCAGTTATCGAGTGTAATAGGGCTGCCTAAATAAATGGGTTTTAAGAGCACGTTTGAAGCTTTGGGGTCGGGTATTAGTCTGATAGACTGGGGTAGGGCATTCCAGAGAATTGACAAAGCTCAGGAGAAGTCCTGGAGACGGGAGTAGAAGGTTCGATTAAGGAAGAGAATAATCTAAGATCACTGGTGGATTGAAGAGCACGGGATTAGAGATAGATTGAGATAAGAGAGGAGAGATAGGGAGGTGCAATACTATGAAGAGCTTTGTTGATGGGGGAATAATTTAAACTGTATTCTGAATGAGATTGGTAACCGATGTAGTGACTGGAACAGACTGGAGGCATCCGTGTAGCGTTTAGTCTGAAAGACGAGCCTGGCTGCTGCATTAAGAATAGATTGTAGAGGAGAGAGTTTAGTAAGTGAAAGAATGATTAGTAGGGAGTTACAGTAGTCTAGACAAGAGTGAATCAGAGCAACAATTAGAGTTTTAGAGGTTTCAATTGTATGAAATGTGCGGATTCTGGAGATTTTTTTAAGGTGCCATCCGGCAAGAGCGAGCAGGAGATTGAATATACGGAGCAAAGGAGAGGTCAGAGTCCAGCACAACCCCAAGACAGCGGGCCTGCTGCCTCGGGGTTATGATGACATCACAGACAGAAATAGAGAGATCAGGGTTAGGTCGGTTAGTAGACGGTGGAAAGAGAAGTAGTTCAGTTTTGGAAAAATTAAGCTATCAAACAATAAGGGTTTGAAAGTTATGGAACAGCCTAAAACAGCCATTACTATGTTCTCAACCATTATCCATTAAGTTAAATTTTACAGTTTTACAGTTTACATTGACATTAAGCATAATAGTTTATTGTAAAATATTGTCTTTAGCATTTTTTCTCCCATTATTGCTTAGTCTAGTATGGTCAATTCCACTGCCTGATTTTTGGCTCATCTTTTCATTGTAGTCTGTTCACAGCCATTTACTATTCCAAATCCATGATGAAATGCTAAAAATATGATACATGAACAACCTGCCAAGGAAGAGGTCACAAGTCATAAAAATATTGCTGTGTTTGAAAAGGAATTACTGGTTGCCATGCATACATGTGTGTGTGCGTCACGTTATTTCATCTCAGCTATTACTGTGTGCAGAATAGAAATGATTTTCAATCACTTGGCTTGCTGGACTGTAAATTGAGCTCCACCTCTTCTACACAAGACAGTAGACATTCTGTTCAGGCCATGGACATTACAAGTAAACATGATGAAGAACGTGGTTGCTCCATTACCCAGTAGCTATGCAATTTAAAATGATTATGAAAAATTATAGTATGCTAACATAGTAGGTCAATATTCCAGGTAATTTCCAAGTTTATGAGCAAAGAACAAAGGCCTGTCTGTAAAGACTTCACATGCCCTGACATATTTAAATATTTGTTAAGCCTATCGATACATTCCTGTCCTAATAATGAAATCACATAATAACATCAATCTCATTTTGGTATCTGATCTGCTAATACTTCTATTTACTGCACAACTACCAAGCAAAACAAGACACTATCTGTATTTATATCATAGGGTCTTGTACTTAGACTTAGAAATAACTTTGTACATGCAAACTTTTAGTTGGTGTGAAAAGCAGCAATTAAGCCCTATCCCAAAAAGCATGATATTCAAGCACAATATAGCACTGGTTGGCATTGGAAGTCACAGCTTCATACCTTGGTGTCATATGGTTATACCATATTCTAGATATAGTCTCATAGGCCATGCACATAGCTGCACAAATGGAAGCTAATTCTTGGTCCTCATTTGCCTCTATTGTGCATGGTTATGGAGATGTGAGGCGCGGTGCATGAACATACTGTTCAATGTATGGCGAATGTGCTGATCATCGGCCAACATCCTCCTGGTTGCAAACAATGGCACGCAACCAAACACAGATGTTTTGAAATGCCATTTTATGGAACCATGAAACTTGGAGGCTGAAAGAAGCCATAATTGTATTCATGGTAAAGGTAGTTACCAACCAATATTTTGCTATAGCATGTTGTTTTCAGCTTTTCCTGACAAGTAAACTGGGTATCATTAAATAGCAAAGCTTCAGTTTTCAACCTTTTTTAAAAGTTTTCATATATATATTTAGTTATCCCTGTAGACAGGATTAGGGTTAACTTGCTGATAGTGGGGGTGCCAAGGTCCCTGTGATTATGAGAATTGAAACGAGGGGCGAGTTACACATGCAAGTTCACTACATTCAATTTTGTAGGACTGCTATAGATGGCCAACTATGCTCACAAAATGCTCAGAGATCTCCATCAATCCCATAGTGAACGAATGGAATAGCTGACCATCAAAACTAACCCTTCCATTAAGTAATTGGTTGGAGTTCCAGCTATCAGTCCCTCACCAATAAACTTGGGGTAATTTTTTATATACAGAATACTCCTTTAACCTAAAGTGGTGTGTATTTTATGTTGAGTTTGTACAGTCTGTAAAATTTTTGTAATGTACATATTTTTTGGTCTTTCTTATCAGCATAAAATAAGACTATGGTGGTCATTTATCTTTAGTCGGCACATTTATGCATGTCTTTTCTTGTTTTTTCAGACTTTTGGACTCGTTTGATAGATCTTAGATCTTAGATAGATCTTAGAGTTTGATAGGCAGCGGTGTCTATAGGGCTCTTGCAACTTTTTATTAAAAAGTCGCACAAAAGTCTCAAACTCTTCTTCAACTTCTTTTAAAGTTTTTCTACATCTGGTCAGTATCGGAGTTTATTCGCGACTTTTTAACCTCAATTTGAGATGTTCACATCTGGTTTTAAAATATATGTTAGGCGTAGCACTGAAAAATTCTTGCGCAGCTATTTTTGCTAGGTGAGTGGAAAAGTCACGAATTAAGGCGCTGATATATTAAATAAGCCCAAAAAAGTAGCAAAAATAAAAGGGAAAATTCTAATATGAATGACCCCACCCATGTGTGTAACTATATACCATACATTATGGTTTATAACAATAAAAATTAAAAACATCTATTTTTCGATAATGCTGTAGACTAAAAACAATTCTTTCCTTTAGGATGTGTGATAAATATGGTGGGTAAGGAACGAACATGGGTCAGTTATATACATATAATTTATATATTTGAGCCCTTAGGTAATATATGTTAGCTAATCCTACTTATCCAAAATCCTTAGGCAGGACTTCTTAAACAAATTTCCTAAAACTTCTTCAGAAATGTATGGCATTTGATATCAAATGATATTGTTGTTTTATTGTAAGTATTTTATTTTTATAATTTGCCTAAAAATTTATTATTGAAAGATGAATGAAGTGTTCAACTGGTCTACCTGTTTGGATGATGTCATGAGGCTTTGCAGGATCTATGAGGTTTTTTAGATGGGATTGGAAGCCTGTTGCAGAACAATAACTGGCTGGAGGCAGGAGTGAGAATGGAATATGACTGCTGATTCTGTTAAGTGGCTGAGCTTTTCCCTGGCTGATGGGATCAACCAGGAAAACAAAAGTAAAGCTTCTCCCAGCACATTGATGAAAGGAGTGGAGAATGATGATCTAAGGCCTATAAAGAGCATCAGGAACACATTGCTGGAGGGAGAGGATAAAAAATGCATCAGTAGCCTTAGACAATTGAATTAGCAGGGTCTATGAGGACACACCATTAAAATGTGAAGCCTTAGTATAATAAGCACCATAGCTAGGTATATAAGATACTTGATTCTACATTTTGATCCTCAAATGTTCAATAAATAACATTATCAAATTATGTTCATTCAATAGTAGGAAACTTCTTACTCAATGGACTCGAGACCCTTGACCAATGCTGTTACAAAATGCAACATATGTTTCGAATTATAAATGTGCCATTGTGAAATGAGCACACTGTAAATTTCATAAACTTCTTCTTTATTGAGGTGATTTAAAAACAACAGCCATGATAAAAGCACATTGACAGCCTATGGGACCTATGCTTTCCTGTACATGGACCGTAGTCCATATCTAGGCCTGGATATTTGTAGTTATTCTGTCTCTTGTTTTTATAGACCATGACTAAGGCCATGTGCTAAAAAGCTTAGGTACTCTAGGCTATCTATGTGCATTTATTCTGGGTCTTGTTTTTTAAACCAATAAGAAGTTTGATAATATCAGCTGGTGCATAAGGCCATAGTGCCAAAAAAGTAACAATTCACACACTGATGTTGAGAACCTTTTCTGCAGAAACGCGCATTATGTATTTATGTTATGTAGCGTTAGATTGTACTACAACTTAGTGGATTCATAGGAAGATCTTTAGATTAGGAATAGTTGTAAAAACAAATAATGTAGCCTTCTACTGCATGTCTGCAGGGCCCCTTATGTTGATGAACCAAGTGGATAGTTCTAAGCTTTACAGCAGAATTATTGTTACAAACCTTGACAAATGGTTTCTGTAACTATCTTCCAAGTTTATTTTCCCCTATTCTAACTAGAGCTATGCTAATGAGATCAGACTTTGTGCTGACTTTAATCAATGTTGGGCACAATACTTGATATGTTATGTTACATTATGAGTCTCCCTCACTCACCACTTAGAACAGTAGGCACAATCTGAGAGGAGGCTTTTGGCTGAAAGAATTTGGCTAGTAAAATAATAAAAATTTGTCTTTGTGGCCTATAGCAACCTATCACAAGGCAGTTTTATTTTTTAAAGGGCAATATGGTAAATGAACTTAGTAGCTACAGGAAACTAAAACAGTTTTTATTGGTCAGGTTTTTATTTTGGTCCTTCAATATTCTCATATATTACTTATATATTTTTCTTATATATTGTTAGAAGCCGAAAGATTTTTTTACTCTTACATTGATGTTATTTACAACTGGTACTTATGTATGAGTTGTCTTTATATGCCTCAACCATGAAAGCCTGACACATTAATCTGTATTTAGGTGAATGTTAATAAAGGAGTGTTACATACCGGCTGCTTTCACAATCACATCTTTGTATGATTTAGGACGGTTCATAGAATTTCAGTAGATCACTCCAATTCATCAAGGAATTCACTAAAGATGTTTGTGAAAGGCCTTGCCTTCTTTATCATTGTCTACAAAGCTATCCAAATAAGAAGCTTATTGGGGCAGGTGAAGAGTCCAGCTTTCTGGCAGAAGTCAAAAAGAACACAAGCTTACGTTTGCTTATATGAGCTTTTGTAACTTAACGTTAGGCCTAGCTGATGCTGAAGTACACAGGCTCTTCTGTTTACTTCTTACACATTAATTTTGTATGAAATGTAGATATTTTCTTGACCAATTACTTACAAGCTCTCGAGCTATTAGTCCTTGAATTTGCAATGATCGGCATTTTGTAAAATATATCAAATCCTGGTAAATACTGGTAGAACTGACAATGGTAGTGCTAACATTCATGTATATTTTATTCTATTCTATTTATTTATTTGCCGTATTCTATTCTGTTAGGCTTCATGCACACAAATGTGTGCACTTTGTGGGTTACATATAGGGGAATGTGACTGTCCGAGCCACTAAGACAGATATATAGTCCACAGCGTGGTGCATGCACTAGCCGTGGGCAAGAGCACATTAAAAGCAATGGGGCCTTGTGTTGACCACAAGAAAAAACGTTAAGCACACGACCCGATTAAATATTTGTGTGCATGTTGCTAGAGTCTGTAAGCCTAAGAAGAAATGTATTTAGTACAAAATTGAAAAAGCACACAACTATTATTATATGAAAAAAAAACATATAATATAAGTATTATTGTTTTTATAATCTCTTTTCATTACTCATATATACATATATTTTAAGTGTTGTGGTTCTTTTTTAGCCCCTCCATGTGGTTTTTGATATTCATTTTATAACTATATTTTCCTGGATAATATTCAGAAGGACTAACTTTGGGAATGTGCGGCTTTAGCAGACACATGTTGACGTGCCTAGGCCCCACTTTATTACACACAATATCTTAGCAAAACCATATTTTGTCATCAATTAACTTCTGGAAGAATTGTATTACACACTGCTATGGCCAAACTTTTTAACTTTTGGCTTTCAATTGAAATGCTATAAAGTCACTAGATTTTAAAATGTCTTTCATGAGGGTTCAGTGGCCCAAAATACCATGCCCATGAGTCCAAATATGTAGATATTAAAGTCATCAACAGCAGACATGATAAATTATGCCAAATTTATTATGATTATTGTACAATGTGTGCAGATGCAGACTTAATTATCATTGAATTAAGCAGGTATTACACTTTCAGGCCCCTTATATACAGAGTGGAGAGCTCCAGGATGTACCGGTTTATTTATCCACGTAGCTTTTGTGACTTATTTTAAATGTTATGTTTCATTGTGAAATCTGATCTAATCTTCTGATATTTTATCACTGCAATATCAGAAATCAAAGCTATCTATGAAATTGTATTCATGTTTGTGCAGGAATATCCATTATGCAGCTTACTAGGTAAAATATCTAGATTTTTACACTAAATTCATAGTGAAAATATGAAATGAAAAATATGAATACATGCAGCTAAAAAGAAATCATCATAAACATATCAATCTCTGTAAACCATTTTTTCTTCAAACAGTAGTATCCGAGTTAATAGTGGTATTATTTTGGGCTGGTAAAAATGTGTTAGATATCTAATTAACAGTTGGCACAGATATGACCAGATGTATAAAAATAACATCTATTATATTTATTAATGGCATAATGACTCTTTACCATTAGGAAGAAAAGTGCAGAGCAGCCCTTAAAAACATTGGGGTTCAAAACCAAGTACAGCTGTCGACAGTTTCAGCTTCAAAATGCAATACCTTATAGCAAAAAGCAAAATAATTCTAAAACTTTAACTACAAATTCTAAACCACTTGCTGCTATATACTAAGAGTGTAGACAAAATGTAAATCTCTCATGAGAAAGTGAAAATACCCAATGGATTTTAAAACTGATTAAGTCTTTCTTTTTCCCATAAGCAAAATTTTCCTCTCAAAGATTACTCTATATATTATACTATTACACTATGGAGAAATTTTCATGCGCTGTGGCATGGTGCACCACTGCATGATGTAAATCCTACCCATTCTAAAGCACCTGATATATATCCTCCTGGTATATCCAGTGGCCAGCGTGTTGGTGGGGCAGTTCTACCTTAGTTCCTTGCACTATAGCTAGTGTGCAGGTGCAGAAACGCCTCTCACTGACCGACTATGCCACTGGGGAAGGCCTTCATCACTCCCCTCCACAATTACTTAGAGTGGAGGTGGCAGTAGGGGCTGTGCGCCAGGAATTGTGACTATTTACGGGCTTGTACACCAGAAAACTGATAGCCTCTTTATTCTTTAAAAGTTTTCATTTGAAGGTACTTAAACATAACAAAAACTACATTGACCCAACGAATGAAGTTCCGCACAGTGAAAGCCATAAATTACAAAGACCCAAATAACTGCAGTTTTTATTAAAAAATTTACATTTTCTAACTTTCATCTTTAATTATAAATACTGACAGAAGGAAGTACATTTTTTCCCTGCAAATAATAATAAAGCTTTTTAAAGGGAAAAAAAGTTTGGGATTTTGCGAAGGATGGAAGTGAAAAATGGAAATGAAAAAATGAAAAAGGGCCATGTCGCTAAGGGGAAATCCATATAAAATGTAATGTGAATCAATGTGTTTGTGCCAAGAATGTGGTATAAAATATGTCAAAACATGGTGCGTTTCTGCAACCAAATGTTGCATCCGTGCTTGTTTTTCTGAATAGAAGGGAGTGTGGCTAAGATTAATAGATTAATATGATATAAAGCGTAGTAAACGTATAGCATTAGCCTGCACCAGAATTGCACCAATGTTTTAGGGTAAATATTCTGGCTTTAACTAGACCAACATGTGTCTTAAAGTTTAAGATGGCATCATCCAATCTGAGTACCTGATTTACACCATCCAATAGAAGATGTTGGACACTGCATTATGCCAACATCCGGGCTAGAAGTGCTGCTTTACTACATCAATATATATACAGTTTTTATCATGTTTTGTGTAAGCACATTTGATGTTACACAAATATATGATTTTTATATGCCAGTGGCCCCATGGCCACCCAGTGAAGTTGTATAAGTTGTAATTCTCCATCATTTTACAGTCAGCTATGTGTGTGGCAAACTTACATTATAAAAGTACAATTTATACAGGTTGCACTTGGCAGAGAATCCAGGACACTTCACTTTGGGGGCTCCTTTTTCCTTTTAACTGTCAAGATGCTTCTTCTCAGAGCTGGCCTTTGGGAAGATGTCTCTAGCTTCTACGTCAGTGACTGCTTTTTCCCCTAGAGATTTATATGCTCTGGCAGAAGGCTTACACTTTCCCATACTTGAAGAACATACATTTTGATTAACAGAATAGGAAGGAAGCCAACAAAGTTCTGTGTTCTCTCTATATTATGCTAGGATTGGTTTTATGGTTCTCAAAAGATTAAAAACAACTATATCTTGAAGCTATTCTTAAGGACTTGTGTCTACTTCACTGGAGTCTACAGAGACAAAGAAAATAAATCCATAAAGTATGAATGCAATTTTCCATAACATCATTCTTTTATATTAAGTCCCATAATAGTGTCAGACTGTAATGTTGATATGCACAATATTTAGCTGAATGTAAATGTTCATTTCCTTCATATACAACTATAGATAAAAACTTGGCCTTAATAGCAGATTTGAGTATGAGGTGGAAAGGCAAAATTACAAGTCCTGTAATGTTTATCACAACCAAACCAAACAGGACAACTATTTTATTTATGTTTGTCATTGTTTTAGATCCTTTTATACAGATTTTAACCAGACATTAAATAAGAAATTCAGCCAACTTTGGCATGATACCCTCCTTCCAGGAGCCCAATAGCAATTGCATTGTCTGCATCTTTATTTCTTAATAGAAGCCCTTCACCATTTATTTACAACTTATGGCTCTTCAGGATAGCTGCTTCCTCCATAGTACATAGAGGCTTCACTGAACACTGGCAGCCACCCTTCCTGTGTTGTGGTGGCTGCAGTGTTAAAAAGCCACCCCCTCCCTCCTGTGAAGTGCTGCCAAAGACCTGTGCTGTCTCTACTAGAGAGCAGCCAGACATGGAAATCAGCAGGGCAGGGACTAGAAGACACAAAAAGCACCACTGGTCTCTTTCCCCCATGGTATGTCTCCTTCATGTGTCCCTGGCTGCTTTATTGTGAGGTATCTGGTATTATAGGTCAACTATTGGAGCCCCCTGTATTATAGTCAGCTCTGGGGGGGGGTCTCCTGTACTATAGACAGTCCTGGGGGGGTACCCCGTATAATTAGCTCTCCTATAATAATAATAATAATAATAATAATAATATTATTATACGTCTGCTCTGGGGGGGGGTCTCCATTATTGTACTTCTGCTTCGGGGACTCCGGTATTATTACTGCCTGCTCTTGGGGGGTCTCCACTTTATTATCTGCTTCGGAAAATTTCCATTATTATTTTCTGGTTTGTGCACTATAATTGTAGTCTGCTCTTGGGCCTATATTAGTTACTGTACAAATGTAGTATTTGGTTTCTAGGGAGGCAGTAGTGCTGTCCTGTGGTTGTTGGTGTATCTAGAGTGCAGGTGGCTGGTGCGGCCCCCTGAAGTTGAGCGGCATGACATTGCGGCCCTCAGACCAATAATGGTCTATATTGTTAAGAACAGTTTGCTCCATATTTAAAGGAAACCCACCATGAGGAGTTTACAATCAGAAGTACAAGTAGATCTGATGATTCCTCCTGCCTCTGCCCTAATCTGTAATTTAATCATCCTGGAACTTAACCCAACTTTTTTTTAAAAACTTTAAGTTTTTTAACAAGTTAGGTTAGGTCCCAGGATTATTAAATTACAGGTTAGGGCAGAGGCAGGAGGAATCTACCACAAGTTCTACTTCTGATAGTAGACTCCTCATGGTAGATTTAAATGGAATCTAATGGAAAAGGTAATCTTATCTGCAGGCAGTTTATTATAGAGCAGGAGCATATGGGTAGATTATGTCTAGTTTTGTGGGAGAATATTTAACATAACAACATAACCAATAATTTGTTTGTTTAGATCCCTTGTTTTTTTGTTGAAAAGTGTTGGAGGTGATCCTGTCAGTGATTGATAGCTATCTTTCTATACACAGCAATAAAGGGCAGGCAGTCTATTATTGATAGGATCAGCTCCTTCACAGCTTAGACATCTACCTGCATTTAATGATGCTATCCTCCACAAAACATTATATACATCTGATCAATGACGCAAGAAGACTCCTGGAGCCTTTAAAAAAATGAAAAATAAGAAGCTTAAAGAAGAGAAGATCCTGCTAGAGCGGGTACACAGCAAAATGTAAGTGTACTTGGTTTACAATCCTTGATCCTGGTGGTAGAAGTCCTTACCGGAGACTAAGCTTCTGCAGGCATTTGGAGACTTACAGCCATTACTCAGCTCTACAACATGATACCTGCAGGTCAGACAGTATTTTCCATGTGACATGTTCCCTTTAAAAGCCGGAATGCTGTGTTGTATGTCTTTAAAAAACACATAATAATAGAGCAATAACAAACAATTCAAGTATAAATTCTCATCATGGTACAATAATAAATAAGTTGAACAAGGTTATAGTCTCAAAAATCCAGAAATGCTGATCATTAAAAGAGGTGAGTTGTTCATAAATGTAACAATGGCGTTATTACAAGAATATTCATTAGATGGGCTTCCTTTTTTATTATGAATTGTCTTTTTGTTTATTCTCTGGCATTTGGTTTTAAAAAAAACTAGTCCGTTCTGCTTTAAACAAAATGAAGTAACTCATCAAAATCAGAAAATCACAGCATCATCTGTTAATTAATACACAGCGGCTTCCAACCCCCACCAGCTCCAGACTGTGCTATGATTTAATTATATTCTGCCTGCAGTAAGTAACATACATTCATTTAATAACTGGGGCAGTTATATCATGTCTGATTCCAGGGAATTCCTGCATTGTAGCCAAGTGAGAACTGGGCTGTAATTATTAGGATACCACTTGTACAGCCATTTTGATACTTGAAAGTATGTTTAGCTAAGAATAGCAAAACTACAATGGCCAGGACGACCATCTGCTATC
Source organism: Engystomops pustulosus (assembly GCA_019512145.1). Lineage (NCBI taxonomy): Eukaryota > Metazoa > Chordata > Amphibia > Anura > Leptodactylidae > Engystomops > Engystomops pustulosus. The sequence continues at coordinate 119,339,415 of CM033642.1, read as the reverse complement.
ATGTGACCTGCGCTTCAGTGGAGAGCATCTACCCTCATAGTATATTATCATCATGTTATAGTCTCCATGGAAACATGAACTGAACTGCTGCACTTAAAGGTACATTCACTTCACATTCTAAAATAAGAATTTTCAGTATGGGGCAAACAATCATCAATACAATCATTTGTCTCCATATCATGAACATTTGGTAAGCAGTTAGACACGATCTTTAACTGCCTGTATCTATGGTTTTGTGAGATCATCATCCTTATAATGACACCATAACCATGCTTCTAGTTGTTAAATGAACAAATATATGCTGCATATGGATAAGTCACATCTTAATCGAGGGTTCAGGTGGTTAAGTGGTGTAAAAGTTGGCAATAGAGTCCATTTAAATGGACACTTTGCTAAAGTATTGTTTTCTCTGGTGTATTATAGAGATACATGGTTGTAAATGTGATGGTAATCTTCTTACAGGTGCCCGAGTTTGGGATTGTAGTCCTTTTCTTGGTCATGTAACCAACGAGCTGGGAAATAGAAGGGAGTGTATGGCCCACAAATACAGGCACAGTAAGAATATTAGCTTTATTACTATGACTTTCATGAAGCTCTCTAGTGAGCTTATATTTTTTCATTGTCTCTTTAACTGATGCAACCTCTACTATCAGTAAATCTGTTTCCTATGGGGGAATTTTTACCGTTTAATGAAGCTACAAAAATAGGCTATGAAAGGGCTCACCAGAATAATGCCTTTTTCATTAATGTGGTGTTGTAATCCACAGCATTTGTAATCATGGGATTTTGACCTCATTAATGTCCTTGTCACAACTAAATGTTTCAGATGTAGGTCATAGCAGATGGCAACATATAAAATCCAAGAAGATATTCCGAAGTACAAACTAGTAGCATAAAGTTCTCATTCAACCTCAGCCATAACAGAGGTTAGACCTCCTAATGTATTGTGGTGTTTGGTGACATTATGGAGGTTATTAACCATTAGAGCAGCTCCTTGGGACAGTTCTATGTCTATTTTTGTTGCTCCGCTGCCCATCAGATGCATTAAAGTGGCTTTGGCCCTTTAATAAATGTTCTCATGGTCTATTTTCTGTCTGGGTTTTTTTTTTTTTCAAAAAGTCTCAAAATGCATAAAAGGTCTTAGCACATAGACCAGCAGGGGACTGGAGTCACTATGAGACTTTTTATGAGACTTTTTGCAAAAGTCTCAAGTCATGAATCTGGCTTTGCGCGGTGTTGCACTTACAGTAGTTCAGTATGTTTAGGCTATATTAATAAAGAGGTGTCTATAGTCCTGTGAGACTTTTTAGTTGTGAAAAGTCTCAAAAACCCTCAATGTGACTAATTTGAGACTATTTTACACTAAAAAAAACCCAAGTGAAACCAATGATAAATAACCCCCTATGTCTCTATGTTGGTCTGTCTTATGTCATCACATATACACTCATACGAAGCAATTTCATTACAAAATAATTTATTTTTGAAAGCTTTCCAAACTTTCCATTATCCAATGACATATCACAAATGGAAGACTCATGGGGTACTGCCCTAGAACCATTCTGTTGTGGCATTTTGTTTATGCTGGCAATACTAATATGCATCATGAAGTTATAGTAGCAGAGCTAAACAATAGCTTAGTTGGATATTTGGCATGTTAGCTGTCCTACTTTTACATCTGAGGACTTGACTAATGAATTCTTAACTAATTGACTTGATATGTAATGGTAGGAAGCCAGGGGCTAAAGTAGGATTAGAAACTCCTAAGTATGTAAAGCTTTGATGTGGCTGAAATCCTATTAAAGTTTGGATAGTGGAAGATGGTTGACAAAACGCAACATTTCATGCACAAATACCTTACATGGTAAGACTCTTAACAGAGAAAGCACACAATTCAAAAAGGCCAAGACAGCTTGTGGCAAATAGGTCAACATAGAAAGTATGACAACCAATGGCACGGAGGATTTGAAGCAGTACCCCATGAGCAGTAAGAATGCATGCAATTTATTTCTCACAACAAATGAACCAAAATAACTGAAAGTGCGGACCAATTATGTTATAGGGATAAACCATGATTCCCAAATATCATTTGTAAAAGAGAGAAAGCCTCCAACTATGGAATGTTATGAAAAATGGAATACAGAGCTTCCATCAAGTCTGAAAATCACTTCATTAAATGAGTGACATGATCAGAGGGGGCTCTAGGGCTTGGACCCCCAGTGATCAGATGTTATTTACTAATACAGTGGATACATTATACATTGTGTATCAGACAATTTCTTTAACTCCCCAGTACAACCCGATGTACTTTTTGCTTTATTAACACATTGTTAGGTGCAGAGTTAATATAGGAAAGTTCCTTAAGGCTTCAATACAGATTATTAGGAAATAAGAATTGGAAAGAGAAATTTAAGGTACAGAAATGACTTACTGTTAGAGGCCTTTAGTGTTAGGTTGCTCAACATTAACAGCACCACCTCATTGATTTTTACAAGTTGACATACATCTATTGAGGTAAATGTATGAAAAAGGTGGCTGTAGAGAGGTTTCTATCAACATCATTGTGTACACCTATGGAGTCTACACCATCTTAGAATTCTATACACTGTTTGTTATGAAGCTGCAGGTAGCATTTGATTATTTCGGTGCATTTCACGGGGGAGTTTGCAGAACATGGCTTGGAATATTTTCATGTATTTTTTCATGGTTAAGTTGTTGCCTTTCTTCCATTTCATCTGATACAATGACATGCAAATTATCAGTGGTGTAATGAGGTCTGAGAATTTATTATGTGTGGCAAAACAGTTATATGGTGTATAACATATAAGCTAAAAGTATTTTAGTGTAAAAATTGATATATTCTTGTATTACAAAAGCTAGGTGAAGCTATATGAAGCTACATCTCCTTAGCCCTTAAATCCTGAATGTATCAAAACAATTCCTAAACAGGCCATGGAGTATTATAGAGTCTAGACAGCTTCTGTCCAGTGCGCTCGGGATCACTGTAATTGGCAGGCTGTGGTCTGCTCATGGGAATGTTTTATGTAACCATTCCTGATTCCTTTGAATCATCCCAGCAACCACTATCCTCAGCTAGTTTCTAAGTGCACTTTTATTTCAGCTATATTCACAGCAAGTAATATTGCTAGTAACCAACTCTTTCTATGTGAAGAATACCTATTCAACAGGAAGGTCATTTAGCTGCCAAATAACTTTACAGTTTCTTGTACCCAAAAGAGCTTTATCAGGCAAACAGAAGACAACTTGATGTTGTTGAATTGTATAAGAGTTCCTGTCCTGTGATTCATGAAGTATTAAAACCCAGGATATAATGTATTGTGGCTGCCTGTTATACTAAAGTAGTCAACAAGGAAATAAAAGTGGCATTCCACTGAATTTATATTTCCAAGGTTTCATTGTGATAGAAAATAACATTGTGGGGGTTATATGGTTGCCATCTGAAAGCATTAGCTTAACATCACATATAATCAATCTAAGAAAGAGTCAAGTTTCCTCATTTCAAACTACAAACTAAAATGTAATGTACAATAACTTTAAATGTGTTGTATGTAACGCCACTATCAATACAATTGTCAATCTTACGATTATGTAGATTACAGCTATTGATGACCTACCCTTGCAGTAACCCAGCTTGACCACTTCACACAGATCAGAACTTTGCTTCCAGCTCTGATACTTATGTTAGTTCTGAAAGCTACCTCAAACCGCTCATCTGTGGGTATGTTAAGTGTTATCTTAGTGTTACTGGACCAATTTGATTAAGGCCTGAACCAAATATTTTGAAATTCTATGTATCTTTGAGGAATTACTCATCTCTATTTATGACTTATGCAGGACCCTGTTAGTATGGAAGACCCTCCTGTGATGGTTATACAGGCAGTCCCCGGGTTACATACAAGATAGGGTCTGTAGATTTGTTCTAAAGTTGAATTTGTATGTAAGTCGGAACTGCATTATAATTGTAAACCCAGACAACATTTTTTGGGTCTCTGTCACAATTGTATTTTAAAAATGTTAGGTTGTCATAAGAACCAGCAGTCAGCCCCAAACCCCTGATTACGCCAGTTCGGCGAAACATGTCGGGTGGGCTTGGTTGAGCGGCACGTCTAAGTTTTAATTCAGCAGCAGTCAGTATATAGGCACAGGTCAATCTACAGTTATATAGTCTAGTGAGGGTTAACTAGAGGAATTATAATGCCCTGAATGGGGCAATCGATTATATAGGAATCGTAAAGTTGGCTTCTATGAACACTTAACAGTGACATACAATACCCTTGAGTGAGAACTGATCCATCTCCCTCTAGGAAACTGACATACTTTGTACCTCAGTTTAAGGAAGTGTCCTAGTAGTACTTATACATCTCAGTTTAATGAAGCATCCTAGTAGCATTCCACCCTATCGATCTGTCCCACTATCGCCTGTCTGCAAATTTTAAATGAGTTTTCGTTTTCTATGATGTCTTAATTTAATATTTAATAAAAGTTGAGTTTTATTACCCATTTTGGTGGCTAAAGGGTATTATTGGTCGCTGGCCGTGCGATTTTTTGAAGTTTGAATTAAGTAATTTAATTACCCAGCCACCATAGGAATATATACTAACGGGGCCCAAAATACTTTCCCCCTCCCTCTTGGAAGGGGAAATTTTGTTATAATAAGCCTAGTTTTTCAGCACAAAATTTGTGCTCAAAAACCCTAACTCGGCTTATACTCGAGTCAACTAAAAACAAAGACAAAACTCACCTTTCTGACGTCACCCATAGGAGACAGTCTGAGACAGAAGAGGACCTATGGGGGACGTCGGAAAGATGAGTACAGTGTTATTTTTTTTCCTACTACAGGGGCTGGGCAGGCTGCATGCTACAGGGGTTGGGCAGGCTGTATGCTACAGGGGCTGGCAGACTATATACTGGGAGGCTGTAACCAATGCATTTCCCACCCTCGGCTTATACTCGAGTCAATAGGGTTTCCCAGTTTTTTGTGTTGAAATTAGGGGTCTCGGCTTATACTCGGGTTGGCTTATACTCGCGTATATACGGTAGTCACTTTTACACGTCCCCTTTTTTTGGATTTGACCTTTTGAACCCCTTTGAACACCTTGGCCCTTTTTCGTTTTTGCATTTTAATTTTTCACTCCCCACCTACAAAAATCATGACGGTATTTAATATTCCATGGCGTGTACTGGGAAACGGAAAAAAAAAAACTCCAAATGTAGTGAAATTGTTGAAAAAAATGCTTTTGCGCCATTTTCTTGTGGACTTGGTTTTTACGGCTTTCACTGAGCGCTCCAAATGACATGTCTACTTCATTCTTTGGTCAGTGCTATCACAGGGTTACAAAATTTATATAGGTTTGATAATGTTTTCATAAATTTACAAAAATTAAAACCTATACAAAAAAAATTCTTCCTTTTGCCATCTTCCGGCGCTAATAACTTTTTCACACTTCAGTGTACAGAGCTGTCTGTGGTGTTGCTTAATTAATTTTACGACTTTTGATGACATTTTTTGATGCTACCATTTTGAGGACTGTACGGCCTTTTGATCACTTTTTTTTCATATTTTGCAAAATGGCCCGAAAATTGTCATTTTCAAATTTGGTCGCCATTTTCTATTACGGGGTTAATTAGCAGCAAAACCTGTTATTATATTTTGATAGATCAGACATTTTGGGACATGGCAATACCTAACATGTTTATGATTTTTACTGTATATTTATATCAGTTCTAGGGAAAGGAGGTCATTTGGATTTTTAGGGCTTTTTAATTTTTAATTTTTTTAAATGTTATTTTACTATTTTTCAGACCACTAGGGTACAATAACCCTAGGTTGTGTGGTTGATCCTACCATATACTTCCATACTACACAATGGGGATTTTCCACATCATCTATTACAATGTGCAAATCGCCTAAATAGCCTAAAGTCAGACAGCCTCGGGTCTTTGTATGACCCTAAACTGTCATATTAATAGATTGCTGCCCCCCATTAATATGGGGAGCAACAATCTAAGCCAATATGGTGGCACCCATAGGCCGCCACCTTTTTAATACATCCGGCAGCTTTGCCGATGGCGGTCAGAGGGTTATCACCCAGTGGGTGTTTGCAGCCGTATGCAGCAAACACTCACCTTGTATGGAGAGGGCTCAGCCCGTGAACACTCTCCAAACACCCATAGGTAACGTGTGACATAGTAAAGGGGTTAATAACATTTAAAGGAAATATTCATAGATCCTTCACTCACTGTGATTGTTATAATCTTCTTATATTTGCTATCCATGGTCTCCTTCCTTCTAAAATCAACTTGAAAGTGATTCTCAGAGTCGCTCCGTGCTGTAGCTGTGCTGTGGCTGTTACTGTCTCTCCCTCCAAACTAAACTCTCAGCACTTCCCCCTCCCTCAGTCTTTTGTAATCTCACGGCAGCAGATGAAGTTTGAGCACACAGCCGGAGGGGAGACGTGCTCCTGCATAGTGTAACAGCCTGTGAAGCTACAGCACAATGGGGCTCTGGTAACTTCTGGCTCATTGGTATCATTTCAAAAGTTGATTTTAGTAGGAAGGAGGCCATGGATAACAGATATAATAAGATTACCACAGTCACAGTGCCTGGAGCTATAAGTAAGTGTCCCTGGTTTATCATGATGGATTTTGATAGATTTAATTTAGGTTTTTCCTTCAAGAGTAAATTATCGTCCATCCACAGTATTGGCTTGGATTGCTGACCGATCTGGGATACCCAGTTATAAAAACGTGGGGCTGAAAGTTCCCCTTTCAATGGGGAGGCAGTGCACATGCGTGACGCATACTCCATTCACTTCCATGGTGAAGGGCAAGATCATTGTCATGGTGGCCACATAGAAGTGAATGCAGTTCCAGGACACACGGGTACCAACGCTTCATTCACAAGGGAAGTTTTACTCCAATGTTTGGACCCCAGCAATAATTGGATGTTGTGGAATGACCCCTTTAAGACATGATGCATAAAGCCTAACGCTACCTGGACCTTGTGTCTCCTTTGTATAATTACATTTTCCATAGTGTCTTCTGCACTTCGCTGAGTAACCGATGATTTATATGTTTGTCTTACGTGCCGAGTCTCCTTGATAATTGCATTATATGGGAACATGTAAAGACCAATTTGTCTCCTTGATTTGTATGGAACGTCACGATATAAGTGTACAAGCTTCCGATCTAACATCGGGCGCAGCAGAGACACATCGGGCGCAGCAGGGAGACATCGCACGCAGCAGGGAGACATCGCGCGCAGCAGGGAGACATCGCGCGCATCAGGGAGACATCGCGCGCAACAGGGAGACATCGCGCGCAGCAGGAGACATCGCACGCAGCAGGAAGACATCGGGCACCAGGGAGACATCGGGCAGCAGGGAGACATCGGGGAGACTTCAGTGGAAGAAGAGGAGCGGATCCCGGGACAGCGTATCTCCTCTCCCGACAAGTAAGCAGATGTGCCGAACATCTGTAATCTATTCTTCACTGTGTTTTTCACTTAAATGATCCTATGTTCTCTGTTTTTATTCTATTCTTCACTGTTCTTCACATCTGCTAACTTGTCGGGCGATAATATACGCGCGGAACAGTGAAGAATAGATTGCAGATGTTTGCATACATCTGCTAACTTATCAGAAGACATTCTTTTTCAATTAAATAACACATTTTATTCCCGAACCATGATCCCTTTGAAAAATGCTCGAGTCTCCCATTGACTTCAATGGGGCTCGGTATTCGAGACGAGCACTCGAGCATCTGGAAAAGTTCGTCTCGAATAACGAGCACCCGAGCATTTTAGTGCTCGCTCATCTCTAGTTCTGACCTCAAATTCTCACAACTTACTGTATATATTTAACATGACCATCAGGGGTGTAATTAGGAGAGGCTGGGCCCCATAGCAGTACATACAGTATTTACAAACTCATACAGTATATGCACTCATACAGTATATGCACTCACAATATGTACACATCCATATAATTATAAAAACATACACTATGTACACACATCATATTTGCACATATACTGTTTAGTAGATAAACATTATATACACACGCAAGATTATACACAGCATACACTCCACTGTGTCCAAAAATTTGCACTTAAAGGGGCATTGTTATTGCTTAGTCGCATTTAACAAAGTAACTCGACAGAATTGTGTGGCATGCTGTATGTTAGAGGTGCATCTAAAAAAAGATGTGGCCAGGGTGCACCTGGTAATTGAAGATTGTGCGCCAATATTCAATAATCTGGCACACTCTGCACATTTGTAAAACTGCACTGCACTTTTCATTATGTTGTTATGCTGTTATCTGAACTGTGTTCAAAGCAATGATTAATTAATTATATAGAAAATACTTAATTTTCTTATTATTTATAATGGGAATCAATGTCATATGTATACATTTTTCTCATTCTCAAGGCCCTCTGACACATTTCAATTTAAGTCGTACTGGTCAACTACATAATGGCCCAAATTGATCAAAAGTAGTGCAAACTGCACTGTGTGCAGTTTGTCTGTGTAGAGTGTCCAACATTTATCAAAAATGGCACACATTCTTTATTAATCTGGTGCACCCTGCACTGCTCTGCCCCTTTAGGCACTGCCTGCCTCTTTATGTGCCCATTTTTTCTGTCTTGTTAGATACAAGCAAGCAGTTTGCTCTTTCTTTTTAGAACAAAGTCAGACAGAAAACTGGTGCAAATGTTTTAATAAATGTGGGCCAATGTTATGAGTGCCTCCTCCATCACAATAATGTTTGGAGGCAATGGGGGGCATTTATCAATTTGGGCCCAGGGTGGCGCTGGAAATGTGCTATATTTTTCAGTGTGATGTTTGTGGCACAAGGGATTCATCATTTGGCGCACAAACCAAAAGGATAAGAACAGTCTCCACATACATGAAGGTGAAATAGAACTCCCTAGACCAGCTTTTATCTGCTGTAATTGTGCGCCAAACACTGTGCCGCAAAACAAGACGGAAAAATAGAAACACCAGAAAAGTGTCAGATGAAAATGCGGTGCCACAATTTTGCGCCCATCGATAAGCCACAAGAGGCGCAGCAAGGGAAGAAAAAATGTTGCAAATTTTTAGTTTGAAAGGCTAAATAAATGCCCCCCAACAGGACTGGGGATAATGATTGTTCCCTATTATTGCTCTTACAGACACAGCAATATAGATCCTTAGCAAAATTTTTACTTACTGTTTCAATATTTTGTAATGTATAATGGAATATGATGTAATAGAATTGATGCCTTGTAGAGTGTGTGATTTTGGGGGAAAAAATCAAGCATTAAAAAGCATCAAAAGTAACTTCATTTTGCTGCATTATACAGGCAGTCCCCGGGTTACATACAAGATAGGGTCTGTAGGTTTGTTCTTAAGTTGAATTTGTATGTAAGTTGGAACTGTATATTTTATCATTGTAATCCCAGCCAGAACTTTTTTGGTCTCTGTGACAATTGGATTTTAAAATGTTGGGTTGTCATAAGAATCAATATTAACACTAAAGCTTCATTACAGACACCTTTGATAATTGTTACAGCGGTTTATTGTAGCCTAGGACTAAAGTACAATAAATTACCAATATCCAGAGGTCCGTTTGTAACTAGGGGTCGTATGTAAGTCGAGTGTTCTTAAGTAGGGGACCGCCTGTACTTATCTATGTCACTTCACCAATATTGCATATTAATGTTTTTTCAATAATTAGAAATTTCCTTTCAATTTTATCTTAAAGACCTTTATTTTCTTTGTCAGTGTATCAAATTCATACACAAGCACTTTACTTAGATCACTGGCAGCTCTCCATGTTTTAAGTGTCGGAAATAGCCACTATTAGACTTTTATTTGGATTATGGATAAACAGCAAAGGTAGAGTTTTATATAATGCTACATTGTTAATACACAATAAAGGGGGTCATTTATCTTAGTCTGATGTGCCTTTTTGTGACTTTTTGAGCGCATTGGGGTATTTGCGCTATTTTGTGTACCTTTGTTCAGTAGTTCGCCCAATTTGTCCTTGTATTTCTCCTGCTTCCAGATGTTGGTGCCCTATTTAACATTGATTTGCACCTATATGGGCGTAAATAATTGTGTAATAACACCAGTCTAGACCATGCTTAGGAAAGGCAATGGTGTGATTTGTGCAAAGAATTGAGCCTTTTTTAATAAGGCGCAAAAAAATCTTTATTTGACAAAGGCAAATCAGGTGCAAAAAATAGACTCACAAAAGGCGTAAAAGAGCTCAGAGAAGGGGGAAATATGATAAATGACCCCCAAAATGTCTGTAGCGCAATTCTGTAGCACTGATGCCAACATGCATGGAGCCCTTGTGCTCAATCTGTGAGGGACATACAGATAAATTTTGATTTTGTTAGAATTTTAAAAGATTTTCTGCAGGTGATTTAACCATCAGAAAATTCTTTTAAACATGGCATTTCAAAGTTATATGAGCATATGAATATCACATTGGAAACACAGTACATAGATAACACTGGATGGTACCACCAATTCTTTTGTGTTTAGTGCAAACACTGGTCGCCATTCAACTAAGCTTAAGTTAAAGGATGTAAATGGAGTGGTCTGTTGTGAGTTTTGGGTGCGGCTCATCTTCACAATTTGGAAATGTGATAAGAAGATCATGTGCCTGCAGGAATGCTTCCCATACGATTGTGTTTAGGCCAGTGTGTTCTTTACACTTCACACTCACTTTTTCAACCTCTCAATGGGATTTGACTTTAAGTCATTTTAAGTAGTGGGAAAAACATAAAAAGGAATAATATCTTCTGCATTCACTTGTCAGGAAGAAAAACATACATTTTGTGAGAGATTTTTCTAGTGGTGCTAATACTATCCCGCAGGCCTTTATCACTTCCATGTTATGAGCAAAGAGCTGAATAACTAAGGGCATTTCTTACATCCTGAATTCTTTGGAAAGATATAAACCTCAATAATGTGAAGAGTAATAACTGAAAGGCTCATTGCTTCATTGCTAACCTGAGCTCCAAATGAAATAATTCTAATATATATATATATATATATATATATATATATATATCAGGTATTTGTAAATAGAATTGAAGAATTGTGATGATGTCTAAAGGTGATGTATTGATTTCAAAGTGCAGGCCATGCAGAGACTATTTTACTACATAGTTGCTTACTCCATCTGAGTAAATCTCCCGCCCCCCCATGTTGTCTTCTCAATGACCCATGAAATTGTATCTTGACTTTAACACATGTCTTTACATACTGTTGTCAGACTATTAAAAACCTATTGCTTTCCCATCAGGTTTTTGAGATTAGCGACACATGGACAAAACTGCCCTAAAACCAAAGGTGATGCCCTTTATGTTGAGGATTTGCAGTATCAGTATGTTAAAGTAGATACACTTGTGTTGATGGACATTCCAGACAGTGATTTTTATGGTCCTTCTGGCTACTTCATAAAGGCACCTGACCTATTTCTGTATCCTATTCCCGTTGAACTTTTTTTACTTTGGTACAAAAGTATTTTCCATTTTATGAAGAACCTTATCCGCAGTAAATGTGTAATGTTATCCTAAAGGGTTCCTTTGGTGATCATATTTTTCTTGTATATATAAATCAGGAGTGAATAATTACTTTTCCCATGCGGCCATATAAGAAATTGGAATAATTTTAGATGGCTGGACTAATATACTTGGTTCTACCCGATGCCTAATCACCACCCGCTCATTATATCCCCCCCCCCCCTTCATAATACCCCCAATCATTACACCCCATTTATAATGCCTCCTCCCCTATTGCCCGTTACATTATGCCCCTATATACAGTGCCCATCTGCTTATCTCCTCCATAATACTCCCATATATAGTGCCCCCTCTCCTTATGTCCCCTTTTATAATGCCCCCTCCTTATGCCTCCATTTATAGTGCCCCCTCTCCTTATGCCCCCTTTATAATACCCTCTCTTTTAAGTCCCCAATTTTGTCCCCTCATTTAAGAACAGAAAAAAAGGACTCACTTTTCTGGTCTCTCCATTGGCAGCTGTCCTCAGCCCTACAGAAAGGTGCCGGCTACATAGTGATTTCGTTAAGCTGCTGGCGGTGGGCACTGTACATTCCCTGGTGGCACGGCAGCAATGCCTGAGCCAGGAGGCCTACTACTATAAGGTATCTGGCTTGTGCGCTGCCGCTGGCCCCATTCTCCGTGCGTGTCCGCCCTCCACAATTGCTGTGGGCAGTAACAGAACAGTTTAGTCTATATTAGGATTGGAACTAGGGTTTACAATGCTTCAGTAACATCTAGATTGTAACCTGCTGCTAATTTTTTAATTGGGAGTGGACCTCCCTGAGTAGCAAGTACAGAACACAAGAAACTACTTTAGATAGCTTTCATTTCTGTGAGCCCTAATAACAAAAACAGAGACACAGACCAGTATCCCAGAAATAAAACAGTTAATGAGGTGAAGGTTAATTGCAGTGAGCTCTGATCTTTTCATTCCTCATGTTCAAATCAAAGAATAGAAGCCATTTTGAAATCTGATCCTAAGGTCACAGTTCAAAGGTCAGCACCTTCACTATGCAGCTAATAAACCAGGTGTAACAAGAGGTGCTAGTTAGAAACAGTTGTCACCGGGAAGCATGGAGAAAGGTCTGCTATGATCAAAGATTACAGATTTTGTACTCTAAAAAAACTGGATATTTTATGTTGATTGTGCTGGAAAAATGTGTATGTATGTTAAATATCTAAATAACTGTAATTGTTCTGTATATTATATCTCCCATAGAAAAGGCCATACATTTTTTCCTGTTTTACTACATAGAAATAGTAGTGTGGCATCAGGCATGAACGGCCAGTGTCTTATACAGTGAAAATATATGTTTTGAGGTGTTTCCACAAGATATCTAATGTCTCTTCCTAAACACCAAAGTAAATATATTTGGTGGGAATTTATGGGAATCTCTGGAAGACTAATATATTTCACAGTGTTGTTTCATGCAAGTTATTTGTAGGCTACACAGATTATGACATATGTTTACAAATCACGTATAAATTGCAGTATATACCCAGCTTCCCCTAAAATAAGATACCCCTGAAAATAAGACCTAACGGTAGTCATTGCTACAGCTCCTACCACTCTATATACTCTAAATTATCTACTTATACTATAGATACTGCAAGAAGTTGTGACATGAGTGAGAACTTCATGGGATAGTGTTATAGTTATAACATGAGAGATTGGGCCAAATTATTCTAATAGAAATTCACTACGCTTTCAGAGTTTGAAGAGTAATAAAGATGTTAGAAAAGTTGTTGACATGACTTGTGATTCAATAAAAAATGTAGCTTTACTTTAAGCTTTAAATACTGTGATTGTTAAATGTATCATAAATCGTTGTACATGGAAGAGACACAATAAATGCTTGACAAGATTCAGATCGTTGTGCTCATGTATGTGATCACATGACTACAGTATATTAATAAATGTTGATTTTTTTGGTTCAACAAGAAATGTAAATTCTTGTTCATGGAAAAATAAGACAACCCTTAAAATAAGACTTTGTGCCTTCGTAGGAGCAAAAATTAATATAAGACACTTATTTTCGGGGAAACACAGGTAGCTACATATATAGATTTGTGGATGCCTATATGAATTGAATTTTAATTACAGTAATTAAAAAGCTGCTACTAAGGCTTTTCCAGCGCCCAATGGAGATTAAAGGGGTTGTCCGAGTTTTGATAAAAAAATATATGTGGCCGGGAGCGGGCTGACTAAAACAATAAAGCTGTACTTACCTCCCGGTGCCCTCCCGTATCCAGCGCTGCTGTCGCTCTGGTCCGGGCGCCATGTAAACAAACATGGCCGCCGGAGCAGCGCTGCATTCAGCTTCCGGCCGGACACGACAACCTTCCGGCCCCCATACACAATGCTGTGTATAGGGACGGATAGGCGTACCCGGCCACGGCCGGCCGGAAGCTGAATGCGGAGGGCACTGCAAGGTAAGTACAGCTTTATTGTTTTAGTCAGCCCGCTCCTGGCCACATATATTTTTTTTTTTTAAAACTCGGACAACCCCTTTAAGATCTGGATTAACAGCGCCATCTGTAGTTAATGCGTGGAATGTTATACTTGTTTCTACATTTTCAATTGCTGTTAAACCATAAAATAACAAATGATACAATATGAAGATATATTGATACTATTATACTTCAGATATATAGAGGCAATGGGAGAGATTTATCGCTGCTTCTACGCCAGTTTTCTGCCATTGAAGCAGTGGATTAATAACACATTCTTGTGCAGTTCGCAGATATGCCGCCTCCTTGCCATGCGGGCGTGGAGGGGGCATAGAGGGGCATGGCGGCCAGTGGTTGCGGTGGGCAAGGGGCGTGCCTGCACTCTTTTGCCAAATGAGCAAACTTTTGTTCGCAGTTTTTTTACGCAAAACTACACCAGGTCCGCACCACCCACCCACCAGATACAACAAAAGGCTTAAAGGGGTATTCCCATCTAGTCAAATTTATTTTTCTGTATATTCTGTATAAATATCTTCAATTTAGATGAATTTTCAAAAATGGACCCCTATGGGGACAAATAACTATAAAACTTAACCTTAGTTACGGGTCATGTTGTCAATAGGTGTATAGAGGGAGGCTTTCCAGCCACTGAAATCACTGGGAATATGTGAACGTGCATAGCACATGCATGCGCCATAGTTCCAGTCACTTCTCTTGATCAATCAGGAAGGCTGTGAGTCATGCACAATAGCTTCTCAGTCATCCTGACTGCCTTTCACCAGTGCCTCCATCACCTCAGGAGATGGAGCAGAGCAGCACGCCAGGTAGCGGGAGGAACCAAGCAACCCATGCAACCACTATTAGCAGCCCGGGTGCAGGGAGATCTTACATAATCTCCACTACCCATGCTTCTCTATTGGCCACACACTCTGGCTAATAGAGCAGGATCCTGGAAAGCAGGGAGCACTGAGCAATCACCAGCCAGAAAGTGGGCAATCGCAGAAACCGCAAAATCTTGTCGCAGCTGCTGGCACTGCTCAACTCTGCCCGATGCTGGCACATGTGATTAGAAGGCGGAGAGCAGTGTGATCAACCGGGGATCTTGTTCTGTGGCCTAACAAGCAAGATCCAAGAGAGCAGATGTAACAACATTTCACCGTCTGATAGATATATCTGAGTTTTTATTTTTACCATGTAGCACAGTATCTCTGGCGCGTATGATAAATCTCCCCGAACGTTGAGGAACAATTATTTGCTATCATAACACTTGCTGGCCTAATGCACACAAACATTGTGCTGAAGAGCCTGTTTATCATTGTTAGCTGCCCATGTGCATTGGCTTGTGATGATAACAATAGGAAAATAGGACCTGCCCAATGGCTCTAACTCAGCCATGGGCAAGAACCCATAGAAATTCATGGGTACAAGTGCTAGCCACAAAAACAACAGCTTGCACAAGTCCTAAAATAGTGTTTGTGCGCATGAGGCCTGAGCCTATGAAATTTGGGATAAGATATTGCTAACATATATTGACATACCTCCATTGATCCTGAGAAAGAAAGACTACTTTGCTGATTCAGCATCTCTTATTTTTTTTGTTCCTGCATAGCGCCATCCACTGGATGATTGAGAGTGTCAGTGACAAAAAGTGGAGGGGCTTCCCTGAAATCCCTTCATTGAAAGGATCCAGTCCCCTCATGAGATTGGTGTGCAATACAGATCATGGAGAATTTAATTATCATTAATCATCATCATTAATATTTAGCAAGTATAGGAAGTAGAATATGTGTCCCTGCCAAAATACAAGCTGAATCATACTTAGTCTTAATCATCATAGTCTTATACAATGTAAGATCTCCATTTAAATTTGTTTTTATGTAAATCTGCTAAATACCACTTTCTGAGAAGGAAATAGCACTGAAGTGTATGTTTCCAAGCTGCTTGTGCCCTCTGCTGCCTCACCAGTGACAATACAGCTTTAATCCCAATAGTATCACCGCAGGATAACTCTATCTATTTTGGAGCATTCGTATCCCTGGGGTGTAATATGTCACAGACTTTTGACATATTCAGTTCCCTTATTTCTAATATTGGTGGAGGAACTTAAGAATACATGTCTTAAAGAAAGTATCATTCATGATGTGGTGTGTTGATTTCTGCCACGGAATATAAGTTACATGTCCCCACTATGGTGCACCTATTCTGACATATTTACAGAGTACTGGTGCCACAAAAAACAAATTTTTCCGACATTCACAGTTTTTTTTCTGTCGCACAATTTGGGTGCAGCTTTTCAATCCGGACACTGTGGTTTGTCATTTCTGACACTCATTTTGTTCTTCTTACAATGCACGAAATAAATCAAGGCCATTCACCACAATATAAAAATCACAGTGCAAAACACTGCTAAAACCGGGAGCCAGAAAAAAGATCTTGCGCCACACAATAATAAAAGTGCCTTTGTCTTATCTTTATAAACTTGCTGTTTGCGTACTAGGGGTCCTTATGGTTGGATAGCTCTTCATGTCCATTAACTCTACAGGCACATCATGTTAATGTTCCAACATTCCTGCTGATGTTTTGGACAAAGATATGTAGTGTCTGTGCCAACACATTGTAATCCACTGACTGATCTAGAAGCAAAATACATTTATTATTTTTCGGTATAATGTATTTTTCTTTACTACACAAATTCCATTCAGAGTGAAGAGACAAGTGGTCACATGTATCATAAGTTTGGCTTTGTCAGTCTGGGTTTTTTTCTAGGCCTTTCTGACGGTCAGATGTATCTTAGCAGGTTTTCCTTATTGATACATGCAGCGTTTGGTCAAAATATGCAACTTTCCCATCTGGATTCAGGTGATAACTCGGGGAAGACTACAGAAAACTAGTCAATGGCGAGCTTTCAATGACTAATCAAAGGGAGACTGTCTTAGGAGCAAAAAAAGTACTGCAAATGAGTACATGCGTCATGAAAAGTTTCTAAAATTAAAGAAAAAGGCAAGCAAAAAGTTTGATACCCCTTAGAGCTCAAAGAAAAGCTATGCAAACATAAGAGACAGACCAGACAAAGGTGGATTTTATTGTGTCTCAAGTGATCGAGAAGATTTAAGTTTGCCAATACACAATCAACTTGATGTATCTGTTAAGCTATAGTACCAGAAATAGTTGCACACACATGGACATTTCTTTGTCATGTGCTGCAGTAATGATCCTCCCCTGATACTTGATCCCAAAGATAGGCTAGAAACCTAAAATCCAAGAATATACCTTGGACTGGAATTGCCATGTGATATCTCCTGTATATACATCAAAATAAAGGGAACCTTTTCCATTGAATACGCAGTTTGCAGCATTACTGTATGTAGAGTAGGAGGTGCTTGGTATATAGATTCGTAGGAACAGGTTCAGTAAAGCTTGCATTTTATTCATTTTAATCCCTACTCACTCTAGTCTTAAAAATCCAGTGGGTGGTCCTACTCAGTTAATGACAGCTCTCTCTTATACTAAATGGTTGGCTGCCAAGTAAGAGAAAGACTGTCTACTAGACTTCAAAGCAAAGAAGAAGAAGGGATTTCAATCAATGCATTTTTAGCTTTACTGAATCTGTTCCCATAAATCAAAGGCCTAAATGGGTCCCAATACAAAATGCAACAGGACCTATCATGTGCCAAATATAATATTCTGATCTTATCATAGTAACCTTTAGTTTCCCTCTGGGTTCATGGCCTAGGTAATGAATGCTATTTCTTTACCCCCCATAACAGTGCCTTTCCATAAATACATCTCTATAACACTATATAGAAGATGCGCTGTTCGCTGTTTCACGTAGCAGTAAAAAAAGGTTTCCTGTAGAAGTGGCAACATCTATAGGACATCAAAGGACATCATTAATGTCAAAGAAAGTATGGACCACACACTTGAACCATAAGGACCAAATTCAACATACCACCTCATTTTACTTGACTCTAAAGGTTCACTACCAATAAAAATATAGTTATATTTTTTTTTCTAGGATTTTTTTGCATAAAAGAGTAAAAAAAAAGGTTGAAATGAGTCTGCCTGATAATAAATAACCCCCTTAGTTCTGGTTTTTAGATTCAATGTCACAATATTCTGGGACGGACCTGTTTTGGGATTCCTACTTCAGGCTTGGCAATAGCCCTAACAGATAAAACTAAAGTCATCTTCACATCAGCTAGGCTTCCCTCATGCTCTGTCTGCATCGCAATGATTTGAAGGAGCCATAAAATGGATGATGTGGTCCTTCAAATGTGGAAGAAATTAGTTTGACACTCCTGGTAGACAGACCAGAAACTGCCTTTTATTCATTTTTACACCATGTTCAACTAACGTCCATTATTTCACTTGAAATAACAGGTAAATAATATGTAACTTGAACACCAAGAACACTAGGAAAGTGCTTGTAATGTTCAACTTCTATGGAGCTGTTCCCTCCCCTGACATTCACTTTCATTCTCACTTTCTTTAGCCAGCATTGAGTGCCATATTCATAGCCATAAGCATAGCATAGAGAGAGCTTGGAGACAGATTGATTATGGGACAGGTAGGAACATGGATTATGTTGTGTATGTAAAGAATGTCTTTTTCCTTTCCTTTTTTCACTGATTGAAGTTTTCAGTAGTTTTTGTTCTTACCTATAAAAAGTGAAACTATTGTAGGCAATAGGACTTTCATGGGTCATTTGCCACTCACAATTACTTTTTAGAATGTCACCTAAAAATGTGCAGACAGGTTAATTTAGGGATTCAATGTTCGTAATGATACAACAATAAAGAATATACATTAATTTATAGTTTATAATCTGTGAAGAGGATATATACTGGGCATAGGGGTTGCTTTCACTGAGGACTAGGGTCATTTAACTTGTCACTCAGTAATAATATAATTAGGTAGACAAATATCCAACTAGGGGTGGTCTATGAGCTGTAAAATTGCTTTTATTGCTTGAGAGTTGAGCAGGCAGGTGAATGGGCTTCTTGGCACCAGGCTTTATACATTATTGTTCTTCAGGTGAAGGTCTTCATTAATAAAAAAATACAGTTCATTTGTAGCAACCACATAGAGAGAACCTCTAAAGTTATGACAATACCTTACTTGCATTGAGAAATAAATACCTGTATGGCTCCAAGTCCAAAGTCCAAGGTTATATTACTGCCAGGTTTTCATATTCTGTCCTAATTTGAAATGTTTTCCTGATGAACCTATGTAGATCAGTAAGTTACTGTCTACCTTAAAGGGAACCTGTCATCCGCAATTGACCTAGAATATTGGCAAGCAGTGTAACACTTTCTATATTTTGTTTCTGTTATGCCCCAGTGTGGTGGCAGCATCCAAAAAAAATCTACTTTGAAGTGAGATGTAAACTGGTTGTACAGTTAATGAAGTCAATGAAGTGGAGAATTTAACACTGAAATCAAGCTCTCTCTTCCTCAGAAAGCCCCTTCACTGTAACTGATGATCCTGAATCCAGAGACATCACTAACCCAATCTCTTGAAGTCCGATGCATGATGTAAATCACAGGAGATGCGTTCAGAGCTTCCAACCTTGAGTGCATTGTTAAACTCTCCGCCTCCTTGACTTTATTCAACCAATTCACAGCTCACTTCCAAGTTAATTTTTAAGATTGTGCCACCACACACGGCCATGAAAGAAACAAAAACTAGAAGGTGTTACGCTGCATTCTGGTAGTGGTGTATTAGGCCAATTTTTGATGACAGTTTCCCTTTAAAGGACATCTACCACAGGAGGAGGCTTGCAGCGGGGGGGGGGGGGCGTGCATAAATTAAAATCCGGGGAAGCCAAGAGGTGCTCAGGCACCATTAGCCTGAGTGCCTCCGGCTGTTTTACAAAGTTAATATTTCGTTATAAAAAGATCCCAGAAAACTTGTAAAAAACAGTCCCCAACTGGTATCCCCTAGAGTCGGAACGAGCAGCCTAATTAGGACACTCTACCACCAGTAATCTGGTGGTAGATGTCCTTTAAAGCTCATTTATATCAGTAGTCAAGCTACAGGCAGACCCAGAGTAATGCACAAGATAGGTTCTGTAGGTTTGTTCTTAAGTTGTTGGAATTTGTATGTAAGTCAGAACATGTATATTTTTTTATGCATGTGACAACTGGATTTAAAAATTTTGGGGTTGTCTTGGGTAGAAGGATAAACAATAAATCTTCATTGCAAAACACCATACTTTTGACCATTGCAGCCTGGGACTAAATTGTAGTAAATTATCAGCATACACAGAGGTTGCAGTGTTCAGAAAGATCAGTTTGTAACTAGGGTCATCTGTAAGTCGGGAACTTCTTGTATTTAAGATGAAATATTGATATACTTCACCTGAAAATCTGTGTGAATTACCAGTTCAAAATCTGGCCCTCCAAGTTGGATTGTGACCATGATCCTTTATGGCATGCACAGTACTTTGTCTGGTCCTTAAATCACAGACTATGCAGTGTCCAGGGTGAGACTCCTTGCTTTCCCACTCGACAGAAGCTCTGTTTTCACAGATTTCATGTTATCAGTTTCATTTTGCCACTTCTGTTCTGCTGGGGAAGAAGTTACTCCTTGCATCATATATCACTTCGTATGATGATTGGAATCCCATCTCCGACACTGTGGTATGTCTGTTAAACATAAGACAGTAGAAACATAAAATCTGGTAGTGGTTCAAAGCAACACTGACCTACACTTTGGGCCCACACAGCTCAGTCAAAGCACTAATCCCCCCAACACCCACATCCACATGTAGAATCAGCTATGATTTGGGCCTTTAAAAAAAGTGAGATCCAACATCTGCCACCAGGGAAAGTCTGAGCATACTTCTAAATATCAGATGGTCAGAAATAGGCTTTGATCTTTTATACCTGATGATGTAACTGGAGCCTGCTTCCCCCTTACGACATCTATGTGTGGATATGTGAATTTTGTAGGACAGCCCCCTTATATCATTTAAGTGTCTGCTTCACTTTTTACAAAACACTAAAATACATGTCTTTTGCTCAGCAACTTTTCACCCGCATACATGTGATTTTTATTGACAAGAATTTACTTCATTGACAAAAATTTGATTGCATTCACATAGAAAACATTACAAATATGGTCAGCTCACCTTATGATGCACTGAAAACCACCTAAGAAGTCCTTCAAACCGGTGCACGGAGCAAAGGAGAGGGAGGGAGGAAACTGCATCGACCAACGGTGTGAATATTACTCCTCCAGCACACAAAAAATATGGTTAACAAATCTTGGTTCCTTTATTTAATCCATACTGGTACAAATATAAAAACCAATAATAGCGTAAAATGTAGCCAAACCTATGGGTTTCAGACCTTTACATGTGGCCCTTATTCATGATCTGAAGAATTTACTGATCTTTCTATTAAGTGCGGAAATCACTAACTTTATGTTATCATGACAATAATCATCAAAGCAATAAGTAATAAGCAATTTAATGTTCATTTTACCATTGAGAGCGGTTTTTCCTTCATAGCCTTTTTTTTTGGGAGGGGGGGGCGGGGGCATACAGCCTTATGCTACCGTACAAACCCTATAGCCCAACGTCCGTCACCTCTGTAATCATTATTGATTACTTGCTTCTATAAAATTTTTACAGATGCTCATCTATTTATTACATTTTTAAGATTTAATTTTTAAGAGTTAATTGCAGGATTTTGATGTTGGTCATAATGCATTGCTAGACACCAGGCATGTAATACTAGCAGAAATAGTCAGCAGAAATATCAGGCTGTAAACCGTGTTAGTCCGCTTTCAGACTCTCTCAGAGGCTTATGGATAAGAGTTTTTCATTTTTGAGGAATTATGTTACTAAGACTCACATACTGTTGCCATCTGTCATTAGACATTCTGTAGTCAAACCAAACTATTAAACCTGTCAAGACATGAATGCTCCCTGCAAGTATGTATGTGCTGCTGTGACCATATGAACAAAGAAGAAAATGGATACGTTTTTACACTTTACATTATCTATGTGTTTACAGTATGATAAATATTACAGATTTCTATAACCTAATTTTGGATGTGATTAACATCTAATTTGCAGTATCAGAAAGATTGACCTAAATTGCAATCTTCTTCTATAACAGGCTCATGAATCATAACAATAATTGCTATGGAAAATGTAAAAGGTACCTGTCACATTCTATTTGTGGGCAGCATGGTACAGTTCAGTCAGCGAACCCCTCTTCTGTGTCTGTCACCCGCATCTATTATGTATTAATGACATATATCCATTTATGTACAATGAAGTTAAGGTTACCTCTTTTGTGTTTGATGTAAAAAAAATTCCAGTAGTGTCAATAGAAACTTTTATACCTAAATACAACTAAAATAAAATAAATATCATACCCTCCCTAAACTCACATGTAAAAACAAACCCAAGACAATATGTATACATTAATGATATGTCAAGATATTCAATGGAAGGTTAAAACTATTTGCAGAAAGCAGGTACAACTCTCAGCCACAATAATTAAACAGTAAAATAAAATACAGATATAACAGCTGGTTTCTTTATTATAAACCATATTTTCTGGATCTTCCTGGGGAACTGTGAGCTACTAGAGCACGCCCATTGTTAAAGATCAAAGACTAGCACTTATAACCAGCAGTGAAAATTACTACTCCAACTTCCAAAATAGTGGTTAGATGGGTTAGACACATAATCATTGTCCAGTGTAGTTCCCAGTTTTCTTTGAAGAATAGACTTGGATTATGTCAGGTCAATATAAAACAGTCTAGTTATAGTCACATTGAGCCAAGCCACACTTTATTTGGTCTATGTTATACTTTTTATATTAAAGGTTATTCCCATTTCATCAAATAAATGCTATTATTGTATAATGAAAAGTTATTAAATTTTCCTTCATACTTTCTGTATTAATTCCTCATGGTTTTCTAGATCTCTGCTTTCTGTCACTCTATAGAAAGTTTCATTGTTTCCTTCCAGTGGACAGAAATCTGATCATGGTGCACGGCTCGTTAGTATCATAGAAAGTAATCAGAGCTGTGTTATATAACGAGCTGCGCACCTGTGTCACCATGGACAGATTTCTGTCCACTGAAAGTAGGCAATTAAGCTTTCTATAGAATGACAGCAAGCAGAGGTCTAGAAAACTATGAGGAATTGATACAGAAGGTATATTGGAAAATTGTATAACTTTTCATCATATAAACAATAACATTGATTTACCAAAATGGGAATACCCCTTTAAGGTTGTGTCAGCCATAGTAAAAGGGTTTGTCCAGCAGGAAATTATCATTTTCATTGAGAAGTGTAAAAGTTATCTCGATTGTCAGGTAGAGGGGCCCAGGATTGTGGCCGACTGCAGGAGATTGGTGGAAACTAGTAATGACGAAAAATGGTAAGTATAATCATTAAAAACCCTCTATTCTCCCATGGGATCTCAAATAATAACACAATAAAATAACAAATAAAGCTACATATATATAATATTCCCAATGCCGGTTCCAGCAATGAGCTCCACGCCTCAGTGCCAGCGTCATGTTTATGTGACTGTCCATGTACAGAAATAATGACTACAGCCAATTGCTGGCCTCAGCAATCTTGAACCATATAGTGTTGATGTGTGAATGTAGACACATCATCATTGCAGCCATGTATATAAGTCTTAGCAGCAAAGACAAAATTGCCATGCAAAATAATAGTGCAGAAGATAGTATTCTTCTCCTGCCTTTCCTCCTTATTGAAGACGCTTCTGGAAATCCTTCCATCTGTTTGTTCTCTGCTGACAATTGACCAGATAAAGAACCTGATAATATTCCTAATGACTTAAAGGGAACCTTTCACCAGGGAACTCATTTTCACTAAAGACAAGTTGCAAAAGCCCATTACACAGCATTGCCAATATGCCTTTCTGCCTTCTCTAAGAATTTGCATTACAATATAATTGTGTGTTATAACTTACCTTGTACCCTGACAGAATCCTCTGTGTAGCCTAGGGGTTGGGCTTTGGTTTGGATGCATTTCAAAAAAACAACATGTGACTTGTCGGTGCTGCAAACTGCTCAGCTCTTGGCCCCCACCTTTGTGCTCCTGTACAGCTCCTCGCTGTCCAACTGATGTCAGCTCACCAGGATGCAAGCTCTGTGAAGGAGTTGGACAGTGCCGGAAGAGCTGTACAGGAGCACAAAAGTAGGGACCAAGAGTTTTTGTTTTTTGAAATGTATCCAAACCAAAGCACAACCTCTGGGACTACACAAAGGATTCTGTCAGGGTGCAAGGTAAGTTAAAACACACAATTATATTGTAATGCAAATGCTTAGAGAAAGCAATGAAGGTGTAATGGGCTTTTGTAACCTGTCTTTAGTGAAAATGAGAAATAACTCTTCACAGATTTCTAATCATTTTAGAGAACTGAACCATCAAGTAATATGTGATCTAGGTACGGAAAGCGTTAATCATTAGCTGCCTTATCTGACTCAGGTGGACAGAGCTTTCAGAAACACTGTTCACCACAAGAAAAATAGTTCTAACAAGATACAGAGAAGCTGTGTTACTTCATAAAGTATATTAGGGTTTACTGTTATCACCTGCTCTATTGATTTATGAAATAAATAATTTGTATCCTGCCACCGATGTAGGTTTAGGGAATCCCTGATGATTGTGAGCAATACAAGCAATTGGAATATAGTGAACTCCCTATATTTGTTCCACTTGCTTCATCAGTTGTATGTGGAGATCCAGTGATGAAGATATAATGATAGAGCTTTAGGTAGGTTTATTCACTTTACCTTTGGGGGTAAAGTTATAAATAATGGCTGGACCATTATACAAGCTCTTATACCTCTTGTGTCACCCCGTTCATCCTCATAGTCTGTAAGCTCATGTGAGCAGGGCCCTCACTCCTATTGCTCCATATGAATGTTTGCCCTATGTAATGTAATATTATATTTGTATATGTCCCTATGATTTTTAAAAAGCTACAGAATTTGATTGCGCTATATAAAATCATTATTATTATTACAATAAATGGATCCATGTTGGGAATGATAGCTGGTACAGCACATGTGGTATTGCTTTATCATTGCAAGTTATGTTTTAATAATTTTGTGCTGAACAAGTCAGCTAAGCTTAAGAAGTACAGTTAAAATGCCGGTAATTAATTATTTTTAGTTCTATGTGTATGCAAAATACATGAGATGAGGTTTCTCCAGTTTATTGCACTGAAACATATGCACATAGACATTACCTGAGCATCAGGCTTCTATTTCTGCTGATGAAACAAGAAAGTGGCAGAGACGTAGCATTAATTATTTATGTGTACATTGCAGTCTGTGCTTCAGGGGACAGCATTATTCCAGCCACACATTTCAAGCAAACTTATGGAAGGTTTTTCACCCAACTTTTTACTCAGCTCTCTATGGAATAAAACAGGTCAGTTGTGAATATTAAATTAACATCTTGGCCACTCTCCAAAGTGATCTGGCCTAGTTAGCATTCATCCATGAAAGCTTTGCTGCTTTATGTCCTGAAAATGTGGAGAGGCCCACAGGAGTGGAAAAACAGATGATATAAAGACAACACATTCACAGATATGTGAGATTTGTGAGTCTTCCATTTCTTCTGAAACAAAAAACGTACTTAGTGTGTCTCAATTATTTCACTATAGTCACATTAATACCAATTAATAACTAATATGTGCATTGGTATTCCTATATATCTCCCACACTCTGAAAAACAAACTAAATATAAAAATAGCACTTAAATATCCTTAGAGTCAGGGGAACCCGGTACCCATAAGTTGGTTAGCTGCTCCCATTAGAAACCCAAGATAAGGTAAAAGTCAACAGTTATATGATATACTTTTATCTCTCATGATCATACCTGGATATCCTGCCAATGATAGTCACAACCAAAACATACTAAGTAGGAGATGATTTTCAAAGGTTTCTACAGAGAATATTATTTTTGCATCGAATTTGTTCGTAAATGTTAATCTTCTTTATAATCGATGATTGACAAGTGACTAGCTGCCATTTTTATAGCTTACCCATAAATAAATGTATTGTTTTACATATTGGCAGCATCTCCATTCACTATGTAACCTGTTTGCCTTGCCATCTTGTTTCCCAGTTGATCTTGAATGGCATATTACATCTTTAGGCTATAATGTGTGCTAAGTATAAACTCATGTATGTAATCAAAAAGCACTACCACACACCTCTGTCCCATCAGTATATCTTGGTGATCTGCTTTCTGGATATGGGATGCTATTATATTTCTTCTATATCATAAAATCAGATATAAAATAATGGGCAGATAATGTTGATCTAGCCAAGGTTGCTTATTTTCTCTGATCAAATGTCATTGCTGCTTGGCTGTACATGGACTAGAGAAAATAAAAATGAATCTGCAAACTTCTCCATAAATTGTAAATAGAATGTTTAGACATTTGTTGTGTAAATAGCATATTTTCTTTGTAATTATGTTGTGGTTTTATGTTAAGCTTGCAGGTTTTTATTTAGATATTTCATTCAGTTGGAACCAAAGTAGAAATTCCAAATTTTATAAAGAAGACAAAAATGTCAAAGGGACTGTCTAGGACCGGCCAATTAAAGACCCATTTAAACTCTACAATTACCCCCATTTCTTGGTGATATATATTAATTTTAATCCGATAGATATTATCCCATTCCTACAGAGTATTACTGCATGTTCCCCATATCCCTATAGACATGTGCCTCACTCCTATATACTATGAACCTCCGATTCCCTCATACATTATGAAACCCCTGTCACTCCTCACTCCTAAAGACCATTACATTCTTTGTTTCTATTTCCTATGACTCCCTGGGCAGTTTCTCCTGTAGTTAAAGGGGTTGTCCACTTTCAGCAAATAATTGACATTGTTTGGAAAAGTTATACAATTTCCCAATATACTTTCAGTTCTCTGCTTGTTATCCTTCTATAAGAAGCTTCTATGTTTACTTCCAGTGGACAAAATCTGTCGATGTGCATGACTCATTAGTATCACAGAGAGTAATCAGAGCTGTGTGTTACTAATGGCTCGTGCACCTGTGTGACATCACATGGCCATGGACAGATTTCTATCCACTGAAAGAAGGACAACAAGCAAAGATCTAGAAAGCCGCAAAGCAATGATTCAGAAGGTATTTTGGAAATTTGTATAATTTGTCCTCACACAAACCATATCAATTATTTGCTTAAAGTGGACAACCCCTTTAAGACACACTGTTATTCTGTGGCAGTTACCTTGCCAAGGATATGATAAAAAAATAATTCTGCTCATGAAGACGTGCCAAATGGCAAATATAGCATTGGAAGTGGGGTGGCAGAATGGGGAGCAACTTTGATGTGTAAGTGAATTACATGTATGTCCATTTCATTTTAAATTTGTGCCTAGACAACTTCCAAAATTGTTAATACTTGAGTAGTAAGCAAAGTCACAAGGTTTTTTTTGTGAAAAATTATGTATAGGACATGTTGTATGCAGAAAGCAGCACAAAGGGAAGCCTCAAGCAAACCTGGGAAGTTTTTATTAACGGGAGAATAAATAGCTATGTGGAAAAACATAAGGGAAACTGTGTAGTAACTTCCTAAGGGGGATTAGAAATAATTGGCCCCAATGCAACATCATTATCACTTACTAAAAAAAACACTTTTTACTGAGCTATCACTGGAACTGAAAATGCAAGGCTTTGTAGCAAAAGACTATTGGGTTGTGGTATATACATAAGTCTTGCTTCTTACTGGAAATTGCTGTCATTATGTCACAAATCTTTACAGAGTTTATTTGTTAAGGAAGAAGAATTACTAATAATTACTGAAGGGCTTTTCCAACTCAAAATACAGAAGGAGTCCCTGATCATGGATGTGTGTGGTCATGAGAAAGGTGAGTCCCATAGAAGGGAGTCACACTCTGCAGACACTTCTCCCCATAAAGGTTTCTCCAGTGTTAAAACATTGATGGACTATTAATTAAATAAAGTCATCTGGCTGATTAGGGTAATGAAGGGGACACAATCCACATTGGTCATATTTTGGTATAATATAAATACACAACTCTTTTCAGGCAATTTGCCTATTAATCATAATCTGCACTTTTCTTTAGTTTTTTGGATATTCCTAATTTTAAACTGATACTGAGAGGTTTTTTTCCAGACAGAGATGTAAATATAATCTTATCATCAGTTTATGTACTATTATTAGATAGCTGACATATTGTGATGTAACATATAATCCAGAAGATTGGATTCAAACTGCTGTGCCTGTAGTGCCTTATTTATTTAAGTGCCAGGGGCACCATTTTGGTGGTTTTCCGACACTGATGACCTGTTCTTTAATTGGGTAAAAAATTCTAGAACCACTGCAAATCCATCACTTTTCTGGCTCTTGTGCGCCAAATCATTACTCCCTTGCACCAAAAACTTACATCACACTGAAAAATATAGCACATTTCCAGCACTACCCTGTGCCCAGATTGATAAATGCCCGCCAATGTATTATGACGTTGTAGCTGTGAAAGATACAGTATGTTATGATCACTTCGACTCCTATGTGAGGCAGTGAAACAAGTCAATGAGGTCTTTTTGACAGTACCGAACAGAGTACAGGATTGAGTTAACAGCCATGAGTGATTGAGAGTAAAAGCTGTGGGATTACTGCTCGCTGGTCTGATTTGCCATTCTGCTGGACTGTGAAGAGATTAGAAGGACCAAATTCTTGGGCTAAACCATCAGGATATCTGGCAGGGGTGTCACTAGGGTTAGCAGATGTTTGGACATGAACATATCATGAATATCCCAGCAGGTACTGCTGCATGACCCCTTCTGTACTAAAAACAGGTCAGCCTATAAACACACTGAGAATCTCTCTGGGACTTAGCCTATGTTAAGGATAAGAGAAGAGAAGCCTCTCGGGCATTGGAATGCTTCCTAAATAAACAGAACTGAGTTCTCTGCCATGGCCCTAGGATGCTGTTTGCTGAGGAGTGGAGGTATTTTGTTTTTCTATTTTACAATGTTGATTTTGTGAGGCTGCACAGAATTATCAAAACATTTTGATGGAAATGCTGAAATTTTGATGTTGCTTTTTGTCTGGTAATGATATTGCAAAACAAGGATAGTATATATTAGAATGGCATTACTGGTACACCTGGTGAATATGTCTTTGTGGAGTGTCCAATATATTGTCTATTATAATAGCAATGAATAGATACGTAAATATAAAATTCTTCTGACGAGTTAGGTAAACAGTGTGCCTTCCATGGCTCCTATATTTGCTACAATAGGCAGACAGTACAGACTTTAACATGAAAATGTACAGGACTGAAAACTAAAATACAGAAATTATTTTTTCACCTTGTGTTGCTTACAAAGTTTCAGTGATATAAATGCAATAGGAGCACTATGACATGTATTCATAATCATATTGTAGCATAAGAGGCACATAAACTGGATGCTGTGGTTATAAAATGCAAATAAGCCTCATATGATATTGAACTTCTAATTTATTTTCCGTCTATTGGCTTATAAAATCAAAAATTATTCAGTATGATTTAATAAATTTTGCAAAATAGTTAACAAGGACTCCCCTCATTTATGAAAAGATAAAATATTCTTTGACTGATGACATGAGAATCATCAGTTGCTCATACCTATCATTGTCTAACACCTCATTTATACCATACAAGGATTATGCAGTCCCACATGTAACCATATTTTATACTATTTACTGCTCACTATAAATTTGGCATTACATTGTCTCTGTTTGCAATCCTCTAAAGCCTTCTACATTTGAGCATTGTTTGTGATTTGACAGAGCTATTACAGTAAGCAATTGAGTATTTCAATTTAACTTGTTGTGTGTCTTTGCATGTACCGTATGTATACAATCTACAGCAGAGTTTATAGATGTGTGCATATGTCCCATTCAGAAGATGGAAAGAGTCACACAAATCAAATTTACACATATTAAACTTTGTCTATAAGCCCAAACCACACTCTTAAGTCCTACACCGCCTTATCACCACTTTTGGTATTCTCCAGTATAATGGCTCTCTCTTGAACCCCACCTGGCATATTGCCATCCTTTGTCTTCTGCAATGTATAATACACAATTTTGGTTCCGTTAATTGTATAACACTCTCTTGAGGCCCCCCAGATAGTATATTGCCTTATTGTAGTCCCCATATGCTGCCTGCCCAGGTCCTGTATAATCCCCCCCCCCTTTTAGCGCACTGATCATGTGTTGATAATAGCCAATATTGTTGAAGGGTCAGATGAGCCCATCTAAAGTCTTGGGGTGCGTTGTCATCAGTATTGTAATTCATTGCAGTCAGCTAAAAAAGCCTTAGACTTTCACATTATGACTATAAAATAGTTCTTATGACTGAATACAAAGTAGGACAATACATTTACAGTACCGTAATAATATAATGAAGAATTAAGGTTATAAGCCACAAAACTGATAATATAACTTTGTATCTCTTTCATTCTAGGGATCATTGGGGTGGGTCCCAATCCCAATGGGGTGTTCTTAACCAACTTACTATTCTGTAGTGATATTCACAATAACACTAGTTACCACATTTCTTTACTATCTAGTAGGATATATGCTTTAATGGTGGAAACAAAGTATGAGAAAATACTGTGAAAATAATGTGAAGTGTTAATGTCAAGTTATTCCATCCAATATAAAGGGAATCTACCATCAAAATCTAGCATCTTAAACCAAGATCATAGATCCAGGCACTGTGGTAATCTTCTTATATTGGTTATCCATGGCCTCCTTCCTTCTAAAATCAACTTTTAAAATTTTGTTATTGCATCAGATGGTCTTTGGGAGTGTTACGGAAGCCTTCTGTACTCTGGCCTAATGGGCTGTTCTTACACTGCAGCAGCACATCTCCCTCTCAACCTCTCCCCTGCTCCCTTGAACTTCTTTTAATCTCATCAGCAGTGAGCACACAGTGGGAGGAGGAACATGCTCCTTCAGAATTTAACAGTCTTAGCAACAACATGGAAGGGCTCTGATGACACTCATAGCCCTTCTGGCTCATTAGCATGATTTTAAAAGTTGATTTTTAGAAGAAAGGAAGTTGTGGATAACAATATAAGAAGATAATCACAGTCATGGTGCCTATAGTTTATCATGTTTGGTTCTGATGAAGGGTATTCTATTTTTATTCTTCAGTTAAGCAGCTTTAAGGAATAGTTTCTGATATGTTAAATCCAAACTGTTATTTCAGCATCCCAAACCATGCAGGCTTAATGCCAGCCACAGATACTAAGCCAAGAAGAAAATATGTGTACAAACCACAATCCTTGGATCTTGGCAACCTAAAAAAGTGAAAAAAGTGAATCTACTGCCTCTATTATTCACTCTCAGGCACATGTGTTACACTTTTCTATGTTTTGTTGTGGTTATGCTGGTTGACCAGTCTATCACTATATTTCATGGACGATTTTGTATCCTAATCACTAGGATATTTTGTCTACAGTTTCTTGAAATTTTATTAAAATACTTTATTTTCCTGAATCCTGTAATAATTCTAAGAACAAAGAACTACATTTATAATATAACTAAAAATGAAAGTTTAGTTCAACATTGGAGCTACGTTAAATGATATATTTGGAAAGCATATACATGGTAATGCAATCTCACAGTAAATATTCTATATGTTTAATATAAGTCTTGGTCACTTAGATAAACCTGTAAAGATCAATTGTCCATATTGCACACTTTTTGGATACTGAATTCATCACTTTACTATCTGCCATTTGTTATAGCATTTTATAACATCAGATCAACAAGTCGGACATGAGTTGTGGACTTGCACTCTGGGGGCTGCTGTTTACTATAGAGGAAGGGACTCCTTAAAATATATCTCAATATGGTGTAAGGAATTCCATCCCTAGCAGAGGGATTGGTCCATGACACAGGACTCTGCAACAGTGCAGAGCCCCCCCAACAATGCAGACCACAGTAATGGGTCTAGGGAAATACTACTATTGGAAAATGACAATTAAATGTATGGAGCTTAATAAGCCATATAATGATTTTCTGTAAATTTACTGTGTCCAATA
The DNA here is from genome assembly GCA_019512145.1 of Engystomops pustulosus. Taxonomy (NCBI): domain Eukaryota; kingdom Metazoa; phylum Chordata; class Amphibia; order Anura; family Leptodactylidae; genus Engystomops; species Engystomops pustulosus. Next base: position 119,307,279 of record CM033642.1, on the reverse strand, counting down.
AAGAAATCTGGAATATCTAAATATCAATCCTCATCTTCAGATGTACCATGAAATAATAAGATCATTTGTTAGATATACACAAACAGTCTTCATCTAGTGATATTATTCCATAATCCAAAGAATATGTTATATTCATAGGTAGCCAAAGCGGTAAATATCATATTAGCAATTCATATATGTCAGTCTCTGCATTATAACATTGAATCCCTATCTACAAACAGTGCATTGGGAAATTCCTCTGTTCTGCTGGGTTTGGTGTGATCATAATTAAAATGAATGCTTTGTGATATTGCACTGAACCAGGTTTATTAGTTACTCATGGTATCCAAAATATGTCCTTGTGTGAATGTCTACTGTCTAAGCTTATGCAGCATAGTTTCCTATCCAGAACAAATGACGACAGTGCTGAACTTTCCAGTTCTAAACCAACCAGATGATAAAAAGTACCAACCACAATTAAAATACAAAAGTTAAAAGCATCAGATTCCTTTCTCCCCATTCTGCTACCTCTGGCTTCTCAATACATATACAACTGCTTGAATAAGCGGATCACTAACAAACACAGCAGGGCATGGAACAGAGGGGGCATTCCACTGTCGCCCCAGATGCTTGTAACAGATCATTTCCAAGTGTGTCTGGAGTAAATACAGAGAAATAGACATCAATTGCTTATCTTCACAAAAAAAATAAGCAATTGCTTGAAGCTACATTGTATGAGCACTGTGTATTTTTCAGACATAGTTTTTTTTATTTCGTAGTAGTATAATCAATAGTGCTCGGGCTACTGGGGGACATGCCAACAAGCCCCTTTCCTGTGATACAGGTTTTTCTTTTTGCTATAACATGTGCTAACTGTGCTTGTCAATTAAAGGGATCTGCCCTTTAAATACAATTCTCAAATTTCAATCCCCTAGTAATACACAATAAAGATCATTTTTAACTCTTTACTTCACAATTTTATTTCTGTTTTAGCTCCTATAACTCAGTGGAGATCAGTGCAAAATCCCAGGGTGTAGGGGGGGACACTCTAGCAGACACATCTAGTTCTGTGAGCTGACAATGTGGTTAGATTATCAGGGTACAGGTTTATATACACTTTAATTTACCTTCTGAACGTTCTACTAGTATCTTACACTAGAAAGAGACAGATCAGAGATGCGATGATGAGATACATGACATGCATATAACATTCTCATCACTGCTACATCTCAGCTACACGCACACACTGTCAGCTCTACTATATACCTCCCTCTCCCCTCCCCTAGATAAATATCTTATCTGTTTGTAGATTGTAGCTTTACTCTCCTCAAAATGCTGCTGTTGTTTGCCCACAGTAAGTGAGTGTGCTGTGTGAGTTCCTCCTGGAATGCAGAGCTAGAGAGTAGAGAACAGCTCAGTTCAGCAAGCAAGATGTCTGCTGACCCTAAATTCAAAAGACACAGAGTTGGGTCCAGGGGCATCCAAAATTGTGTACAACAGGACTGATAGTGACAGGTTGGAGTTATATCTGTGAAATGCTGTATTTTGTTAATAACATTGAATTAGAGAATATGATATTTTGTTCTCCTGAGTACATTTAAGAATCTTGTCTTCTTGAAAATACCCCTTTAAGTCATGACATATCAATCAAAAATAGTAGATTTATAAACGAGCATTAGAGTGGCTGTATGTAATGTACAATATATTACCGAGAGAGAGATTTCAGGACCTTTGAAGGTCCTCTAAAGGTCCTGAAACCACAGAATGCAAGCAGAAGAATATACACATCCTCCATTCCCCGAGAAGCTTGATTCTAGTACCACATGTAGCAAGTGAATTCCTGACTTGTAGGGGCTATAATATTCATACAGCCTGGCTCATGGCAGTCTTAATCCACCCCTGTAGAGGAGATATATGATAAGGATACTGTCAAGCTAATAAATGCTTACTAAGTTTAAAGACACACTCCATGAAGTCTTAGAAAGTGCAACCTGGTAAATTGGTAAACTGTGTGTCTTGAGACATCTTTGATAGAGCCTGTTTTCTTTAGAGAAATGAATGCATTAATTTTACGTCACTAGGTATGATATATGCTTATAGCATAGCCATAAAGGAAGATGGATTTTAATAAAATCATATTTAAGATTTCTGCTATTTGCATGTATAAATAGCAATATTTTCCATCTAATGATTCACATGCAGATGAATTTCCATGTGTGCTTGGTATCTTCCTGCTAAGCTGCCAGTTTGAAGATGCTGTGGAGAAGGCAGTGTGGCAGTGCATACATTATTGAATGCCTCCATGTTTTTACTAATACATACGCATTGTGTGTTCTCTAGTGCTGCCTGTCACAACACATTATAAGAGGCATCCCAGTGTTAGGATGAGGGATGAGAAGAGCTTTGGGAAAAACAAGGGAATCTAAAAGAGCTGACATTACTACATCTTTTTTATTTTGCTTCGTTTTATCCCCCATTACCCCTTCAATGTTACATAAAATAATTCATGATTCTCTAAATCCATGTGCAATGTATATACAGCAATGCATTGTCCTTGTGTGCTGTCATAAATATGGACCCTCCCTACAGCAAGAATCAAAATATAGATCTAATTATGGGTTATGGCAGCATCTAAATGTTTAGAATAAAATGGTTTCTATGTGAAGACGTTATATAGGATGCTAATATAACAATGGCTGAAATCCAGAGAGAACAACATGACTACCAGACAGTGCTGTGAGGGAAACCCATGAAATATAGCAAAATAAATAGAGCAGAAATACATCTTGCTTGCCCTTTGTACAGTTATTATTAGAACAAACACGCTTGAATGATCTAAGAAGCCAAACTACCTTCCAGCATTTCAATGTAGTGAAGGCCTGACATCAGGGTTTAGTGCTGTGCCACATACATGCTAAAACCTATTCTCTGGGAAATGATATTGATCACTGCCTCAGCTACCATTCACCATATGTAGAGTAAAAGTGCTCTGTATTACTGACATCTGGCATCATTATCTTACTGGAAAGTATAGGATTTGGTGTATACTAGTCATAGGGCTATTATTTGTAGCATTTCTTGTATGCTTACCATGGTATTTGGGGTATACAGATGTCCAATAATCCATCCTCAGACACAAATGTGCCTGTTAATGGCTTATCTATCAGCAGGAAGAAAAGGGTTTCATATGTTGAATCCAGCATACCGTGTCCTTGCTTGCCCCAGCTTCAATGCTTAGAAGCCATAATCTGATGAAGTGCTAAAAATTACACAAATAGTATATGTATATGCGCCCCATGATCTGTAAAGAGTTGCAGAACAGGATGGCGCTATTTGAATAAAGACTTATTATTATTATTATTATTATTATTATTAATTCTGGATCCACAGTGAAGAACTATAGATACTTGTAGCTGTTTCCATCTACCACATGGATTCAGTATTTTACACCAATCACACTTACAGGCTGGTGTGTGTCCACTGAAACTGAATACATTCTTCCATTATCTTCTAATGGCCTTGTTTTGAAGAAAATTATCTATTAAAATTATGCAAATAGGCCTTGGGGTGCTCATGTCTATGTCACAGAAGTCCCTTCTGGCTTCTATGTCTTCTAATTATGTATGGCTCTGTTCAAGGTTGCACCCCAAGTATTCCCTCTCCACCCAAAGAGTCATAATTAGCAGACTATGGAGCCAGACAGGGCTTATGCGTAGGAGACAGGAGCCCCTGGGGCTCATTTGCATATTTTAAAGGACTTCTGGAAAATGACACCGTTAGAAGAACAGATTCTGTTTCAGGGGACTTACACCTGCGTGTAATTGTGGTATAGAATACTGCATCCATGTGGTAGATTTCCTTTAAAAGATTTCCAATGCTTGTAAAAAGTTGTATTTTTTAGTATTTTGTATTGTGTTGTATAGCATTTAACAATAGTTTTGGTGGTGTTTTTTAATTCATTGTTAACACTTTTTTTTGCTATAATTTTTACACAAAAAATGCTATATACGTAGGTTCTTCATAATTAATTATATTTATAGCAATATTGGGTACAAAAACATCAGGACAAACAAACTGTTTTATTAGCAAGAACTTAGTAATTCATCATAAGCAAATTTTTCTTAGTTTTTAGTTAACTAGCTAAAATAGCACCAGGAGATCACACTAATAGGTGAGCACCACAGAAAGGCATGAGCCATTTTGTCAGCATGTTGGTGGCAGTCTATTAATTGGTAACATGGATATGTCATCATGTAATAAGGCAATCCCCCTCCCCTTGTAGTGTAATGAGGCGTGTGATAGGAGGCAAAGCCAAACATCATATAATGTGTGCCCACATTTACTAAAAACTGTGCAAACTGTACTATGTGTAGTTTACTTGTTAATGTGCAGGGTGCACCGGATTCTGGATTTTTGGTGCACATTCTGTATGAATCTGGCGCTCCCTGCACTGCTCTGACAGAGTACACCAACTTTTTTTCGGTGCATCGGTGTGCAACACACTTCTGACGCACTTTGCATGATAAATGTGTCGAACTGTCCAACTGAGCACCAGTACATGCATTTCAGTGCAAAAATTTGTGCTACATGAAGAATAGGTTCGCTGGTGACAAATATGTGGTTCAGGCATTTTTTAAATACCTGCGCAAGCACATAAAAGAACGTGCAAAGTCTGACAGAAAACTGGTGCAGGGACCTTAGTAAATGTGGGCCAATCTTAGTAAAGGCAGCTAGTCTGCAGACTGAAAAGCATATAAAAATATAGGTAATGCTGATTTATTGCTTATAATTAAGTTCTAACATGGTGTCTTATTGCAAAATAATTGTTAAAAATGAATGTTAATAAAAAGATCTTTAATTGAATTTTTTTCAGCTTTGTCCACTGTGTGACATTTGTACACACACATATGCCCCGCTATTGTATTGCAGCATAAAACATATTTTATTGGTATCTTCCAGGGGTTAGCTCGGGGGTTTACAGGGGAACATGCTTTTAATGATAGATTCCATTAGTGGTGTTATCAAGCCACTTCACTCAAGACAGAGCTATACTGTAGAGTCATCAGAATTGTTGCCATAAATAACAGAGAAGCCTAGGTACATCTCTTTCACACAATAGCCATTTTCTTTTGAAAACTTTTAGCTGTTAGGCAGTAATATACGGACTTCAGTGACACCATCCATCCTAACTCTTTCCAATAGATTCTGTCAACGGAAGAAAGGATTGGACATGTTGAATTGTAACTATGAAACCTTGTTCTAGCTGCAGTGGCCCACTCTCCATTCAGACCACATGAATCATTGGCCACAGTGGTCTGGAGGAATATCTGTCACCCCAAATGACAATTCATGTAAAAGCAATCGAAGGTGTATGGGTAACAATTATATATAATACATAAGATGGGCCTGCCTTGTGTCACAGTGATATTATATGTGTGGTAAATATCTGTGTGCTACATTAAGCATTTCCATACTCTGTGAACTAGCCCTTCCAAGTGTACTTATTCTTACGATATGTTCAATACGCGATAGATGTTAAATCTGATGTATCTGACAAGAATATTAGCAGTTATATAGTATTCAGTATATTTTTGTTGTGGACACAGTGATCTTTGGTACCTTGCTTCGTGTTTAGTCAAGTGCTATACTTTATCATGCAAAGTTCTTTGATGCTAGACAGTTTGGTTCCACTCTTAGAGGAAGCTTTGGGGTTAAGTATTCACATGAGATAGCAGTCCTTGGAAAGCCATAAATTACATCTGACATTTGAAGCTTCTCATCTGTTACATGTATTCTTTGTTTTTCTCTAGCAAATACATGTACAGCACATTGCCAGCCACAGGGAACCAGTGATAAGAAAGCCTTTCTTTTTTACACAGACCTTTTATTGCAATAACATAAAATTATGTAGATTATACTAAAATGGTAAAAAATAGTTTATTTCTTTAAATATAGAAAGCCCAATAAAATGTGTCTGATGATAATCCATATATATTACAGTTGGCTTAGTGTTGGTTCGTTATTGTTGACCAGTGTTTCTCCCTATATCGCATTAGCTTCAGACCCCTCTTTAGACAAGATTCATGAAGTGCCTAAAACAGTTAATAAATATACTATGTATGCCATTTGTATTTGGGGGTGGAAGGGGAGTTCCCCATTTCTATTAATAAATTGGCCCCAGGATGTATTGTGGATGTTATGTGCTTCTCTCAAAATGACCAAAGAAAGTCACCATTAAGTAATTTTTATTATTTTATTCCCAGCTGTCTCAAACCTGGATGCTGAGAGCAAACTCAATGTTTATTACAAGACATCCTGGCATCAGCAGAGAAACATTTTCTTACCTACAACTAGACCCCCCTGTGTGGAGGAGTTGCACCGCCATGCCAAGCAAAGTCTGCGAGCCCTGCGGAGGGGTAAGATATGTCTGAATTATTTATTGACAGATTTATTTAGTAACATGCTGCCATGCTTCCATTGAACAACAACAACCTCATGTGGTCTAGGCCATATGATAAAATTAATTATTAGTTTTAAATAAAAATGTATTCGTAAAGTTAATAATTATATATATTTAATCTCTTGGTGCATTTTTTGTTAGTTTATGGATTTAGTTAGCTTTACTGATTTTTATTCTTTAAATGCGTTTCCCATCAATTTCTGGGACACTAGCACAGAATGCATTTCAAGGTAGAATAACATAATCTAAAACCCATGGAATATAAGCATTTCCAATACACATGTCAAAGGGAGGTAGTCTGCCTCCAACAGCCCCAACTGTATGAAGTATTGGTAAAAGAGAAACAATGAATGCTCCATTTCTTTTCACAATGTTTTACTTTCAGTTAGTGTAGGATCCACAGTTAAGTCTCCTGTGTTGTGATACAGCAATTATACAAATATATAAAAACTTTCATGTAGCAGAGTCATTCTCTTTTTTGTAGTGCACTGTCCTTCTTACACTGTAAAGTTCCCACCAAGCTGTGCATTATCCTGTCTATAAATCAGGAGAGAAGAGGAAAACAAGTTGAGAAATTGGGGGAAATAGGATTAAATCGCAATAAATGTCACATATGTAATAAATGAGGAATGCCAAGTACTTGTCAGGGACAAGAACATCTAGTACAATATCACTTAGATGTTTTTTAGATTTATTCCATTGTTAATCAATTCCTGAGCTTGGAGATTTAAAGGTAACCTGTTACCATGAAAATGCAGTGTAATATGTAGGCAGCAGAATTAGCTAAGAATATTGATATATATAGTTTTGTTGGAAACGACTGACACAGTGACAGGTGCCCTTTAAGTATAGATTGTATGTAGTGTGGTTTGCAAGGTATACTTTTGTTACAATGTTGAAAAAAATATATTAAATGGTCATTTTCCCATCTATGTGTCAAATAACATCCCTAATCCATTGGTAGTAACATTAGTAGGACACCCGATTTACAGACAACCCCTTGGTAAAGACGAACCGCTCTGCCCACTGTGATCTCTGGTGAAGCGCCCTGGATGCTTTACTTTAGTCCCAAACTGCAATTATCAGCTGTAAGGTGTCTGTAATGAAGCCTTATTGATAATTCTTGGTCCCATTACAGAAATAAATTTTGAAACTCCAATTATCACTGGGGCAAAAAAAATTTTTTGTCTTGATCTACAATTTTAAAATATACAGTTTCGACTTACATACAAATTCAACTTAAGAACAAACCTATGGACCCTATTTTGTATGTAACCCGGGGACTGCCTGTACTTAGCATCGTTTGTTCAAAGAAATCTTTGTTCTACTATCTACTCCTCCGATCACCATAATTTCTAGCAAGTGCTTTGCTTTCCTCTTTGATGTTTCAGCTCAGGGTCATATATTTTGATATTTTTTATTTTTTGTTCTATTGTGCACGTGATGTTCCTATGTGTCTGAAAGCCTCTCTTCACAACAGATAGATAAGGAGAGGCTATAATTTAAAAGGAATCAACCACATGGATGTAGTAGTATTAATCCAAGCCTACTTACATGTAGGCGCTTCCCCTATGAAACAGGATCCTTTCTCTGGTAGGCAAGGGAGAGAAGTGGCATAAGTGCCAAAGGAAGGGGTGAATAATTAGCAGATGATGGAGCCAGAACAGCCTTCTGTGGTGTACACAGGAACACCTGAATCTCATTTGCATATTTTACAAGTCCCTTTTCAGGAAAAATAAGTCATTCACAGCTAAATGAAGAACAGATCCCACTTCAGGGGGCACACGACGGTGTCTAAATATGACTGTGTCAAAACCACTAAATCCATGTGGTTAATTTTTTTAAAGATGTGTCACCAGAAAATGACCCATTTATTAACCAAGTGTTTATGTTAGACATATTTGTTAGGGATTTTTAGTAAACATGACTGCATCCTGAAAATTTTACTAAGCACAGTAGACTGGTATTTGCCAATTCTGTTGAGATTTTTTACATCATGAATAAGACAGACATGGTTACAATATGACACCTCTACAGAAAACACTATCATAACTACTGTCAATAGATGATGCTACAGCTTATCTATACCCCTGCATCAGAACAGACTATGTTTAGAAAACTCTCCTTGGATCTCAATAAGTAAATATAAGGTCTCATGCACAAATTGCAGCTAACTCACAGCCCCATTGTCTTCTATTGGGCACATTCATGGTGTAGTGCATTTTTGCAACACAGGACATTGGCAGGTCCAGCATCCCTCACCCACCAATGTCAGATGGGCTGCAAGGTGTGGCATATGGACAATCGCTTGCACCTTGTAATATGTAGCCTTACTATAAGGAGTTAAGTTGATAGAAACTTTATCAGATTCTGTATCTATCTCTATCTAGGATAATTTATGCACATTGTAGAACAAGAGAATAAAAACACAACAAAAAAAATATTTTTCCTTTAAAAAGTATACTCCAAAGTTTTCTTGCACTAGTCATTAATACAGTTTTGCCTAAATTTTGCTAAGATCAGTGATTGATTATAGTAAATTATATGGTTGCAAGAAAAACACATATCAATAATTAAAGGGGTGTTCCCATTTCAGCAAATTAATGTTATTGTTTATATTCTAAAAGGTTATACAATTTTCCAATATACTTTCCTCACCGTTTTTTACATCTCTGCTTGCTGTCCTTCTATAAAAAGTTTAGAATGTTTACTTCCAGTGGACAGAAATCTGACCACGGTCACACAGAGTAATCAGAGATGTGTGATATAACGAGCCGTGCACCTGTGTGACCATGGTCAGATTTCTGTCCACTGAAAGTTAACATAGAAGCTTCCTATAGAATGACAGCAAGCAGAGATCTTGAAAACTGTGAGGAATTGATACAGAAGGTATATTGGAAAATTGTATACATTTTTATTATACAAACAATAACAATAATTTGCTGAAATGGGAAAACCCCTGTAATGATTAGATTTGGAACGCTTGGTTTAACCAACATCTTCAAAGCTTGTCTGCCATCTTGTGGAAAACAGGAACAACAACATGCAGACCCTGTTAACTCGGGATTATGCCGCATATCTAAGCTTTCAGAAGTCTTGTTGTCTGGATATTTTCCTGGATAAGATTGCAATATTTTTTGAAGAGCTCTCAAAATAACAATTATTAATAATAAAAAATATTCCTCTTTTCTCATAAACAGAGCAGCGGACCCGTGCAGACAACAGAGAAAGACGGTTTATGGGCTCTGGTTTTGCCGCACCTCCGTTTCCTTCATATCCAGCAGCTCATACTATTAAAAGACGTGAAGTAAAGGAACGACAGGAACATCACATTGTACCAGTAAGATGTCTAATCTTTCTGTTTGTGTAAAAATATAACTTAAAAATTGTTTGGAGATAGAAAGCAAAAAAAAAGTACTACCCATTATTTTTGGGTCTGGACATACTGGAAACAGAACATTCTGCTTGAAAATATGGCAAGGCCACATTCATCACGTAAAGTGGTTTATTAAGATCCTTAGGACTGGTGGGGGTCCAGTATCCCACGATCTTATAGCGGCAGTGGCACACTGTGAGGGGTTTCCTCTGCTGCCCAGGCCAGTGACATCATGTTTATCAGTCACACGGCTTGTCAAGCACATAACTAGCTCAGCTGCAGATTGTGGGGGAACCGGGAGTCTGATGTGATATACCCTGTTTGTGGGTCATCAATATAATAGTCTAGGAAAACCCTTATAAAAGATACTTTTTCCATCAACTTTTGTGTAAACAGTAACAGTTTTTTAAAGTGGTTTTCCAGGACTCTTTAAATGTATGGGCTTTTCTGAGGATAAGCTATTATTATTACATTGTTAAGAATCTGACTATTCCTTCCCCCACCCCTCAAATATTAACTCCATTTCATTGTTTACCGGGCATGGCTCTGTATCTTGTGGTGGCAGTTCCAACATTATAAATTACTGCCTCTCTGTCTCAACAAAGTAAAAGGGACTGAACTATAACCATACTTATAGGAGCTGTGCCTCAAGCAGCTTATCAGCTGGAATTTGTAGAGTCAGACATCCACCAGACAATACTTATTATTGAAGGACCATAAGTAAAGCTTATCAATTTTAAAGTCCTGTATACCTACTTAAAATCAGTGGGGTTGTCCTACTCAACACATAACTATAGATCCTCAAGTAACCATTGTTGTAGCTTCAATAGTTGCATACCTCCCAAGTTTTGGGCTAGAGAGAGACAAAAGGTCCCTCCCTTTTTTCATAAACCATGCTCAATGTCCTGCCCTTTTCCCTACCACCAAACATAGTATAGTATTGTCCTTAATGGCCCTACAAAGAATAATGCCCTTTTTCTGTGGCCAACTCCCTATGGACCCATATAATACTCCATAATGCAACCCAGCAACATATAATGCCCCCTCATTAATTTGATCCTTCCTTTATTTTTGTTTTCCCACTTTTATTTATCTTCCCAAACTTACAATGCCCAAACTTTCTGTACCCCTGCTTCTCTCCCCTCTACTCCTCATATTGTGGCCTCTTGTCCTCCAACCCTCTTATATTGTGGACATTGTCCTTCATTCCTCTCATATTGTGGACACTGTCCTCCATCCACTTCATAGTGTGCATCTATGTCCTTTATGCTCTCTCATATGGCCTCCCGTACTCCATCCCCGTCATATTGTGGTGTACTGTCCTCTATCCTTCTCATATTGCAGCCCCCTGTCCTCCATTCCCTTCATATTGTGGCTTCCTGTCATCCATCATAATGTGGCCTCCTGTCCCCAATCCCCCTAATATTGTGGACACTGTCCTTCACCCCCTCATATTGTGGCCTCTGTCGTCCAACATTCCTCATATTGTGTCCCCCTCTCCTTCATCGTCCTCATATTTTGGCCTTTTGGCCTTCATCCTCATCATATTGTGGCCTCCTGTCCTCCACCCCCCTCATATTGTTCCCCTCCTCCCCTCATATTGTGGTCCCATGTCCACTCTCATATTGTGACTCCCTGTCCTCTCTGATATTGTGGAACCTCCTCTCATACTGTGGCCTTCTCTCCTCATTGTGGCCTTTCAAATTTTGGCCCCCTGCTCTCATATTTTGGTCCCCTCCTCTCTGAATCTGACTTCACGTCATCTGTGGGAAGTTGCAAACAAGCAGCATGTCACTATTGACATCTTCCCACAGTAAACATTCATGGATTCACCAGGGCTGCTGAGGTTGTCAGCCGAGGACTTGCAAAAAAAGAAAGGATGAGTATAGTTTTTTCTTTTTATTCACACACATTGTTGCATTCAATATGTGTGGATAGCCCAAATATATGAAAACTGATGCAATCCTCCTTAGTGGTGCAAGGGCTTGTTTTTTAGGATGTGCACACAGCTGCACTTTTTTCTTGGTGCACTTTTCTTCATGCTGTTGCGACAAAATTGTGGCGCAATGCAGTAATAAGTATACCGCTAAATCAGACTAAACACTACTACCACGCCCTTTACCTGTATGGTTTTTCAAAGTGACACAGAGTGCAACTGTGACACAAAAGTGGCTCATACACTTTATAAATACATACGGAAGCTCAAAAGACCCCTTTTTGGTGCAAACTTAGATAAAAGACTGGTGCAGACACAACGATATAGCAGGGGGAGTCTGTTTGAGTTGGACAACCTCGTGCTCCAGGTACAAATAAAAAATTGTGTTTTGTCTAGATATGGCACATGTTTTCTCTAATTTCTCCTTAAAGGGGTTGTCTAGGAATATAAATTCCCCTGCGGTGCCACCCGTCTCTTTCAGCTTCTGAATACAAATAGAGGATTTTATATTTCCAGACAGCCCCTTTAAAGCTCTGTTGCATTCACTTCACTGCACCAACCCATAATAGTGCAGTAGCGGAGCCAAAAGAGAATTAGAAAATACTTCATTTCAATAGGTCAGTCTGAATATGTTGACAGATACATTGGGGAGTCTGCTAGCATTAGTATTTGGCCACAGTGTTGTGACAAATCTGTCAGGCTATACCTTCTCTAAATGTATTTCCTGTGGCAGGGAACTACATTTCATTTCCTATACAGTGTATAGATTGCTTTATATAGTATATCATAGACTGGTCTTGGCGCCATTTAACAAAAATAGACTTAATTTTTACATCTAATGGATTACTCATGTCACACGAAGAACCCATAACAAATGATATGTCACCCACATAAACACTCTGTTGGTTTGCCAGCTACAGACACATATCCTTATGCCCTACAGTATGCATGGTTAAGCACCACCCAGTGTAAATGTGCCCAAGTATATATCCTTTGTTTTATGATCACTTTGTTTTCATTGATCACTTGTTTTCATTCATCTTATGCATGTTTTTTACTTGAGTTTTAAGATTTATGGTTATTTTTACCATCTGTGCATGTTTTTAATGATTCCCACATTTATGTTCTTAGTTTAACAGAACCCGTCCGCCCTCCCCCACTGAATGTTGCCATTTGACCCCATGGAGTAGAAAGGTATTGGAAAGATGAAGTGTTCTACTGTCCAAGTCCTTTAGTTTTAGTTTTATACTAATCTTCTTCTTACTACCTTTATCTTCTTCTTTTCCCTCCAATTCTTTACTAATTCTTTGTAACTGAATGACTATGACAATGGAACTTTTAGGATCGCCATCCTAAAACAAGCTGGCATCATGGCTCCCCTGCCTTATATGACACATATGTGTCTAGCATAGACATAGTGCTGCTGATGGGGTGGTGCTAAAAAGTAATTTGCAATTGGTGTCCTAACTAGCCCCTTTCTAATTGGAAAGATTATTTGCATGTGAAAATAAATGGTAGAGCAGTATAAACCCACAAAAATGAGTTCCAGTTGCTGTTAAAGACCACTACACAACAATATTATGGTCTGTAATTTTAAGGTTGGCCTATTGCCTTAAAATGTTTTTATACATCAGCAATACAAGCCTTATGTTCTAAAGGACTCTCTGAAGCACTATTTGGAAAATGTTACCATTGTCCTATAAGGACATGTGGGTGATTTAGTTTCCGAAATATTCCAGAGTGGTTCCGTTTATAAGTTGTTGGTGGACCAGTTAGACTCCTCCTTCCCAAAAGGCTTTTCTAAAAGCTGCTGCATATGAGACCTTTCTTTGAAACCATTATGCATTTATAAGATCACTCATAAGTGCACTATTATTTATGAATCTGACATGTATATGATATTTATAAAACCATTCCATGTTGGCTGTGTAGGGCAACATGCTAGTGATATTAACTTTTGTAATTCAGGGAAGGAATTGACAACACATTCCAGAATTTCCCTTTAGAGTGCAGCAAACTTTTACCCATGTTACCTAGGAAACAGTCTTTTGTACTTGGAGTTTGTATGCCCTATTCATGTCTGCTGGGAATGGACACAAAAGCTGAAGTTGGAGACGGAAAAAGATGTAGGTCTTTCAGCAAAGTTAGCTTAAAATCACATTTTATGTGCCATTGAGTTTATACGGACTGAAAATACTGCGAAGGTAAGTGTCACCATGGATTTTGTTAACATCTCTTAGTGTGTGTGGTTTGTGAAAGTGAAGATTTGTCAGCCATGGTGCCTTGTAAAAATAATAGTCACCACACAGAGGAATGTTTATTTGAGAATAAACAATAGGCAATAGTTACAATGAAAACACAAGTCTTCTATTTAACTCAGCGAGTGAGTGAACTGTACAAAACAATGACATGTAATAAAGATCCCAGGCTGCACACTTGGACAGCATGGATTGTAAAATACATCATTTACGGATCAAAAGAAAATATATCCTACAATTCCCTTTACATCTTGCTTGCTTTATATTTTCTATTCTATTCTATCTCGTGTATTATGTTTTCTTTTTCCATTGTATCTTTACCTGCTAACAATTTTTATTTTATATTTTATGTGTATAGATATTACATGTTTTCCCTCTTAACAGATATGATAGGTATATTATTATTGTCTTAAGTGGTTATAACTATACAATAATTAATTCTTGTCAGGGGATAAGTACTTACATCTCTTTGAGAAGATCAGACTAGTTTTTTTACAGAAGTACCCTCAATCCTGTAGTATGTACAGTATAAGAACCACTGTTGCAGAAATCTGAAGGAATAGTTTTGGGATTAGCATTTATGTGGCTTCTCTAGATTCCACTTCCAGGACAGTCTTCACAATAGAGAGCTGAGCTGTCACTAAGGATAGCTCCCATTATCACCACTGGTGATAAAAGAGAATGGGAAACCGAGGACAATTACAACCCGACAAGTGGTTAAGCTCACTATACAGGTACTAACATTAACTCATTATACATGTATTCATTTTATAGGCCCATCCACCTCAGGAGGAAGATGATATGCTTTTAGGTCAGCGGCCAAAAAATCCAATCCCTAATGTCCCATCTACACTGGATAAACAGACTAACTGGAATAAAGTATTACCTCTCCCCACACCTGAGGAGAAGATGAAACAAGATTCCCAAGTGATCACTTCTTGCATTATCCCTATCAATGTTTCTGGTAAGTATTTTCACCTTTTTAGTCAAATTTTTTTCTGGATTGTCCAAATTCTTCAACTGTTAAACATTTAGGTCTCGCCATTTTGGCACAAACTAAGCCAATATATAGAAGCCTTAAAGTAAGACCAGATAGTTTTCAATGGGGATTTCTGCGTCAGTTAAGAACTAAAGGCCTGGTGCTTCTAAACTGCAGACAGCTCTGTCCTTAGTTTATGAGTCTGAAGGTCACGAAGCAGATGCAGCTCTCATAGAAGTGGATGAGAGATGCGGCTGTAGTTCTGTTATCAGGCCAATACACTATGGATGGAGCTGATCAGAGGGGGTGCAAAGTGCTGCAGCATCCCCACTGTTCAGTTACTTATGACCTAACCTATGGATAAGGTAAGCCAGTCATGCTAGCTAGTGCTACATCTGTAAATGGGCCAGGAAACCCTGTTTAGCGTCGTACTGCTGCAAGCCAGATTAAGGTTGGTGGAGGCCCTTCCCACAATTTTTTTTCAATAAAGTAAATGTTGCTCCTGAGAAATAATAATGCTTCTCCAGAGATCCCAGATAACAAAATTGCCCTTAAACTGATAGTGAACTCATTTAGCTCAAATCAAGCCTAGGCCACTGTTTCTACTCCCTGGCCTGGCACAGTGGCACATAGTACTGTCTAACATTCAGACTCCCGCGCCAGTAATCTGCTTCTCACTTTCACAGATCACATGGCAGGTAGTGGGAAAGCCGGCCGAGTGATCTGTGAGCAAGCATACCCAGGGACTATTCTATCCTATTCCCTGTCTTAAGCAAAAAGTAATACAATTCCCTCCCAATCCACAACTGTTTACCTATATCCTCTGCCATACTCAATGAGTTAACAGAGCAATATTTAACCATCTACAATTATATTAAAAATGGTGACATTACTATTAATTGATGACATGGCTCACTAACACTATACATGCTGATTAGTTTCATACACTAGTATCAGTCAATGATATAGACATTAATGGAATCTAGTACCTTACAGGTGACGATCTACTCCATCAGGGACTTCATTATTTCTTTTATTATTCTTTCTTTTATTATTTCTTTTCCCAGCCATGTTTTATCTGCAGACAGCTCCCGGCAGCACATCTCTCACACTGCACCCATAAAAATACCACAGTCACCTACACTATAATGTCACCTGGATAACAGTGCTACTAAATAATATATACCCATATACTGACCGCAATGTCCCCCACAATTAAAAAATCCACAGTGTGGCCCTCCAAATGTATTATATTATATACTAGATCCTCCCTAAATAATTTACCTGATAGTACCTCAACTAAATTGATTATTAGTAATAATGCCCCACTAGTGTTCCTATGTACACATGATTCATTTGCTGATGCGTTTGCAATACATTTCAAAACACAATGAAAGTGTGACTGCAGCTTTGATTATATTTTGTGCCCTTTTATTAATATACCGTACCCCTTTATTCTTTACATACAACACCCTTACATACAACCCTTATGTGCAACCCTGACTGATGTATACCCCCTAATTATTTTATATACAAAGCCCCCTAATTTATTTATCTACAGTCCCTCTCAAATTCATTTACTTACAGACCCCTCTAAATTATTAATTTACTGTATAAACGGCTCTTGTGTAAATGCCCCGTGTAAAACCCCCTCCAAATTTAAATGATTACATTAATTGAATTATGGCCACTATATTCCCTACCAAGTTTAAATATATACAAAGCACAATATACAGATCTCTTGGTTTAAATATATAGAGCTTTCAGTTTAACTGCAGTTTACTATATACATAATCCTCAATTTAATAGTATTCAACCCCCAGATAAATTAAAATCCTGCCCCATATACAGATCCCCCTGATATAATTATATAAAGCCCCCTATATATATCATCCCTCCAGTCTAATTATATAGAATATCCCATATCCTGCCCACATATGCAGTCAACAACTACCATCCCAGGAACAATTCCCCTATATACAGCTCCCACAGTACAGGCGCTCCCCTACTTAAGAACACCCGACTTACAGGCGACCCCTAGTTACAAACGGATCTCTGGATGTTGGTGATTTACTGTAAAGGCTACAAAAAACAGCTATAACAGTTATCTTAGGTGTCATAAATTAAACTTTATTGTTAATCCTGGTTCTTCTGACAATCCAATATTTTTAAATCCATTTGTCACAGGGACCAAAAATTTTTTGTATGGAAACCCCTGGAAGCCCCTTAGACTCATTAGCATAATTGTAAATGTTGATTTCAGAAGGAAGAAGGCCACAAATATACGAGAACTACCACGGTGCCTGGATCTATGAGTGTCTCTAGTATCCCTTTTCTTTAAGTACAAAATAAAACAAATATACCTAAGAATATTTTTTATTGAAGGTAATTGTAAGAAATCACAACATTGACTACATTAGCTGCAGATTCTCAGGACTAAAAGTAGATTATAATAAACAAATGGCCGTACATGCCATTTCTTCAAAAATTCTTAAAAAATCTAAAGGAGTAAGAGTAATGTTTTGATTTAAAATTCTTTTAAATTTTATTAATTTTATTATCAAAACAAAATACAATTACTATACATATAACGATGATAATGATACTCATACAGTACATCTAAAATAATAACTAGACTGCTTGCCACAACTTTTTGTATATACAGATACCTTGTTCATAAAACCATATATGCAGTATAAATATTCTCATAATAGCATCTTCTGCAAATTCATACATAAATAAATCCCCCAACCTCCCCAACCTTTTGACAAGAGAAAAAAAAGGTCAGAGAGAGACATAGCACAGATTCCTTCCCCCTCTTTTATTTGTTTAACCTTCTATGTCAAATTTCCCCAATTATTCAACCACTTCACAAGGTGTCCATTTTTTTTCAAACTGCTTGACTCTTAGTGATAGGTTATGATTCTATGATTTTTATTTACTGATCCAAACTTCACACCTTTGTGTATTCTGACCCATTCCATGTTTGAGATCGGTCCTACCCATTGTTCCCAATTTTTTTGTGATTTATGTTTAAACCCAACTGCATGTTCCTTCACCAAAAACATATATATCTTAGATAAACCCTTTTTTTGATTTGTATTTCTAATATACTCTATCCCTTTCTGAGTTTCTATCTTAACACTTTTATGTAATATTGTTGCTTTAAGAGCTTGACTGAGTTGTAAATACCATAAAAAATCCCCAGCTTCAAAACATATTTTTCCCTAAATAATTTAAATGAAATCACTTTCCAATTTTCTACCACTTGTGTGATATATTTAATACTACTCTGGGTACCTTCTGTTACTTCATGGTGGAGTGTCATCCACACGATGCGCAATATTTTTTTAACTTCATTCCAACTTTTAGAAATTGTCCCCTCCCATTTCATATGTGTATCTCGTTCTAGTGCTTCAAATATAGACCTACCTATATTCTCTTCCCCAAAAATAATCCTTACTAATCTATTATTATCACTTAATTTAAAGGGGTATTCTAGGAATCAGCATAATTCATATACAAATGGGTCAGTGAAATATGCCTTTGGCAGAAAAATGCTAGTGACTGTAATGAAGAATTAAAATCCTACCGGCCCTTTAATCAGTCCATTGATTTCCTCCATGCGGAGCAGACACAGGACAGAAGATGGCCGCTGGTCACATGTCCACATCACATGTCCTGCACCTGCCTAAGCAGGTCATGTGATCACCACTATGTTTGGCTGTAGTCGGTTGGCTGCAGTGCATCCAGTATGGCAGGTGATGTGCAGGGATGGCAGTTACACATCATTACTATGGTAACAGAGCAGGACAGTCTGTTAGATCATCACTGGGGGCTGAACATAAGAGGAAGGAGGAGTAACTGAGAACTAAAGGATCTTGGGACTTGTAGTTTCCAGTGGTGGCCATCTTGGTTAAAAGTTCACCTACTCTAGAGAGGCCATAAAATTTTGTGAATCATAAAATCAAACTAATTAAGCTAACTAACGACATTGAGTTTTGTTCCATTCATTTATTTATAGCATCATAGCGTTCATATTCCCGGAATACCCCTTTCATTATATTATTCATGTGGGATGCCAAAAAGTGTCCATAAAAAAGGTATTCCAAGACCATCCTCCATCATTTGCTTGTATCAATAACTGAGTTTAATTCTGACCCTCTTTCTGATTCATAATTTAAGAATCTATTATTTGGTGGCCACACCGTCAACACTTCTGACATCTAAGTGGCACATGATCCCTAAACCACAACCAAAGTTTAATTATCTGGATATATTTTTAAAATATTAAGACAATAAGGCATTGAAAGAGGTCTGAATTTATTAATATATGTTCTCCAGATGTACAGATCAAATATTATACTAATATACTACTATATCCACAAAGAATTAATAAGTACTTCTATTTTTTTTGCAGGTGTTGGTTTTGACAGAGAAGCAAGTATACGCTGCTCCTTAGTTCATTCACAATCAGTTCTGCAGCGTAGACGGAAACTTAGGAGGAGAAAAACCATATCAGGAATTCCTAGAAGAGTTCAACAAGAAATAGGTTTGCATCCTATGTTAAGCTAGATGTCAGCTTGACATGAGCTGACCAGTGGCTTGGCCATAGTACTACATAGTAATATATTTCTTTTTCTCAAGGGATTGTCTGCCCTTAACAATGTAACACCTATAATCCATTTTCTAGGTGTTTCCACAAAGGGCATTTGAGATGCAGTAAAAGCCTCATAATCTGGTTGTGTTTTTACAGGTTAAACAAAAAATGAGATGTGCCCTACCTGTACAACTGGAGAACTGTAGCAAAAATGTCTGATTTTAAAAACAGTGCAGTTATAACTGTATTGTGCAAATTACTGCTTAGGGCAATTCAGATGCCCTTTAGCAATCAGAAAATCCAGACCCAGTGGCAGTTCTATTGTCCCATATTAAAATGAGTACAAGACAATGGAGACAGTTGGGCAGAAACTGAAAACATCAGGAATCACTATTCAGCCGAGCCATGCAGCATCTCATATAATGTCAGAAATCATATCAGTAGATGATGCTTCTCTAAAATTGCAAATGTTTAATTAAGTCTTATAACAATTTATTAATATTGTTAATCTTAAAAAAGGAATTTAAAGGTCTAAATATAATTTTTAATTGACATCTATTAAAGAAACTTCAAAATCACATATAAACTAAAGTTATACCCTGGAGAACCCCTTGGTGGGCTGGGTGGGAAAAAAGGATATATACTTACTTTGTTGTGGATACAGATTTTTATGCAAATTAGAATTTCAGTGCGCCATTGAATGGACCTGATTATTTAGTGTACCATGAGTGTCCTGTTCCCCTTGTGAAAGTGGGCAGGAGAGGGTACCATGGACACCAATGCTGTCATGCCCATGGTGTTCGAAGACACGGTTTTGCATATTAATATAAATTAACATTTCTCTGGCTTTCAGGCCGCACATTTTTTTCAAGAAATATATGGTTATGATCACAGACACCTCTTTTAGAAAATCATATGTTTTTTTTCTACGTGTGACCCAGTAGCTGACAACAAGGGGTAATGAAACAATTTATTATATGGTTATTTAGTAGGTGTACTTTGTATATGAAAATATACTTGTGTTATTATTATATATATTGAGAGTGAACAAAACATCCAAAATGAGTACTATGATGGGACATGGAACAGGTTTCTGATATCAACCATGCTGAAATAAATTACATGGTACAGGGTCCTGTCTGCTTATTGTTTCCTAAAGAGTCACTGAACTTTAACTATTAAGAAAAAAATTAGCAAGGCAGAATTACTCAAAAAGAAGCAGTTAAATAATAATTAATACTTTATTTAGGGATTGCTTTGCTTTATTGTTGAATTCTTTGTTTACTAGGATAATGCATGTATTCTAACTCTATTTCTTTCTTTCAGATTCCGATGAGTCTCCTGTAGCCCGAGATCGAAATGTTATAGTTCATACCAATCCTGATATTGCAAATTCTTCAAATAGGAGGTCAGGAACTCGTGATACAGAGTGCCAAACTGAAGACTTTCTAATTGCTGCTCCATCAAGGAGGCGAATCAGAGCTCAAAGAGGCCAAGGAGTTGCGTCACTCTCTCATTCAGCAGGAAACATTGCGGCCCTAACTGAGTCTGGAGACCAAATGTTCACCACAACAGTCTCTAATAGGATTCGTTCTCGCAGTCTTCCCAGAGAAGGTGCTAGAGCAAGCAATGAACATGACTGTGTTGCTCAGTCTTCAAACTATAAAGATGATTGCTATTTAACAGGATCAGATAGGTCACTTAAGAAGAAGCAAGGCGGCTTAACTGGTCAGTGTTCTCCAGAACACCAGTCATTAGGGTTAGTATATTCTCACCATAGTCCACCATTAGAGAGAGGTAGATCAAGGCTATCTAGAATGGCAGATTCAGGCAGTTGTGACATTTCCTCAAATTCTGACACATTTGGAAGCCCTGTTCACTCCATTTCTACTGCTGGGGTGTTACTCAGCACACACATGGATCACAAAGATGATCATCAGTCATCAAGTGGTAACTGGAGTGGAAGCAGTTCTACGTGTCCATCCCAGACATCAGAAACAATTCCTCCGGCAGCTTCTCCCCCACTGACTGGGTCTTCACATTGTGATTCTGAGTTATCTTTAAATACTGCTCCCCATGCAGGTGAAGATTCAAATCTATTTACCATTGAGCAATACAATGATGACCACTTGGACAGCATACGAGCCCACAGGGCAAGCTCCTTTACATCAACTGTAGCAGATTTGCTTGATGACCCAAATAACAGTAACACAAGTGACAGTGAATGGAATTATCTTCATCATCACCATGATTCATCGTGTCGTCAAGATTTTAGCCCACAGCACTTAAGGGGAGATGGCCTTGGCTGCCCAAGTTTCACTAGTATGGGCACATATGATAGTTTTCTTGAAAAGCCAGCTTCAGAGAAAGCAGATACATCATCTCATTTCTCTGTGGACAATGAAGGATACTATACCTCCATGCATTTTGACTGTGGTCTTAACAGTAACAGAAGTTATGTATGTAACTATGCACAGTCAGGGACTGAGAATGACCGAGTTACAGGTGTTTCTTCCATGGGTTCAGACTGTGTTTGGCAACATTATGGAGATGACAGAGGAGAAGGAAGACAGAATATGTCATTTAAGAAACCAAAGGCAAAGCCGTCACCACCAAAACGAAGTTCATCTCTGAGAATTTCTGATGACCACACAGATGATTCTGACATGAAAGAACCAAAGATAACTAGTGTGCAGCAAGTGCTTCACACCTCCAGGGAAATGATGCTACCACTTGAGATTTCAAATACACCTTCAAGAACAGAAGGCTTTTCTCCACCAAACCAACAGGATGTTTCTTGGGTCAGTCAGGAAGATAATGATTCAAATAGTACTCAATTTATTACTCCAGAAATTCCATCATATAAAGAGGAAGGAGGTGAACAGCATCACTATGCAGATCTGTGGCTCCTCAATGACTTGAAATCAAGTGATCCTTATAGGTCTTTATCAAACTCAAGCACTGCTACAGGTACTACTGTCATAGAATGCATCAAATCACCAGAAAGTTCAGAGTCACAAAATTCCCAGCCTGAATCTCGTGCCACCACTCCTTCCCTTCCTTCAGTTGAGAATGAATTCAAATTAGCTTCACCAGAAAAGCTGGCTGGATTAGCATCTCCATCAAGTGGTTATTCAAGTCAGTCTGAAACACCTACTTCATCCTTTCCTACTCCTTTCTTCTCAGGACCATTGTCACCTGGTGGTAACAAAAGAAAACCAAAGGTCCCAGAAAGGAAGTCCTCTTTACAGCATCCATCTAAATGTGGAAATCTCTTTCTAGGCAAAGAAATAGAACTTCCAACTATACCTCCTACACATCATCACCTAAGTGCTCTTCATGTGTTGCATAAACCTTTGCCATACAGACCACAAGTACATGTTTTTAGCCATGTCAATCAAAATCTGCCAGAGGATGAACTTAATCCAAACTCATCACCTGCCCTTGCCATAACACCTTCAGTGCTAAAATCTGTCCATCTAAGATCAGTCAACAAGCAAAACAGGGAGTCCAGACTCAAAGAATGCACTAACATATTGTGTACACAAGATCCTACAATAATTGTTGAGACATATCCCCCTGAAAAAACAAGTGTGCCAGCTCCTAGGAAATCAATACTACGCCAGTTCTCTACTGAGGAAGCCATGCTACCATATATTGATGCATCACCTGTTGATACAAGCCCAGAAATGTTTTTCCAAGGAAGCGCTCTCTTTACAGGACATGGTTTATACAAACCAGAGGTTACAGCACCTTTGATTAACAAAGCTAAAGAAACCGAACCAGAAAAACATCCAAAGTATCGGGCTGAAGAAATTATAGAAGAAACTATTTTCACAGCACAACCAGAAACCATTACAAAATATGTAAAGGATTACTCTGTCAATATTGGTGATGTTGCTACTGAGCAAAAGAGACCTTCCCAAGAGGAATGGCACCTCAAACCAGAAAAAGAATCACAATTACATTGTGAACCATTAGTTATATCTGAGCCTGTCAAAATAGTTAACACTGGGGTTAATATAAAAGACAGAAGTGCTGAGGTGTCTTCATTGCCCAGAAATGAGCCTAACATAAGCAACAATAACAAAGTGCCTGGAAAAACTCTCAACTTTGAATCAGAGATCTCAACTTTAAATCCATTCAGTGACGAATGTCCAGAGCAGGAATATGAAATTGTATCAGGTATTCCTACCCAAAGTGCCTCAGATGACAGCAAAGGGGAAGACATAATGGAAAGCATTGATGACATCTCATGGAAAGGTTTGTTCTTATTAATTTAGTAAGAAATTGTTAATTAAAAGTTATGGTAATGGTATGTGGATGAGAATCAGTGAAATCGTATTCATTATGCCAGTCCTGTACTTTGGCAAAAAAAAATTTCTGCCTATAAAATATGCACGCACATTCTGAATCTGTGTGGGCATTACATTTCTTATTTGTATTATATTTATACGTGTGTCCTTTTATCCAGTAAGGATGTTTTGTTTACAACTACTTTAGGCTTGTCAGTATTTTGGGGTTTGTAAAAGCGTTGTGTCAGTGCTCCTGTTCATGTGTGCCCCCACGTCCGAGACATATTGCTAAACAGCCAATCTTGCTAATTAACGCTACTAGCAATGGCTGTATTTGGCCAAGCAGACACACTTGACCAATCAAAGCCATGGCTAGGGTTCCATAAGCTCAAGTCCGCTCATTTATAGTTTTGGGCCATCCTTAATTCTTTGTCAATTTTACTTACACTGTTAAAACATTAATGTAAATTGTTGCAGTCCAAGAACCCATTTGTTAGAAAAAGAGGATCAGATAACTAGGCGATACAATATCTTACAAAATACT
Source organism: Engystomops pustulosus (assembly GCA_019512145.1). Classification (NCBI taxonomy): domain Eukaryota; kingdom Metazoa; phylum Chordata; class Amphibia; order Anura; family Leptodactylidae; genus Engystomops; species Engystomops pustulosus. The sequence continues at coordinate 119,282,852 of CM033642.1, read as the reverse complement.
ATGCCCTGAAACTAGCTTGCCCCCTGTTCAAAGTGGTTTATTGAACAGGGGGCAAGAGTGATTCTAATCCAGAAGTAGGATAAATACACCTTATTTTTTATCTTTCTTATGCAAGTTAAAGAATGTTCTCAATCTTTCCTACAGAAACCTCTATGAGCGAAGACTCACTTTTATCACCAATGAGTGAGGATTCCCAGGCTGACACTGACGATGTGTTTATATCACCTAACAAACCCCGCACTACTGAGGATCTATTTGCGGTCATCCATAGGTAAAATACATTGATAGTATAGAAGTTAAAATTAAGTTGTTCAAGTAATGAGAATTATAATGTACTATAGCATTTGTTTGGTGACAAAGCTAAGCTTTCTGTTACTTGGTGCAATGAATTAATTTTCTGCCCTAGCTCTGTAGATAACCACATTGTCAGAGCCAAGGCTACCCTACAGCTTGATATAGAATTACAGATTCATTTTAATTAATAAAGCATTCCAAAGAAATACATTTAATTTCATAAAACCTATCAGTGTATACAGGATTTAAATTTTATATTATTTATAATATATATAGATATATATGATCTTAAACATTAACATCATCTTCACATGTGTACTTTATACAGATCTAAAAGGAAAGTTTTGGGCAGGAAAGATTCTGGAGAGGGAAGTGTTAAAAGCAAAACAAGAGCTTTACCCTTATCTGCACCTGTACCTGCACCAGCACCTGCACCTGCACCAGTCCAACAGCCTACACCACCAGGTTCTCAGCGGTCTGCAGGTCTTATCTACAGGAATGCCAAAAAATCAAATACATCAAATGAAGAATTTAAGCTGCTCCTCTTGAAAAAGGGCAGCAGGTCTGATACCAGTTACCGCATGTCAGCTACAGAAATACTGAAGAGCCCAGTAACTCCTAAGTCGATTGGAGATTTACCCCTTGACTCCTCTAGCTCTGAAGAACCTGGACAGTTGTCCCCTGGTAGTGATGCTTTTTCACCATTATCACCATGTTCTCCTCGGGTCATTTCTGAAGGGTTTTCAACAAAGACTGCCGCCTCTAGAGTCGGAAGGTCTCGTGTGCCACCGGTTGCAAGCAGCAGCCGTTACAGTGTTAGGTGCCGGCTATACAATGCTCCAATGCAGGCCATTTCTGAAGGTGAGACAGAGAATTCAGATGGCAGTCCTCACGATGACAGATCTTCACAAAGCTCAACGTAGGACCATAATCATGGTTCATGTGCAATAGATTGATTGCCACAAAGAAATGACTGAATCATTGCCACCGGCTAATAATTTATGTGCCAGCCCAATACAGGAAAGAAGGGATGTCTACATACCAGATATTGTTCTAGGAACAAGTTCAATTACTATTTGGAAACTTACAAAAATTGGTTTGTATCTATTTCCACTGAAAAAAAACTGCCCAATAATGTTTTTTGCTGGGTGCAGTAAGTGTTAAGGACAAATAAAAGCACTGAAAAAAATTACAATGGACAAAAAAATACTAGTGCAATTACCTATCCTTTAGAAACCTGAAAACCTTTGTTTACCTAAGCTATTGTTTCTTTATAAAATGTAGTTATTGTATATTAGTAATTTAACTAATCCACATTAAAGGGGAAGTAAATGAGAAAGTATCACTACAGAAAACTAAAAAAAAAAACTAAATATAAAAACATAACTTTGCTGAAGTGCTTCCCTTGGAAATAAGCAGAAGAACAGAAGAAAATAATTCTTGAAAATAAGTATTTTTTTACATTAGGAATTAAAATAATAGAGCAAACTTTCAAAGTAATGAAAAGGATGTAAATAACATATTTTTGATAAAGATTGTACATAGGATTATTGAACTAAAATTGGATATGCAGCCAATGAATAAAGGCATTAGAAATCATGGAGAGTATGCAGAATGCTCCTAAAATAACGTGTTGCAGCACATAAGAGAACAATAAATATGGAGGGTTAAAAGGTAATTGTATTCTGTGAATACCATCATCCTGTTCTGCATCACAGTAATACTTGACCATGACTATTATAATACTCAGCAGCCTCAAATTTCTTTTTTTTTTTGTACATTTTTAAAGATTTGAGTATATGTTTTTTCTAATGTAAAAAGACTTTGAAAAGTACTGTAGCATTTATTCTTCTTTTCCTACTCACTGATATGTTGACTGCAAGGCCAATTACATCCAGAAGAGTAACACTGGGTGTATATAGCCTAGCTCTGCAACAGCTGTTTGGAATATAAGCTATGTGGCAACGTTAAGGTCGTGTATGAATGGGGCGATATATTCGCTGACGAATTTGCGTGATATGTGACCTCCACAGCCATCCATTCTAGAAATATTGGGGATGTGTGAATGAGATTTTTTTCTAAAGTGGTCACATATATGATACATAAAAGATATGTCACGTTTGCACTCAGTTTTCAATACTATTTGAGGTGCTTTCTGTAAGTCTTTCAATCAATAAAAGCTAATTGTTAATTCCCAGTATACCTGATGGAAGTGCCATTATAAATAAAACTGTGACAACCACAAGTGAGCACAAAATAATATTGTAAAACATCTTTTCTACTGTGCATGGAATCTCAGAATATAAAATGACAAGATCACTATTATATACAGAAGAATGACTACTGTTGAAGATAAGATGTGTAGTATGGCTGGATATTTACAGTAGAAGACTGTATAGTGACCCTTTGTTCACCAATGGCTACTGTGAATTAGACCTCCTTCCATCCCAGTGTACCAGTTGCTTTGGTAGATTTTAATTTACAGTATGTTATTACCACTATTTAAAGTACAGTCCCTTACTCCAATAGAAAGTATAGAGTGCTGTTACTTTTCCTTCTAATTGGTAGGTTTGTGGTATCTGTGCACCTTAATAAGCTGGTTGCGTGATATATTCACCCTTTAGATGGAGACTTGTTAATTTGCTTAAGTTTGTATTTGTTTCCATGGCTTTGACTTATTAATACATTGGCCAAAAGAGTAAAAAGTGATATACAGAAAACTGCCAAATTCATGCAGTATAAAACCAGCTATTGTACTGACATATCATATCTATACAAACTGGTCATTCTCAGCAGTGCAGACCACCACTCCCCTTGGAACACCAGTATATAAATCACTCAGCCAGTCAGCAGGGATGATCATTCTTCCCAAATTTTTGCAGCCTAGATTATGTACAGACCCAACAAATTTCTTTCACAAGAATATTTCCCCCAAAAAATACCTTTAAATGTGCTAAAAGAGGGCAGAGGGGACATATGATAATGAAATGTATTGTTTGAGCCTTCAAATGGATACTGCAGCTCAGCCTACTCAAATAAATAGCACTGAGTACTAGGCAAATCCAAACCGGAATGCATAACAATTTATACAGATAACAACTAAAGAGTCTACAATGCACCAGCAAGAGTAGAAACCTCTTCCTCCTGCTGAATGAGTGTTTCACTCACTTCTCCCCATTAACAATACATGGATAGCCTATGATGCAAGAGAACCCTTTTGACACTCATTGGATCAAAGGACAAAGGACATTTACCATCATATTGACACATGGTAGGTCAGTCCTACTTACATGTTCATTATGTCTTCAGGGGCTAGGAACATCTTTTATTATAACCCAAAACAGTGCTATTTGGATAAAATAGACTCTTTAAAAATATGCAAATTAGCCTGAGGTGCTCAGGCTTCTGTCATCTAAGTTCCTCTTGTTTCTGCTGGCTTTTAATTTATTCACACCACTTACTCTCCCGAGTCATGCCTGCTCCAACCTGTTGATCACGAGATTTTGTAGAAAGCCACGTGACATCACCGGCTCTCTGCACGATCAACGGGACCAGGTGTAACTCAGCGAATGAAGGGCATGAATGCATAAAAACTATCGGTTTAGCCTAAATTGTATAATTTTCCTGTTCTGGGTTGTTCCTTGCCTCGAAAGACATAATGAGTTGGATTATTCAATCTGATGGTAGATGTCCTTTAAATCTAATCATTATTGCAACATCAAAAGCAGATAATTTTGTCTTCATAATTTTACTTCTAGGAGTAGTTCTTCTATACAAATTTTTGATGTAAAAGTCGTATTGTGTTTTAGCACACATGGTAGGAATAAATCTGTAACTGGAAGTTGTTAAGGGATAAACTAAAGTGAAATGTATCCAACTGCTACATTCACCCCATCTGTAGATTAGCCTGGAAATTGGAATTTAGATAAACATTCACAATATAAAAACTGTTTCATTTTTCTATAGATACTGACTTGAAGTAAAGGATAGTGAACCTGCAAGCAAAAAGACTGCATAAATAATACTTGAAATTTTTGAGTTTTGTAAGAATAATTGTGGACATTTTAAGAAAGTGATTTGCACTTTTGAATATACAGTATGTAAGACAGATGTCAATGCGTAACCGAGATAACCAAGTGATGTTTACACGTCTAAGTACTAAGTACTAAGAATGAGACAGTAAGTGGTGAAGAAGGTATAATGTAGGCTAGAAATGTATGAAAAGGAGTTTTGGTCTCCAGCAGGTTTAAATAAAAGTTGGAGATGTTGTTTTTACTATTTAATGATTTAAACATCATTTTCTTGTAACAACTGTTCCCCTTTTAAATGTGTGATAGGAACTTCAGTTACCTGAAAACTTGGAAAACTTGGGTTAGTACATATACTTTTGTGTAGAATACCAGTATTTATATCTAGGAAAGAAAGAATGAATAGTATGGGTTTCCTAGTCTTAAGATTTAATTTTTGACATGCATGACTGTTATATTACAATATACAATATATTGCATAAATGGGGGGGGGTTGTAATTTTCTCTATTCCTGCACTTAAAAAGCTTTTTACATATCTATAATGATAAAAGGTTTTTCACTTATATCTTTTTAAAGTCCCCAGCACAGATAGCATTTATCAGCCTTAAAGAGTTTAAATGTAAAGGCATCCCATACTGCACCATTAAAAGTTATAAGGGGTCATTTATCTTTAGTCAGAACACCTTTGGACTTCTTTGATTTATATTAGAGGGTTATATATTTGGCATTTGAGTTTGATGTTTTTTGCAACTTTTCTTTCAATAAAAAGTTGCAGAGTCTTGAGCCGGAGTTTACCTTTTTACCTCCCAAAATTGTGATAACTGTATTTTAAAGATATATTAGGCACAACACTGAAAAAAATAGTTGCAGCAAACTTTTCTGGGTGGGTTAAAAGGAGCTAAATTTTGAAAATATATTCAAATGCAACAAAAAAAGTGCAAATAAAACAGAAAAACATAAAAGCTAAGGCATATGGTTTCATCACTACTGATCAAAATATTTTTTATTGACATTAGCGATCATCCATTTCGGTGATAGGATTTCCAACTACAAGATAATGTATACCACTTATACATTGACCATCACCCCATATATTAGCAAACATTGCTTACAGTGATTTCACTTTTAACTCTTTATGTTTTGTTGCATAGTTCTGTAACTGTAAGACAAGAATCAGTCAGAGATCATTAAATAGGCAAAGGAGGGTTTGCTAGAAGTTTTGTGCACTGGGCAATCGGCTTGATCTTATAAAGTAATATTAAATGCAATCATTACCTATAGAATACAGTGCTTTAATGTCAAATTTGCAAATGTTGTTTGCAGATTATTCCTCATTTAGGTTTTCCCACTTTGACTATGCACATATTTTTGCTGTCATTTATGTCTGTTTACAGGTATGCTAAGATGAGCTGTCAAGATACTACCATCTGTCCTAACCTTGGACCTGTATACTTCCTTTAGGTCCAGCAATGCACATTAGAATATTTAAGGCCTTCTTAACTTTTGAACACAGTTCTAATGACAGATGGTAGTAATTTTAATGTACAGATGTAGCTCTTGTTAAGATTACCCAGATCAAAAGATCTGACCTAGTTGCCTGCACTACAGACTACAGAGTTGTCATGTTCATTGTCAGTTTTCAATCAAACATTGAAAATATAGACTAAACTAAAGGAAATATGAGACATTAGGCAGAAAGGAAAAATAAGAATAAAAGTACCGTAACATTTATGTGACCTGATTTTAATGTTGAATCTCATTTACTGTGTAATTCTAAGATAAATTGGGACATTCCCCCCATATGATACATTTTTAGGTTTCTTATCCGTTGATGGCATTGTTAATAGATAATTCACATATGAGTCTCTTGGAGACTATGGAGAGTTTAGACCAATCCAGCCTGAGACAATATACTAACTGTATATAATGTATTTATGGCCCTTTTGAATTACACAAATATTCAGACAAAACGCGATAAAAGAATATAATCATGTTGCATCTTCAGTGTGTTATTTGCCATGTCTGCTTTGGTAGGATTTAAGGCTGGCTATGGTCACATATTTGTTGAGCAAGGGCAACCCAAACAAAAAAATACAAACTCAAAATAAATAGACAGTGGTACTCCAAAGAGTTATAGATTGAAATTTAAAGCAAATCTATCATCAAAATTCAGCATGACAAACCTGGGTCATTTACTCAGAGACTGTGGTAATCTTCTTATATTTGTTATCCATGACCTCATCTCTTCTAAAATCATGCTAAAGAACCCCTTATTTCTGCAAATTCACAGGCTGTTACAAAGAGCAGAATATTTCTCACACAACCCTCTGCTCTCTCTCTCTCTCGCTGCCTTTCTAGCAGCCGCTGGAAATGCAGGGGGAGGGGAGACATGTTTTTCTCATTGTAACAGCCTGTAAATCTGCAGCACTGATGGGCTCTAGGAACACCCACAGGAGCCCTTGAGGCTCTTTGGCATAATGTTAAAAGTTGTCACGCTACGTGTGTCTGGATCTATGAGTGTGTGTTCCTGGTTTATTCATGCTTGATTTTGATGGTAGATTTCCTGTTATGTATTTATTTCAGTTAATGTCAATTTGTTTAATGAGTGCTATGGAATGTCTAAGAAGGAAAGTAGACTATTCATTGCCCTGAAGTGCTCAGTGCCACCTTGAAACTGCTTCACCTATTTATATGCTAAAGGGAGCCTTGTATCTGTAGCAGAAATTGATGGTGTAGTATGGAATGCAGATTATCCCTTACTGTTCATACATTATATGTAATGGCCCAGGTGAAATGTGCCAATCTTTATAGAATTACATATTTTACTACTAGTGTTTAGAGATGGATGTATCATTTATAGGTCATTCTAAAAGTTCCAAATTGCCAAAAGGGGCATTTATTATGTCTAATCTAGGAAAATTTCATGCATTTCAATAATAATAGGAGTTGTTTTTTTAATAATAATTAAGATGGGTCTGACCAAAAAGCTATGGTTTGGTGCACATATGAAAAAATAAAAGCCTGACTTATAACATGTAGCATAATAATACTGCTTATACTGGTGATGCTAGATACAAGACAATAATCACTGATACAATACAACTATTTTTAGATGTCAGAACTCTATTAACCAGCTCATTTTGTTTACAAATACTTTGGGTGGTTGTGGTCTTAATCTTCACATGTAAGCAGGTCAATAATAACAGAAGAAGTATCACTGTGGAAGCGTGAGGGTAGCTATGTTTTTCAAGACGTTCACCAGACTTCCAATTTATTGTTATGTTTGCACAATTTTCTTTATTATGCAATTTTTTTTCATGAATACTGAGTCATAGTCATGTAGCATTGCATTTGATGGGGAAAAATGAAAAGTAAAAATTTACTTTTGATTTGCCAAATAACATTGACTAAGTACATTGCTGAAATATAGGCTTGGACTCTGGCTTTGATGTTGAATTTTTTTTTTTACAAACTCCATTGCCATATAAAAAAGCAATGCTTTGTACCACTATCTTCTCATGAGCAATTGGCCAGAAGTATAATATATCAACAGAAATCATAAAGAATATCAATTGAGGTGACAGTGTTACTGTTTTGGTACCAGTACCAGTACTTGCTGGCGACAACGACAATGGTTAATGGACTTGCATCCATTTTGTATTTTTTTTGTAATATCTGTAAATATGAACTTTTTAAATTTCAATTGTTGCAAGAATGGTTTCTTTTGTAAAATGTTTTCAGAGTTTACATTAAATCTAAGCCTTTGTATATTTTAGAACTGTGCAACACTTTAAGTCTTGTATTTATTTTTTAGTAAAAATGGTGACAATTTCCTTTTGTGAACCCCTCTAAAATGTGTCAGAAAAGTTTGATTACATAGAAGTGTGTATAGAAGCTGCAAATAAACGTGACTGCAATGAAAGCACTATTTTTTTTGTTGTTTGTTTAATGGCATAGCTCTTTAACATCATATAAGAATTCTTTAACACAAATCAAAACGCAAATATATTTTGTTTCACAAATGAATAGCTCTTAGGATGTATGTAACAATGCCTATTATAATGATTACCTATGTGCCACACTTTCTTTGCTATTGTTTTCAGTTTAGCCTACTCCTGCAGTAGTCTCCTGGATAGAGATATGGTTTCATAGAGGGGTTAGGCTGCTGCTCCCTGCTCACCCTGGATAGAGGGTAGGTCATGTGACAGTGCTCTCTGTGTGTAGTTCAGTGTGTTCAGCACTGTGGATGCCAAAGTTTCCAACACAGTATGGTGAAGTAAAATTTCTCCTGTGGTCCCTTTAACCCAGTCTGTGATTCTACAGAACTTTCTCTTTACATTAATGTGTGTCATATAACTCTCTGCAGCCCCCTCTCCCCACCTTCTGCCCTCCTGACACTTTCTGCACAGGTGAAGCTTTAACCCTTAGTGCTCTCACAGCACAGAATATAAAGTTCATGTAACTATTTCACTGCTGGTTCCTTACATTCTCCATGTTACTTGACGCAATCAAAGCTGCCAAGCTAGCCACTATTTATATCAAGTACAGTATAGGCCCATTTCTTTCACTGGGTGGGTGAGCGACGGCCTTGGGCACAACCCGGTGGAAGAAACAGGAGCACAAGCAGTTGTCCACTGCCTGAGTAAAAAAAATAAAGAAATAAACAGAGTACTCACCTTCCAGTTCTCCTAAAGGACCAGACCCCTGAGATAATAAGAATATTGAAAGGTTTCAATTCAATACAATTGTAACCAATCTGATGAATACAAAAATTGCAATTATCATGTATCAGAAAACCTGACATCTTCTGATTGAGATTGCATTTTGAAGATCCTCAAAAGTTCAGTTTATTGGCCTACAAAATACATAAGACAGATGTCCTGTTAGTTTCCAACAGCTGCTAAGAAAATAATAGAAAATGAACTAAAATTGGTGAGAACAATAAAACTTCAAAACTTAATTTATCTTGGTTCATATATTGTTTGAATTTGGATCATTCAGTGGGGCAGATTTATCAAGCTGTCTGCAAGTAATAATATTTCTAGTTGCCCATGGCAACCAATCACAGCTCCCCTTTAAAATATTCATGAGCACTGGTAAAATGAAAGCTGAGCTGTGATTGGTTGCCATGGGCAACTAGAAATATTCTGACTTTCACACTTGATAAATCTGCCCCAGTGTCTCCATGCACTTTATCTGGCTAAAGTAGTAAAAATGCAATCTCAGAAGACGTCAAGTTTCCTGATACAAGATGATTGCATTTTTTGTATTGAACAGATTGTTTACAGTTGTATTGAAGGGAAATCTTTCAATACTCTTGCCATCCATAGGTGTCTACTAATTCTATTTTGGTGCTTAAAATGTATGAATTTGGTCCGTGAATACTTTTTATGTGATTGATTTTGATCTCCTGTCTTGCTTACAGGTCCGCAATCTCCATGAAATTCTACAAAATAGATGATACTTTTTTATTTTACAATAATGCAGCAAAGTCTGGTCTTTTTTTATTTTACAATAATGCAGCAAAGTCTGGTCTTTGACCTGAACCTTCACTACTGTGAGACAGCCATGACATAGGAACAATATTGCAATAAAATTTTGAGTTCGAACCTTACTATGTGCCTCAATTAAATCGCCACTGTTTGGAATCTTGGCCACAAGGAGATTGTCACGGGTGCGCATGCGACCCATATCCTGGGTCGCAAGCGCACCTGTGTATCTTCGTGTGTCCTAGAGCCAACCTGCACGCCAACTTACCCTTACCGGCTCCAGCGCCAGTCTCCGCTGAAGCCCAGCATCCTGTGTCCCTTGCCAGATCTTTGTGCCTCATAGCCTTAGAGAAAGCTTGTCTGATGCCCTGTGCGATTATCCTGATTTCCCGTTGTGACCTTGATTCCGTTCCTGACCTCGCTCCTATGTTGCCCGTCCTGACTTTCGGCTAGGTCCCGACTATGATCATATGCTGCTGTTCTCGGCCTCCTTGCCTTACGATTCTGTACTTTGTCTTGGCCACCACCGTGGACAAGTCGCGCCTGTGGAACAAACTGATGGTACCATGCCGCAACAAGTCCAACCTGCTTTGCAGCGGACTTTGGTGAAAACCGGGTACCACTTAGACTCCAGAACCCCAGGTGTCGGCTTACTTTGTAGAGAGAATCCACTACCAATGATCCTGACAGAGGTGCTTGGTCTAAGATTTCACTCTGTGTCTTATTGCACTTATCTAACTAAATCAAAACTTTTCATTTGGTTAGTAAAAAAAAATGCAATCTCAATCAGAAGACGTCAAGTTTTCTAATACATGATGATTGCAATTTTTGTATTCAACAGATTACAATTGTATTGAATTGAAACCTTTCAATATTCTTACCATATTGAGGGGTCTGCTCCTGTTACTTTGGTTCCTTCCCTCAAGTCAACAGCTAAAGGAAGATCCTCAAAAGTGCAATTTACTGGCCTACAAAATACATAACAGAGAAGTCCTGTCAGTTTTCAACAGCTGAAAAGAAGATAATAGCAAATTAATTAAATTTGGTGAGAATAATAAAACTTCACAAGAACAAAAGGTTTGTATGGTGTTAGCCAGTTGAAGAAATACAGCTAAATGAAGATCCCCAAAAGTGCAATTTACTGGCCTACAAAATAAATATAAGAGAGAAGTCCTGTCACTTTCCAACAGCTGATATGATGCTAACTACCATCCTGCAGGGATCTGTAATATGAGATCCAGTAGTGGATTGTAATATAGTCGGTTTGGGCAGTAGACCCGGGCCAAAGCCTTCTGGGGGGCCCATGGCCACCCAAAATACCCACCAATTCTATACTGGGAAGGGCCTTCACCCATGATATCCTCATACATAGCAGGCAGAAGGGACACATCCTCCATTCCCCAAGAAGCTTGATTCTAGTATGTAGGAAAAGAATTCACAATTTAAAGGGGCTATAATATTCATACAATGCCGCTCACATGGCAGTCTTAATGTGCCCCTGATGTGATCACTTTTCTGAAAGCTTCTTGAGCCGGATGTTTATAACCAGGCTCACCAAGGCAGTCCACACCACAGATTATAAAGCATGAGTGTACCCAAATAATGCAAATAGTAATACATGATATAAGAAAAGAACAAATGCTGACAGGGCAACAACCCAAAGTTACATTCATGTGATGTAGTAATTGATTATAGCAGTAAGTATGAGTAGAGACTAGACATAATGGGGTAAATGTATAAATACTGTAAGTTACACAAGATGATCCAGCCTTGTTCACTCGTCCAGCCTCACTCGTCCTGCAGTCCCAAGCAGCCAAGAATGTGTCGCTTTAAAATGCAGTGAGAGCAGCATCTCTTAATATTACATGGTACTGCACAAAGATTCCTCCTGGCTGGTGAACTCCTATGCTGGGGTAATGGCCTGGGCATCTACTGAGAAGCCTCTAAGTGCCAGCTCTGACACCTTTGCCATAGGTTCTCCACCACTGGTCTATATCTCCTATTAGTTGGTTTAATTTATTTCAGTACATTATATCAAATACAGGTGGTAGATAATAAATTACACATGAAATGACAAAAAACTGGTCACAAGATTAAAGCTTTTTAAAAAAACACACTATAAAATGTGAGGAATGTTCACTTAATACAAAAGGTCAATAAACCAGTGAGACAAGCACATACTGTACATGACTAACTCATGTTTTTGCTGCAGCCTTGGTCACACCTACTTTTATTTATGCCACTCCCCTATGTTGTAAAAGTGTCCCTTTATAAATGTACTTTGGTTCACGTTGTCCCTCCTTGTGTTTGTTGAGGTGCCCGCGACAACATAATGTGCCACCTACCACTTACTATACATGATGTGATACTTTTTCCACTGCCAACGTCTCCTATCCCACCATAGGGCTGCTCCCTTACCTTTTATACAATGTTGTCTCCATTACTGCATCTCCAGTGATTCCCCTCATGGATTCTTCTACCTGAGGGGTTGTTGCTGCTCCTGGGGTAGATGGGGTAGAGTCTTGAAGTCTCGGAGGTCTTTGATGTCATCTTCCTGCAACCACAGTCACATGCCAACTGTCATCTCCCAAGTACAGGAAAGTAAGGACGATCCTTATTGGTTGCTGCATACCATCACCTAACTGCACAATTCTATCACATCTTTAGATGGCAGAAAGAAGAAAGCATCTAATAGGTTGTGTTTAATAACCAAAGACCGGATTGATTTATTCTGTCAAACAAATAACATGTCACATATATATATATATATACTGTATATATATATATATATACATATATACACTCACTGGCCACTTTATTAGGTACACCTGTCCATCTGCTCGTTAACACTTAATTTCTAATCAGCCAATCACATGGCGGCTACTCCGTGCCAGAAGGGCTGGTCTGAGTATTTCAGAAACTGCTGATCTACTGGGATTTTCACGCACAACCATCTCTAGGGTTTACAGAGAATGGTTCAAAAAAGAAAAAACATCCAGTGAGCGGCAGTCCTGTGGGCAGAAATGCCTTGTTGATCCCAGAGGTCAGAGGAGAACGGGCAGACTGGTTCGAGCTGATAGAAAGGCAACAGTGACTCAAATCGCCACCCGTTACAACCAAGGTAGGCAGAAGAGCATCTCTGAACGCACAGTACGTCGAACTTTGAGGCAGATGGGCTACAGCAGCAGAAGACCACACCGGGTGCCACTCCTTTCAGATAAGAACAGGAAACTGAGGCTACAATTTGCACAAGCTCATCAAAATTGGACAGTAGAAGATTGGAAAAACGTTGCCTGGTCTGATGAGTCTCGATTTCTGCTGCGACATTTGGATGGTAGGGTCAGAATTTGGCGTCAACAACATGAAAGCATGGATCCATCCTGCCTTGTATCAATGGTTCAGGCTGGTGTTGGTGGTGTCATGGTGTGGGGAATATTTTCTTGGCACTCTTTGGGCCCCTTGGTACCAATTGAGCATCGTTGCAACACCACAGCCTACCTGAGTATTGTTGCTGACCATGTCCATCCCTTTATGACCACAATGTACCCAACATCTGATGGCTACTTTCAGCAGGATAATGCGCCATGTCATAAAGCTGGAATCATCTCAGACTGGTTTCTTGAACATGACAATGAGTACACTGTACTCAAATGGCCTCCACAGTCATCAGATCTCAATCCAATAGAGCATCTTTGGGATGTGGTGGAACGGGAGATTCGCATTATGGATGTGCAGCCGACAAATCTGCGGCAACTGTGTGATGCTATCATGTCAATATGGACCAAAATCTCTGAGGAATGCTTCCAGCACCTTGTTGAATCTATGCCGCGAAGAATTGAGGCAGTTCTGAAGGCAAAAGGGGGTCCAACCCGTTACTAGCATGGTGTACCTAATAAAGTGGCCGGTGAGTGAATGTATGTGTGTGTGTGTGTGGGTATGGCATTATAATAACTCTACTAGTAATTCTACTCTAACCACCCATTGCAGGGTTGCATAACCGCGGTGCACAATGATGGTTTCAGTCAGGTAGGTAGCGTACATCTGACAAGTAGTTATCTCTCCTGGATCCTCTCCTGCTCTGCTCTTCTTATGCCGGTTCTATGAGCTGGCATCATTACCCAGGGCAATGCAGTACCGCAACCCAACCCCCCCCCCCCCCCGAAGCAAGGGCAGTCCACAGGTGCAGTGAGTACATGTCATCTTTACTGCACTCACCGCTCCCAGGTTCTATCCTGATCTTGGCACTGCACGTTTCGAACGTATATATTTAGTTCTTATTCATGGTCTGACCATGAATAAGAACTAAATATCTACGTTCGAAACGCGTAGGTCGTCTGTTATCTGCAATGTAACACCCCGTTTTTAATGGATATGGAATAAAGCCTTGATTTTTAAGCTATTTTGAGTGCCGGTCATACCTCTCTTGGACATAATGTAAAACTCCCTCAATGTTATATTATATACAGCTCCCTTATAGGTTATATTATATATAACCCCCCTCACTCCTTCATTATAAACAGCCCCTTCCCCCCTCCCATTGATTCATTATATACATCCCCCCTCAACCTTCATGGATTTATTATATATAACCCCCATTGATTCATTATATACAGCCCCCCTCACCCTTTGTGGATTCATTATATTAAGCCACACTCACCCCCATTATATACAACCCCCTGAGGAGGCTAGGTTGCTAGCAATATGCCTGGGGTCTTCACCCTGGCTCCCCCCACCGCCTCCTACTGCATGATCTTTCACCATTACAGGTAAACCTGTGTTTCTTCTGTGCTTTTTCCCATCTTACCCAGTTGAATTACTGGGATTGATTTCCCAGTCAAATACACATACATATTCATGTAACCGCTTTTTGGTTTGTGGGTAAGCACAATACTTTGCATATATTTTCACATTTTCTTGGAGAGGAGGGGTCTCTCTGTAGGTAGGGGGAGCTGGTGGTTTGCAGAGTGACCAGCACTATCATATGCTGGGTCACTTTGCTTGGTTGGATTTGTCTGCTTTGTACACACTTTTAGATGTTTTTACCTTTGTCTGTTTTTGTTGTGGTATATTATAATACTAATAAATTTGTATATTTTTTGGTCATATAGCATACGTCTTTGTCTTCATTTTTTTGCTTAGAAGTCGTAACCCTGCTGACTATATGTGGTTGTAGCTTGCAGCAAGAAGATGGAGAAATAGGGGTGAGTAATCAATTATTAATTCATTTTTTTGTGGTAGAGTGGAGATGTGATGCAAGAATACAAGTCACAGAGCACATTATTCACAGGCGATGTACACACATACAGCACATTATACACAGGCGATGTACACACATACAGCACATTATACACAGGGGATGGTACATACATATACATAGGTGCATACCGTTTTTTTGGTAAGGTATACACCATGCCACTAGACCAATGTTTTACAAAATTACCAAAGTACATCAACATATAACCTTTATTTGCAAAAAATTTGGTAATTAGAGAACAGGAATGACTGTACAAAAATTTCAAAAATAAATTTTCTGAAGGTTACAACAGTCACCAATCAGTAGGAACTGTACAGGTCTTTGCTTTTAATGACTTCAGCACATCTGCAGCACTAGAACATCACTAGTCTCTCAAAGCTCTCTGCTGAAAAACCAGTAAATCTTCTTCCAGTCTCTTCCACAGTTCTGTGACTGTTGTGGGTTTCTTGACCATAACTTTGTCCCCAAGAGATATTTCAGAGGTTTTCTGTTGGGTTAGCTATTTCAACGTTTTCAAGGAACTACTTGACTCATTTTGCTGTGCTGTAGTATTGTTCTGCATTAAAATTGCTGGCTGATTCAGTGAAGAATGCAAAGAAGGAACCACGTGTTGTTGAAGAAGGTTCTGATACATACTTGCATTCACCCTGCCATGAAGCTGTATGAGAGGTTACCCAAACCAGGACACTTTCTTCACCACCTTTCACTGACGTTTTTACACACTTTGGGTTCAGTCTTTCCCCAGTTTTTCAATGAACATAATGTTTCCCATAAGATTCAAATAAATTAAACTTACTTTCATCACTAAAATGAACTATGGACAACTTCTCCTCTATCCACACAACATATGCTTCTCAGCTCCTTGCATCTGTATTGCATGGGGTGTTGCTTGGGTCGTGCAAGAACTGGGTTAAGGGCCACTCCTGTACAAAGCCCCCCTCACACATGCTTGCACCAAGAACAATTGTACTTTACAGCTACAGAAAACACAGGCAAAATAATGTTCCCCAAATGGCCTAACATGTAAAATTGCAACCTACACTTAATACATAAGGCCTCTACTAATTCCCCTTCAATGTGACCCGACTGAATAATGTCACCTCTATTCCCCTATACTTAATGTCCCCTCATAGTGGCCCCTTTCTAATCATGTCCACTGAAAGGAACTCCTCGCCTTATTATAACCACACTAGATAATGCCCCCCACTAAAATAACAACATAATGAATATTGCCCCTATAATAAATAAGTAATGGTCCCTCAGCCCCCGGTAAGTGATGTCCCCATAGTCCTCAGTAAATAATGTCCCCACCAGCTTCCGCAAGTAATGTCACACACAGCCCCAAGTGATATCCCCCAGTTTAAAATGCAATCCATAGAAACAGGTAAGAAGATGACCTGATTGTATATGCACTTCAATAGAAAAGCATGTTATTTGTAATAAGCACCCAGTGTTTTGCATTTTTTACATGCAAAACACCAGAAGCTCGTTACCAATCAGATAATAATTGCTAATTGCAATAATAATAATTATTATAATAAAGCTGGCACTGATAGCAGCTGTTAACCTTTTGACTGCCTCAAGCAAAGCCACCCAGTGGCAGTCAAAATCTGACGTGTGGATGCAACCATTTTGGCTTTGATCGTGACGTCACCTCATCGGGGAGCGACAATTAGCCTGGTGTCTTTATGAAACTCCAGAACCTGTTATTGCTGAAGATGTGTAACAGTGTTCCAATCTATAGCAAATTCTCCATATATGTACTGCAATACAGTAGTATTACAGTATATGGTAGGAGCAGTCAGACACCCAGGGGTTTGAAAAAAACCTAGGGTGCCTAAAAAAAATACATTTTTTTAAAAAAGTTTAAGAAAGTAGTTCAAATAAACCCCCTTTGCCTAGAACTGATATAAAAATAAACAATTAAAATGCTAAGTATGTTAGGTGCGTCAAAAAGCCCCGTTTTGTGAAAATGTAACAGTTATTCCAGGAAATGAGCCACATAACAGAAAAAAGCCACCAAATGTCTAAAATACTGCGTTTTCACCATTTTGCATCACATGAAATTTTTTATAAAAAGTGTTAAAAATGTCATGCAGTCCTTAAAATGGTAGCAATGAAAACGCTGGCTCGCCTTATACAGCTCTGTACATTGAAGTATAAAAAAGTTTTAGTGGAGACATTTGTTTTTTAATTCAAATGTATTAAAGCATAACATCGATATAAATGTGTTATCTCCGTGATTGTACTGAGCCAAAGAATACATGGAGAGGTTTCATTTGGAGCGCACAAGAAAATGGCATAAATACATTTGTTACATAATTTCTCCACATTTGGCTTCTCAGTACAAGGCATGGAATATTAGATACTATCACTAGGAGGGACACATTGTTATGCAGAAAAGCTCTGTACATGGAAAAATAAAAAAGTGATTGATTTCTAAGGTGGAAGATGAAAAATGGAAAAAGGGTCAAGTCTATAAAGGGTTAAAATAGAGCTATTGTCCTCATGTTAGGCTGTAGGACTACACTTATGATAGGGAGGACCACACATAGGACCACACAATGACCTTGGCATTTAGGAAATTGATCTTTAATTTTGATCTCCAGTGTACAGGGCTCACAGCAGAGCCGAATGCGATCCGCCCCTCCCGCCCATGTGACTGATCACGTGGCCGTGACATCAGCAAAGGTCCTTTAGCTATTAGGATTCGGTGTGTGCCGTCGTCCGCTGCAGGTCTGATATACGTGATCGGTGGCCGCTCGCGCCGGTCGCTTGTGGTCTCGTGTCCGTGTGTGAAATGTGGGGTGGGACGGGCAGCTTGTTTACATTGTGCGCTATGGGTGGAGGGGGAGTAATGGCCTCTGCATATAGTACGTCCTGAGCCCTGCCTGACACTACCTAATACTCCGTGTTACACAAGAGAGCGGCAGGGAGGTCCCATCCCGAGGGATCATTGTGTCCATTCCCCCTCAGAGGTTGTTTCACACCATACAGAAGAGTCACATCTAGCCTCTAGGGGCAGTGGCGCCCACTAGCGGTCGCGTCTTTAATTACATGACAAGCATCCTGGGTTTCCTCTGCATGCCATGGGCTGCAGCCTGACTGAGGGTACCCACTGGTATGGCAGGGGCACATCTCTGGGCACTAGTTTATACTGAAGAGATGCCTTTATGCATTTTGGCGCTTTCAATGTTTTGCTTCCATTTTAGAAGATGCAAATCTTCAATCAGTGACTGCTTCCTGCTGGACACGTATCGTCTACCCCTCGCCATGCAGAGTGATGTCAATGCCACTGAGGAGATGGAATTTCGCATTCCACACAAACGCCGGAAAGTTAACAACTTGATGTCAGAAACGATGGTACGTATAGTGGTTATAGCATTAGCATCCGTTTTACCCCAATAATTGCAAGGCTAGAAAAAAGTATATAGTTGGGAAAATACTAAAATATGAAATTGTCACAGTATCTAAAGGGGTTCTTTAGTGACAACACATTAGCCCCTATCTATAGCATAGCAACTTGTTGACCTGTGAAAGTTTCAGAAATGGGACCCTCACAGGTCACGAGAATGGGGGTCCTTGAATCTTCCCACACATGTTTTCATGACACCTAGTCTGAAACTTTTTTTTTATGGATCTCTCATATCCAAAGGAATACAAATTGGCCATTAATGGATTTTTCATGTACAAGAATTCGCTTATATATACATAGGGGTCTCTGATAGTGGGAGAGTCAAACACATTAACTTGAGCGACTCCATACCACTTGGACGTTCAGGATTCAAAAGTCCCATAAAAGTCAAAGGAGTACAGGACATGCCTCCATTCTGCACTGCATTGACTTCTGGATTGGCTTACAGGATGTACGAAACCTTGTGCTCCTACTGGTAAGGAGCAGGTCTGGTGTCTTGCCTGATCAATCGTTCATCCCCGATCTTAGGGATATATGTGATGCCCCTCCTGTAAGTACATATGCAAGCAAACTTGGAATCTACATTGTTTATTTATCCATTTTCCCTTCTGTCCAGCTTATTTTACATTAGTTTAATCCATTACATTTTTAAATTTTTTTTATGTAATGCATTAATGCAGTGTGAATTCGCTTTTGTCTTGGTGTGCAGATAGGTATGCAAGGTGAAGAATATGAAGAAATTAACCACTCGGAGTATGACTATGAGGCTGAATATGAGAATGTAAGTCTGGTTTTCTCTTTTTTATCGTTATTTTGCATCTATTGGTAAGATTTTTCACAAGTATCTCATGTATCTCTGTACTCCCGTGAATATGCCGTCTTCCCATATGAATTGACACCACCCTGGCATTTTTGCACATATCACTTTTGGTTTTCTGGATATACTGGGGTAGATGTATTAATGTTTTGGTCTTTAAACCAGTGCACAGTAGTACTAGACAGTTGTTGCGATCAGATTAATCACTGTGTCTGATGCTGGATGATTCTTCTTGTGCAGTATAAGGATTCATTCACACGACAATCGCAATATGCACACGGTGGTGGTACGATGCCACAAGATAGATAGAAGATCGATCTATTTTTTTCTGTGTGTACAGCCGCACAATGCTGTCCTCTATAGGGAAGGGGTCACCCCCTTCTCCTCTGCTTGACAATTCATGTAAAGGTAGCCAAGACTGGAGAGTTGTTCTTTGCACCACCTATTAGTTGGTCTAGTTTGCTGTACCACAATATTGAATTTTTTGACGTAAGGACCATTTTCCTGCAGGCCACAGCACTGTATAACCAAGCATATGTAAAATTGCCTAAAAATGGTCTAAAACCTTTTATAAATGT
The DNA here is from genome assembly GCA_019512145.1 of Engystomops pustulosus. Taxonomy (NCBI): domain Eukaryota; kingdom Metazoa; phylum Chordata; class Amphibia; order Anura; family Leptodactylidae; genus Engystomops; species Engystomops pustulosus. Next base: position 119,262,976 of record CM033642.1, on the reverse strand, counting down.
GGCGCACAGCATTTGAGGTGTAAATGACAATAGTTTCGCGTAGACCATTTGATACACCCATGTTAGCCTCTACACAATTTTTGCATAGGTTTTCGCATTTTATGCTGGCTAATCAGTTATAGACTTGGGTTGATCGTTCTCCAGGGTCAAGTGGAGGGAGATAAAAAGTGAGTCCATGTCCTTGTAAGGACGACATGTTAGATGAAGGTTTACCTTAGGTACTTCTTGATAAAACTCTGTGTAGGCTGCACTGCAGGATCTCCCTCTAGCCGGCAACATGCAGAGAGACACTGCACCTCCAAGGGCCGTGCCACTGCATTCACAGGCAGTATGGACGCCCGGGGGGATGGCACTTCATTCTCAAGCATGGAGTAGCTTGAGCTGCTCGATGCTTGTAGAAGCAGTTTTACTCTTCAAAAATATAAAGCCACATCTGACTATTTCTCCCTCTTTTTCTGACATGTTGTGAGCTGCAGACTCCATTTAAAGATGGTGGTGCCCCGCAACAGACCTGAACATTGTTTTTTTTTTTTCATCAGGCAAGCATCATATCAGACGTCTCTTACACTGGAGAACAGATGCCTACACTCACAGAAGTTCTCAGCTATTGCCAGGTACCGAAGGATGAGCACATTATTTCTCCACACAAACACAGCTTTTGCATTGTTTGAAGGGTTTTGCTGAAATAAAAAATATTGATGACTTATCAGTATCTGTATTCCAGGAAATATTTTCACTTCATCTCCTAAGGATCTGAAAACTCTCATATTCCTGCAGTTGTGCACCAGTATACTGTACAGTGTTGCATCTAAGCAGGGGTATAAGTAGAGAAGTTTCAGAGAAAAATGAAAGCGTCTCATCCTGACCAAAGAAACTTCTGCCATACAGTGCACAGGACAGTATGAGATGAGAGCTTATAATAGTATTAAAACACATACAAGTATTTATGTATATAGTCATTACATGCACTGTTACATTAAAGAGGACCTGTCACCACCCCAGACTTCCCAAACTAAACATACCGGCATGTAGGCGCTAGTATCATGATTCTGGGGTACTTGGAATGTTCGTTCTAGCCCCCTCTGTTCCCGAGATATGCCCCCCAAGATACATGCACCAATGTATCTTGCAAGCAGGGCTCTCACTTCTATTGTTCCATATGAATGTTTGTGCTCTGTAATGTAATATTATTTTTGTATATGTCCCCTATGATTTGTAAAGCGCTTCGGAATTTGATCGCGCTATAGAAATAAAGATGATTATTATTATTAATAATGATATGTATGGATGCTTTCCCAGATAGTAAAAACTGCTGACACCGTGATGAAAAGTCAGGTTATTAACTGGTTGCTACACCAGCTTGTTTTATAAGGAAATCACTATAGGATTTCACATTACCATATATACTCGAGTATAAGCTGAGGTACCTAATTTTAACACAAAAAAACTGAAAAAACTATTGACTTGACTATAAGCCAAGGGTAGGAAATGCATTGGTCCTAGCCCAGCCCCTCCCCAGCCTATAAGAAAAATAAAAGCGTACTCGCCTTCCGACGCCCGCCAGGAGCGTCCAACGATGCTCCGGCTCCCTTTTCCGTGTGGTGCCGTCGCTCGAGCTGTGATGTCAACGGCTTGCTGACGTTCTAGTGTGTGCGCCACCTTTGGCACACACTGTGATGTCATCTAGCTGCTGATGTCACAGCTCGAGCAACAGCAGCGCACGTAGAGAGGGAGCCGGAGCATTGGTGTACATCCCGGGGTGGCGTCAGAAGGTGAGTACACTTATATAGACTCGGGTATAAGCTGAGTTAATGTTTTCCAGCACATTTTAGTGCTGAAAAACTCTGCTTATACTCAAGTATATACGGTATTTGTATTATGTTTCTGTACTATTACTGTAGTCTGTTTCTGCGTTCTGTACTATTGGTCTATTCATAAGTAAATGTGTAGCCTATGATCCAAGTTTAAAGGAATGGTAGTGTTTCTAAGCTAGTGAACATTTTAATATCACAACAATGCAAAAATTGATTGTGAACATGGTTACAATGCAACACCAAGTTTCTGTAGCAGATCATAGTTATCTTTAAGTGTTGGCTCACCAAAATGCAACTGAATGTAAAAATACGTCATTTTAGGCTATGTATGAAATGGTCCTCAAACTGGATAAGAAGATGGATTTACTCCAGAAAAAGGTATCTGAGATGCATCATGCCCGGATGAAGCCACATTTTAAGCCTGTAAGTTTTTTATCTATTCTATTTTACTTGACCTTTAGTAAATAAGATATTCATAACTTAAAACAAAATTTCTTCAATAAGGCAATATTTTCCTTATTGCATTGTGGAAAACATATTTGCATATTTGTCAAAAAAATTGTTACTGGGGCACAATATGTGTTTTACATATTAATCTGTGTCCCTAGAGATGTCACTATACCACTGCTTTCTATGAAATATCTCCTTGTGAATTGTAGGTTCAGTGATTTTGCCAGGCAATCATTTTGACTCCTGTCAGTCTGTCAAACAGGGGCGTAACTACAGTGGTGGGGCCTGCAGTATCAGGGGGCCCCGTCAGCTGACCTGATACTGAAGAATGGAGGATTTTCACCATTATATACATATTATGCTGCATGTTGTACAGTATGATATTTATATAACATGTATGTGTGTGTATGGCAACACATGAAGAGTTAGCGACGCTCATAGTGAACCACACCGGTACTGTGCAATAAAAGGCTTGTCTTTATTTCAGCTGGGGTACATCTCGCAGGTAGCAAAAAACATGGATCGACGATATCGCGTCTTAGTCAAGATCTCAAACCAACACACGTCATTACACATATATATGTACATAGTATGTAGATGCTCCCCCAAAAACCGGTCATTCGGGAGCAGGCAACGATGGAATAGGTAGACAACCAGAAAACCCAGCCTCCATTACCTTGTACACCTCCATTAGATGCCGGCAAAATCCTCCATGGTAGGCGGAGTTAAAAGTCACATGACACAATCATGTGACACGTCACATGAAGACATTGCACGGATACTATCAACGTCCCCATAGCAACCCGGGCTGGTGTGAAAGGGGAGTGTATTTTATTGTAAGTCCACACATCATACTTATGAAAAACATGATGTACCCTAGCTGAAATAAAGACAAGCCTTTTATTCCACAGTACCGGTGTGGTTCACTACGTGTGTAATATGTATATTTTTAAGCAGAAATGGGGGCACCATTCAGAATCCTTCTATGGGGCCCTGTCTCTCCTAGTTGCGCCCCTGCTGCGAACCCATCTGATACTAATGGGACTGTGCAAGGTGTGATCTGTCATATTACCTGTTCTGTCTACAGATGATATTAAATTGTGCACATGTAGGTAGAGGGAGTGGGGCAGCACCTGACTGCAGCATCAAAGTTATTTTTTTAAGATCAAAAATGCAATGGAAAATAAAACTTTGTTTTTTTTTTTTTAACCTTTTGTTTTACTATGGTTGCACAGAGGCCTGTAAATTTTCAAACCAGAAGTACTCAGCCATCATCCCAAGGTCATGTGAGGTTACAGAAACTTAACCAAAGAATCCCAAATTCACTGATTCTGCAGCCTCCGAGAAATCCTCCAAGCCAACCTCGAAACCAAGATGAGGAGAGAAAACTGCACCATCTAATTTCACCAAAGTTTAATCCTGCTCCTTCAATATCTCTTCCAAAGGAGACTCCGCAGACTCTTCTCAGATCAAGTCCACCTCTACCTACCATTGTATCTACCCATTCTTTACAGTCGATCATTACTGTATCGGATGAAGATAATAAAGAAGTAAAAATAGAAACCTTACCTGAAAGTACTTGTTCTTCCCCTCCAATGATCACTGCACCTCTTGCAAGTTCATCAATAAGTCAGAAAAATGCTGGAGTAGCTATTGCAGAGGATGAGCCAGTGATGGTGCCAAGTATTACAGGCCAAAAGATTATCACCAGTGAAGAACTACCTTCATCTTCAGTTCAGCTAGTTCCAATATTTGGTGAGTGACAATACTTTCCCGTACATTAATTTTGTAGCTGGAACACATACCTCTTTCTTTTTACTTTAGAGGTTTCTCTATGAAAATAGGATATTACCTATTGAATTTATGATCTCTGATAGTTGTATTATGAGGAAACAAGCACCATTTTAATTCACAGTGGAGAGAAATTTAGAGGTGGTCATGTATGCAATGAATGTGGCTAATGGAGACGAGGCTGCTAGAGGTAGAGCCAGCATTGCATGTATGACTACTACTTTGTGTAGTGAGGTGGACTAGTGTATATAAAGCTTTGTTATCCCCAGTTTGTAATATTTCCTGTGTACAGTTGATACTCCTTTACAGGGATTATCTCAAGAAATCACATACTCTGCCATTATACTCCATGATACCTTTTTCATTATTTCAGTGGTGTTGGATTAGTAGTTTAGCCTTCTAGTCTTTGCAGCTTGTGATATTTTATACTTCCATTGCCATGTTTCCAGAGTTCCTTGGAGATCCGAATCGGAACATCAAAGTCCCAGGCAGTGTCTTGATGAAAGCAAGACAGAAGACTCAGCCAAAGTATGCTGCCCGTTACCTCGTCCGTGCCTTGTTCACTAAGGAGGCATTGTTGAGCGGTACCAATGGATCAAGCATTCAAGGACTGATGGCACTTGATGCTAACAAGGTTTCTGCAATAAGAGGTAGTGTACATTGGAATGATTATTGAATAGTTAAAGTGACCCTTCGGACAGAAAAAAAGATCTATACATCAGGCTTAAACTATGAACCCTATATTGCCTTATATTTTCACCTTCAATTGGTTACTGACTCCTGAGCAATGGAGGGATAAGCTCTGCAGGTGGCAGGTTGCTGCCAAAATGGGAGACTCCCTACAAGGGAGGTACATTAAGCAATAGAGGCACCCAGAACTAAAAGGATAGCTTCATGTTATGTTGACTGTTAATCTTTATCATTCTTGCTTTATCGAAGTAGAGTAAAACAGATAAAATCCAATTTGCAGTTCATATGACACAGTTCACGATTACAGGTTATACATTGTTTGTATTTCGTATATTGTGAGAAGATGGTGATGAGATAGTGAGAACTTTCTCTTGGATGCTGTATTGACTGTTAATCAAATTAGGCTTTTGTTTTGTGTGTCTTGTTTTTGTGGAGGATCTCTTTAATGTCAATATACTTTTCCAAAATAAATACATAAAAAGTCCACATTCAAGCCAGGCCCACTTACTCATCCTTTTTATTTTATACTGCATACCCAATGACTCTATGGGGTCCCAAGAGGGTTCCACAAAAAAACAAGAAATTAGAGTACAAAGTTAGAGAAGGTAGAACAAGGAGCTCAGTGAAGGTTGAAAAATATGTGGGGGCAAAAGCCAGAAGACGTGAGTAAAGGGGGAAGGAAAGGGGTGTATGTCGAGTCCACGAGAAAGCTTATGTATTAAGGAGATTGTTGAAATTTTGTCCAAGTTCCCAGGTTTTGTAGAACCTACCATAGGTACCGTGCGTGGAGGTGGTAAGATCTTTTATGTGCATGCAGTCACCCACATTGCCATTGTCGGTCGTGAGGTTTAGTTCCAGGTATATATACATTTAATGAACATGTCTTAACTGAGAAGATTCGAGTGGCACAGCTCCACCAAGAAGGGGTTGTCCTCTTATAGAAAGGTTTCTTAAAAGGTGATAAACACTGCATGAATTCTGGACCACTTCTTCCAATAAAGAAACAATCATGGGAATCTAGTCAATATGTGTCAATTCCCTGTCAGCACACCAATGATAAATTGGTGGAGACACTATTCACTTACCAAAAACACAGCATAAGAAGAGGTTAAATTTGTAATAAAACATAACTTTTAATAAATAAGACTTAAATACACACACAGGGGATCTGAGACATGTAACCCCCAACAAACAATATGTCACTGCTATACGTAAAGAACGAAACCCCAAAAGGCTTGGTAACCAACCTTAAAAAGCAAGTGAAACCAATGCACAACCTACACTGATGCATATTCGCTGGTGAAACCAAAGTACTGCACACTTGAAATATAATTTAGTTGGATCTTACCGGTCTGTAGATATCAGAAGTGCGTGGCTATGCTCAGGGGAGAGAGAGGGATTCCAGCCTCAGATACATGGAGACCTCCAGGTCAGGAGGAAGATGTCAGCACTGCCCCTAGCATTCCCTATTCCTTAGCTCAGCCTCACACCCGAATAAAACTCCTGCCATTAGAAGGGAAGTCGTGAAAATGTCCCTACCAGAGACTGGGAGCCGAGGCCCGCTTAAAGGACTTTACATACAGGGATTTAACAGTAGAATAACATGCATGAATTCAAAAACACCCTTGGACGCTGCACAGTAAAGTAAAGTGGTCCAGATTCCATCCACACTAATGTAGACTGAGGGTTAATTAGAAAATTATAACTTCTCGGGACACTCCCACTACTGTAAGGCATTCACCATTCCATGTGCACACAGCAAGGGGGGCTGTTCCAAAAGGAGTAGCTAGTAGTGACAGCACGTTGTCTCCCCATCAGACAATCATGAGGTGGGGCCATAATTAGAGCGCCGCCACCTACCCTGTATGTTTATTGTGTCCCTCATGCATGGGAGAATGCCAGGCAAGGAGGTGACGTCACATCCGGTATGCCACCCCCCTTCATCATGAATGACGCAGTCATGGAGAATGGTGTCCCTTCTTCCCCACTAAAGTGCAGTACTGACATTGTATTCATGATAGGTTTGGCACTGCTGTTCTACAGAGAAGCAAGGGTTCCTTTTATCATATATCATTATAATGCTTGGAGTTCCATCCTCACACTGTGGTTTAGGAATAGTGGACTGACCACAGAAGTCTTAAGCTGCCGTCACATTGTGATGACAAAAATATTCTTTAAGACTTGGGGTGCATTCAGACGGCCATGTGCTGGATCCCTGGCTAACACAAGGCCGGGAGAGGTGAGCACTCTTCACCCCTCTTTCCTCCATAGGAAGATGAGTGGCCACGCTTTGGTTTACAGGGCTGTAAGTTCTATCAAATTCGTTCCCTGGCCTTTGCCAATTCCACCCTGGGATATAAAGTTTTTCAGGTTGTGCACATGGCATCATGTTCCCCTCCCTTAAGGGACTGCTCTGGTATATCCCATGGTGCTGGGCATATCTGCATTTACCATAAAATCCATTTCTTGTTGCTGCAGTGGGGACACAAATCCCATCCTCTCCTTTTATGTTATGTCGTTTTCCAAGCATTTGCTGTGGATTGAGGACATGTTTGTTCAGTTTTCTTATTTTGAGTTTATTTTATATGTTTTGCTCCTACTGCTGTTGCATGCACTAATCAGCATACAGCCCATGTCACACTGGCCGAGTGGGGCCGTACGCACGCAAGTTTGTGGAGCGCAAAGGAGCGCGCTACAATCTGCTCGGCCGGGGTATGGCCAGGTGAGCACATGGCAGTGTGAAAGTAGACTGAAGGTATAGCCCACAAGGTGGAGCCAACAACTTTTTCTACCTAGTGTCAGCCTCTTGGTGGTCAGGCATATACCCATGGTGCTCTGTCACAATTTGTATATTATTTAATATATGATGTATTAAATTATACATGTTCCATTTTTCGATTCTAATGAGAACAGTTATGCCAGATATGGCCCATTACATACAGATCTAGCCACATACATTTTCATTTCTCAGTCAGTAGTGTTATACTGTGCATATGTCTATATTTTTATAATGTGCATACACATCTTTGTATTTAAGTTTAACTACTGTTTATTTGTATTTATGTTTGCAGAATTCCTGGCATTTATATTTCCTGAGTGTGATCTTGCCGAAAATGGAAAAGACTGGAAAACTTGCACCACAAATATTAACGCCCTGATTCGATACATGCATTTGGAATCAAAGAAAAATATAGTAGGTTTTCCTCTTTCTTTTTCATCATCATACGACCAATTCAAACTGACAGTCAGGCTTAGGAGATCTAAGGTTTAGTCTTTTTCGGACAGTGACACAAACTAAAAATAATTCTAACCTTATTTGCCACCCAACAGGGGAAAAAATATGCTGAAAAATGACCCTTTATTTCCACAAAGGAAAGGATCCTCTAAACAATTGAGGGGATTCATTAAGATTAACATCCTCTGCCTGCCCATATAGGCATGTGTGTGCGCCAGAAAACTAGGGGAAAAGACATAATGGGGGAAATTTATCATAAGCTTTTTGGTTAAAACCATTCTAGTTCCTCGTGGCAACCAATCAGAGCTCAGCTTTCATTTCCCCACATATGTTTATAAAATTAAATCTGAGCTCTGATTTGGTTTCCATGAGCAACTAGAACAGTTTTACCTCAGAAACTTGATGATAAATCTCCCCCAATGAATCTACCCACAATGTGTAGTCTGCAATCCTCTAGTCAAGTGTGTGGCAAGGACAGTACCCAGAGTGAAAAATTCTATATATTGTTTACATCTGAAATAGTTTTTCCTAAAGTGAATAAAGATTTTTTCCAGCAACTAGAACAAAGGACCTAACTTTTTGCTTTTTGATTGTGTAGGTTTGTTCTAAAGCTACAGCTCAAGTTCCGGATGATTCAATTTGCTTGGATTCTGATGATGCACGGGAAGAGGACAATGAGGTGGATATTCCAGGTGATGTTCAGGATGTTACACAGACCAACACTTTACCTGCTCATAACAAAGTGAACGATACCTGGGCATCACCACTGAGGATTGGAATGTCTGCAAAACAGAAAGCCTCAGACCCCATAGGTAACTCTGAGATGTAGAATGATTGTTTACTTATTTTTGGGGATTTGAGATTAAATAAATGTACATTTTCCAGGAATTGTGCTATTCTATTTCAGAGTTGCAAGCTCCGCTTCTACTTCCTGTAGATAAACCACAGCCCATGGTCATGTGGTATCACACAGGTGCATGTTTCAGTCTATCACAGCTCTGATTAATCTCTGTGTTGTGCACCTGTGTGACATCACAAAACCAGTAACCGTTGTTTTATATATAAACAATCCAGCTTCCTGTATAGTGGCCGCAAGCAGGGATCTAGAAAACCGTGAGGAATTGATACAGAATCTGTTTTGGAAAATTTTACAAATTTTAAATGTATACATAATATTTATTTGCTGAAACTGGACAACACATATTAAAACTTTTTTTTTTTCTCTTTAGAAAGTTTTGGTGAACCTTGGAGAAATGTGCTGTTACCGTTCTCAGTGATATATATTGGCAAAGGAAAGTCTCGTCCAGAACTTTCTGCCAGGTATTTGATCCGACATCTCTTCCCAGAGGAAGTTCTTGTAAAAAGCAATGTTTATGGAAACGTGGAACGTGGTGTCCTTCCATTAGACTCCAACAAAATTGCTGCTTTAAGAGGTAAATGTATTGTGTTCTACTCTTTAATGCCATCCATCCACTTTTGAACTGCATGTTATTGTATATGTGTTGTTGCTTTATTTGTCTTTTATAATAGTCCGAGTATTATGAGTTATCATTTCTTGATAATACATATGACCTACCAAACTCTTTCATGAGGCAAAAAAGGTGCATTCAGCTGACAGACAACAATGTTTTCTCATTTATCTACTGATCTGCAAAATAGTGTGACATCTGTGATGTAGTAAACAATTTTAGAAAGTTCAAACACATTAGATAGATTTATGAAACTGTTGGTGATTAGACCAGGCCAGAGTTCTACTCCACAGTCGTATTATCAAAAGTATTATGCCACTTGGAAGATAGCAATGCAAAAATGATATATTTTTTGTCCCCCACATTAGGTTTTATTTTGCAAATTTAAGTAAAACGTAAAAAACAATATCTAAGTATGGTAATCCAGTAATTATACTAATCATAGAATAAAGATAAGACCTTTTATTAGGCTATATGATGAACACCAAAAAAAAAGGGAAAAATCAATTGCATAATTGATGCTTTTCTACTCCTGTGCTCCCCATAAAAGTTAGTAAATTATCAACAACAGGGCATAACAACCCCAAATTGTTATCACTGAAAAATGCATCACTTCCCGCAAGAAAAATACCATCATATGGCCCCACTAACGGAAAAACAAAAATTTTATAGCCTACAAAAGGGTGCCAATGTGGAAAGTAAAATCCGCTACATATTGGACAAAACTGGCTGATGCATGGCCCTATTTCCCTTTTGTGTCCCGCTGTGCTTCCATACAACAAGTCCACATGTGGGATGTCTCTTTACCTGGGAAACGTTGTATTAAAAATTTTAAGATACATTTTATCCTTTTATCTTTTGGGAATGTGTAAATTCTAGGGCTAAATGAGTGCATAACCAACAAAATTAGATTCTAAATTTCACCTCCATTGTGTTTTAATTACTATGCAGCGTTGAAAGGGTTAATCTTTCTCAAAGCAGTTTTAAATAGTTTAAGGGGTTTACTCTTGAATAATTTTATTTTTCAAACTTATTAAAAAAAAATAATCCCACAAATTTCAATTTAGAAATTTTGGAATAAAAAGGAATAACAGGACTTTTAAAAAACAGAGTTTAGAGATGGCAATATTAGTTTTACCATTAAAATAAGTTACTGTCAGTCTCCAAAGCAGATCATTTAAAAAATTTTAAATTACGAATTTGTCAAAAAATTGCCAAATTTTAGCTTTGTGGTTTTTGTTTTTTTTTTAAATAAATTAACGCAAAACATATGAACCAACATTTACTACTAACATGAAGTACTATGTGTCATGAAAAACTGTGTTATACAATGAGGCTGAGCCTTTTCACTTTGCCTCAGTATAGCGCTTTTAGTCTTACTGTACTGTTTGGTTTGTTTTTTATAGACTTCCTGCAGCAGAATTACCCAGCATTTGATCTGAAGGAGAATGGCCAAGACTGGAAAGCATGTGTGGCAGCGATTAACAGCACTATCCGGAGCCTACGCCATGATCAGAAAAAGGCAACGTTACAAAGTCGGAGAAGGACCTCTCTTGGCAATGTTGCTCATTTGTTTTGACAACCTGAAGTGGCCCCTGATGCTGAGAAAATTCTGGTTGGTGCCGAGATGTGCCTTGGTCTACTGAAAAGTTTTTCTACTGATCCAATTTTACTGACTACTTGGAAATACAGTCCAATACAAAAAAAATGTGCAAACTTATACATTCATGTTTTACATCATTTATGCCTGAGATGGTTATTGTGGTTATGAAATTAGATGTTATATTCATTCCATTGTTTTTACCCAGCAATCAATTTGCCACTTAACTTTGTTCTGTACTTGATTCTATAGCAATTCATAGACTTTTTTATTATGTAGCTAAGTGGTTCTGTCATTTTAAAGCAGTCTATGAAGCTATTCATTTCTGGATTTCTATTGTTTTGAAGTAACAGAAAATAATTTAGAACAAAAGTGTTGAGTTCACCAGCAGTCATATTGTTTTATGGTATGAATGTTCTAAATCGATGTCTATTTTATTATAAAGTGCCACCAAGTATGCATATGCTGCCATACATGACCAATACGCAATGCGGTGTTGTCTGCAAAACAGACTATTGCCTTCAGTGCGATAGGGATTAGGGTTACTGAAGAATCAGCAGTTAAGCCTCGACCATTAAAGGTTACTTCAGCATAAGAAGGTAATAAATGGTTTTCTCCTAGAAAACCCCTTTGCAACCTTAGATGTGATTCTAAATGAATCTGTTACCCACATATCCATTCGTCTGCAAACCTGCAAATTTGTCTGTACCAATGATTAAGCAAGAATGTTCTTTGTATTGTTAGACACCATGTCCAGTAGGTATCCAGGCAGCATCTAAACCAGAACACTGGAGTAGCAAAGTGAGGTGAAGATGTGTTCATTTATTAATGAGATTTTTTCTTTTTTATCCAATTTCTTTTTAAATACACATTACATAAGCACAGATGTGATGAAATTTTTAAGACAAATACAAAGTCTATAAGGCAAATTTACCACAACTGGTTGCAAAGTGTACCAGTTTTGATACTCCCTTCCCGAAGACACACCTAATATACCAAGAGGCTCAGGATCTCATGTGAATCCTATGCTGGGTCCAGCCTGACATAGAATATTGCTATAGCCATGCCATGGATTTCATGAAATGTCAAATATAGCCTGAAAACAAACCTTTGACACCGTATGAAAGTGCTTACTGTAATGTTCTTAATCTGTGGTTTATTGGTTTTACATAGTATTTTGGGGTTTGTTTTGGGGGTTTTTTATTGAGTTTTAGTTTTTTTTTTTTTTTTTTTTAATATAAATTTGATTTTAGTCCAAGAGACATTTAGAAGAAAATATATATTTGTTGAGATGTTGTATTTGTATAAGCCACACATAAGAAGTGCTGTACTGTATTTACTATTTCTAGAATACTGCAGGGATTTTTCATACATTTTTTTTTTTTTTGTTATATTCTCAATTGGTTGCCAATGTTGTGATTATGTAAATGAAAAAAGAAAATCTTAAATGTAATGCCTGGTGAAGTGAATGATTAGGCACATTGTGAAATATTAAGGCCCTGTTCACACAAGTCAACTTTTGATTTTATGTTATCCTTTCAGAAAGGAACACCAAAATCTTTAAAGCGGTTGTCTGTTGTTGTTTATTTCTATTGGCCTGGCGGTGTAAGCACTTATACTTACATTGGTCCTTCCTTATCTCCAGTCCATTGCCTCCTTTGTCAGTATACAGGGGCTCAGGGGTGACATCACGTCAAAAGCACATACGCTGCAGCCTAACACAGGACGCTGTTTCTGTATACCAACAGGGTCTGGTAGTGACTAGCGCATCACATTGGATTGAGGTAAGTATAAGCTGGGCCTAAATAAAAAAAAATATATAATCTGGATATACCCATCCTAGACAAGCCCTTTAAATCTTTTAAGTTCCATATGTTCTGTTCTTCTCCCATAAGAATTGTTTAATTAACAATTATGGTTTGGCAGGGATTCTGAATGTTGCAAGCCTGCCAATCAAAAAAAAAAAAATCAAAATGTACACATAAAGTGGCATGGTGTCTGGGATGACATGGAGAACACAAAGGCCGATCTATTCTAGTGCTCCCTAATGACTTCACATGCAAGAGCTTCTTATGTTGTGAGTACTTGTACTATATGTATAGACAAGATGGCCTTTAAAGCTCTATACTGCCTGTTACTACAATTTATATACTTGTCAATTCTGCCTAATAAATGTATCTAGTTTACACTATCTTTGGACTCATCCTATTCCCAAAATAAGGATACATATTGGAAAGCGTAATGTAGTTTTACAGCATAGGATACATTGTATGGGACTTTGAACTGAATTTGCCATTTTTGTGTCGTAATAGAATATATATGTGTGGAAACCCCCTATATTCCATTGTCCATTGTTTTTGCTAAAAGTCTTCTACAAAAAACACCTAAATTATTAATAATATGGTATCTGGCGTGACCACTTTTTTTTTTTTTTTTTTTTTTTTTTCCTGCTCCTACAATCTTTACAATCGTACTCATTAGTGATCCGTGTAGTACAGATTTATAATATGGCACCAGAGAAACTATTTATTTATCCCGAAGATGTATGCTTAAAATATGTGAAAAAATTAATTTTTTACTTCAGTCTATGGAAAATAATCCATATGTAGCATTGGGTTGCACAATACAGAATAAGCTGTATTCTACAGGATATAACTTACACGTCTTCTAGATGTACAGGCCACTAATGTGTGAGCCACGTGTCACTAGGTGGAGGACTCCCTGCCCTGCCTATATAAACCTATTTGAATGTTTGCCTAGCAAGTGTGCTCAGCAGATTCTCGTAGAATGGATTAGGAAGAAATGCGTGTGTGTGTGGTCCCTTTTCCGTGCTTTCTCGTTTTGGATGTTCAATTGGCTGCAAATGTTTGGTGAAAAAAACTTGCAATCAAATAATAGAATGGAAATTTTCAGCCATTCATGTATACTTTTCCCAAATAAGTAGTAGAAAGCTGCACTGTGTGAACAAGGCCTTGTGACAGTTTTCATCATGGAAAACCTGCACTATTCTTCTACATGAAGTAAAATGAACTGGACTATGGAGACCATATCCTCAGCTTGGCCATGTCAGGTGTAATGTTTCTATACCTGTAGCTGATATACTTCCATGATTTAGTTGACTTTCTAACCGTTAGCTTATGCAAAGGTAAGTCTTGTATTTAGCTTTTGTGAAGCTAGGTATCTTTCTAGTTTTAGACCACCAATACTTTTTATGGTTTTCATGAAATCTATGATATGACTCTTTTATTATAATGTGTTGTGTGTAAATAAAATCTACATTTTGTAACAAAGTATAGTTTTATTGTGTTGTCTGACTAATCTGAAGATATGTTTTGTGGTAATGACATTATCAATAAACTAATCTTCTTAGAACTTTTGTGTTTTGTAGCCCCTGAATTATGTAATGTGACTCCTTTCAGATAAATGGACATTAGATATGGAGATTATTTTTACATTTTATTTCTTATTGTGTTGCTATGGGGTTTTTAATCCCTTCAGGACCTAGCATTTTAGGGCTTTAGGACCAAGCCTGATGTTTTTTAAATCGCCACTGTGTCATTATAAGAAGTTATAACTTTGGAACCCTTAACCCCTTACTAACGTGTTGCTTAATAGTACGTCATACGTCGGCTGCCGTAGTATAGAACAGGCTGAGCTCTCTCCATACAAGGTGGGTGTTTGCTGCATATTGCTGGCACCAATAACGCATGTTAACCATCAGGGGACGCGATCGGTTACTATGATTGCCTCAGGTCATACAAAGGCTAAACAGAGGCTATCTTGTTTTAACCCTTCTTTTACAATGTATGGTTTGCACATTTTAATAGATGATGTGGAAAATCCCCATATACTGTCACACTGTAGTATGGCAGTGTAAGCATAGGTTGAATGATTTATCCTACCATAAAATGCCCTTGGGGGTCTGAAACATAATAGTAATAGTAAAGAAAAAATAAAACATATATATATATATATATATATATCTCTCTCTCTATATATCAGTTAAAAATCATAAACGTTTTAGGTATTGCCAAAATGTCCACTCTAATATACTAGTTATTCCTGGCGTTTAACCCTGCAGCAGAAAATAGCACCTTAGCAGAATATGCCACTTTAAAAAAAAAAATAATTTTAAAAAAATATAAGAAATTCAATGGAAAGTGATCAAAAGGCCATACAGTTCTTAAAATAGTAGCATTGAAAACGTCATCAAAAATTGCAAAAAAACTCATCACCCACAGCTCCGTACACTGAAGTATAAAAAAAGTTATTACCGCTAGAAGATGCCAAAATTTGGTATCTCCGTGATCGCACCAACTCAAAGAATAAAGTAGACATGTTGTTTGGGGCTCAGTGAAAGCCGTAAAATCCAAGCCCACAAGAAAAAGGTGCAAATGCATATTTTCATCAATTTCACTGCATTTGGATTTTTTTCCTGCTTCCCAGTACACGGCATGGAATATTAAATATCGGCACTTTGAAGTGCAATTTGTTATGCAGAAAACAAGTCCTCAACAGCTCTTTACATGGAAAAATAAAAACATAGATTTTTGAAGGTGGTGAGTGAAAAATGGAAACTCTAATACAAAAAAGGGGCCTGGCATTACGGGGTTAAACATATACAGGGTATTTTGAGGTTGTTGGTTTTGGTTTTTTTGTTTTTTTTCAAATTTGTTGAACTATTTGGATGATATCTTTTGTGTTTTAGTTCTGTAAAATGTTTTCATGTTCAAAGTTCTAAATTTTCAGCTTTTCTAGAAGATGGTAATACTACCCAAATAACTTTATAACTAACAATTTCCAAATGTCTGCCATAGACATAATCCGCACCCTCCGTGCCCGCATGGAGGGTGCCAATTGTCCCAGTAATGACTCGTGAATCCCGGCTGTTAGTGCGAGGGCCGTGATTTCACGTATTGCTGGGCACTGCTTCGGATCACCATGGGTAAATGTATGTCATGGTGCTGTGTCTCTGCACCTTATGAGTACAGTTATATCAGGGTATGGGAAGGGGTTGACGTTGCAACGACTTGGGCTTTTTTGTTTTTGTGTTACCTTGAGAAAACACATGCTTTTGCTGGAGGACGTTCTTGTTAAAGAGATAAAGGTATGGTGGGTTTCCACTCTTATGTTGGTTTAAAAAAATGGTCCCTCATGGCTTACATTTAAAGGGAATTGACACTTTTTCTCTTTATTCTTTGGCTTGCTACTATCACAAGGATACCAAATTTATATAGGTTTGATTAGGTTTTAATAGATTTAAAAAAATTAAATCTTGCAATTTTACTGCTCATCTCTAGTAGCCTGCCATCTGCTGGCTATTAGAGATTATTACGCATAGCAAGCCTACAAGTCTCAATGAGACTGTAGACTGCTATGGCAACCGATCGCCGCCTTATGATGACGTCATGGGGGCGGCAACCGGCCATCCAAGATGCCGGTGCCCATGTGATGTTAAAGGGGTATTCCAGGAATCGGCATAATTCATATACAAGTGGGCACTCAAAATATGAGCTGATGTGTAATTAGTTATTTAAAATTTTGCTCCCCTTAGCAGAAAATGCTGATGACATAGACTGTAATGAAGAATTAAAATGCTACTGGCCCTTTAATCAGTCCGTTAATTTCCTCCGCGCGGTCCGTTGCAGGACAGAAGATGGCTGCTGGTCACATGTCCACATCACATGTCCTGTACCTGCCTGGGCAGGGTCATGTAACCACCACTACGTTAGGCTGTAGTCGGTTTGGTTGCAGTGCATCCAGTATGGCCAGTGTTGTGATAATAGCAGTTACACATCATTACTATGGTAACAGAGCAAGAAAACCTGTTAGATCATCACTGGGAGCAGAGCATAAGAGGGAGGAGGAGTTACTGAGAACTAAAGGATCATGGAACTTGTAGTTTCCAGTGGCGGCCATCTTAGTGATAACTCCACCTACTTTAGAGAGGCCATACATTTTGTAAATCATAAAATCAAATTATTTAAGCTCCGTTTTGTGACTAATGACATTGAGTATTGTTGCATTCATTTATTTATATCATCATGGGTTTTTGTGTCAGACGTTCATATTCCCGGAATACCCCTTTAAGTTCTGCGGTCGGGCAGGTTAACTGTCGCAATCAGTGCCAGGTCAGTAACAGGAGGGTGTCAGCTGTATTATACAGCAGACAACTGCTGTGTATAGAGAGAGCTTAACCCATGAGCTCTCTCCATACACCCCGTACCACCAAGGCGTTATAGTTTTAAAGTGAAACGCTTTTGTAAACAGACTGTTCTTAATCTTCTGATGTTAATTGTGGATCAAGAGGAGATGTTGCTTACCCAATTACATATTGATATAAAAAGTCTTCAAAATAATGTACAATTATATACTGCATCTATTTTGATGAGCTGGACTAGCAATTAAAAAATTTAAATCGTAAATTTAAAAATGGACATTGTTTAAAACAAAAAAATCCAAATTTAAATGTGACACACAGGACTATGTGGATTGGAAACGTAAACGCTGTTACCAGACAAGATCTTTACTAAAGAAAAGCAACAATGCTAATAACCAACAAAATCTGTCACAGAAAAGTAATAGAGTATCATTTGCAGACACAGATAGCTCTGACTATTCAGGTGAAAGCGCTGATGCCTCATGGGTTTCTTCTTTATGTGGAAACTCAGGAGATTTTTTTTATTTGTTAAAGTTTTTATTATGTTAATGTTTCTTCCAATATATCTGAACATCATTCCACTCCAAAAAAAATGGCCCAAAAAATCTAGTTGATAATCTAAAATCAATAAAATCTCAAACTAATCTAAAATAACTAATTGTTATTACTGGTATTGTTCCAAATATTGCTTGTACATTAATTTAGGTTCATACATTGATGCAGGATTATAACATGTTGAGTTTTCATGTACCAAAGTTTCAAACATGCTCTTAAAACCCATCTCTTTAGGCAAGCCTATCATAGTGTATTAAATGTCATCTCTCCCTTTACTAATCGATCCTATGTCCTATATCTCCTGTCTGTTATCCGGCAAACACCAGATATATACCAAGCTCTAGGCTTCTCTGCAGTCACACTCACCTTGGACCTTGTATATAAGATTGCGGCTGATGGCTGGTTCACGCAGCAGAATTTTTATTTATTAAATTATTTTATACTGTTCCCCTATAAATAATGACTGGGCCATTATACAAGCTCGTATACCTCTTGTGTCACCCCTTCATCCTCATAGAATGTAAGCTCTTGCGAGCAGGGCCCTCACTCAAATTGTTCCACATAAATGTTTGTACTCAGTAAAGTGCTTCGGAATTTGATGGCGCTATATGAATAAAGATTATTATTTATTATTATTAAGTATGTTATATACTCGGAAATTTCCCTATTATAATGTAATCCAATGTTGTGTATATATAGAGTTCTGTGTAAATTTCATTTTTAATAATCCACTTCTGATTTTTATATTGAGGCAGGAGAAGTGACACTATATGTTAATAATATTATAATAAAATATTATGTGCTGAGTTCAGTACATTTGGTACAGAACTTCTAGATACTTATGTCTATTGGTTGCCTGTTCTATTATTTATACTTTATTTGTCTTAGTCTTAACAAATTAGCATAAAAACTGATTAAAGTACATCTACTATCAGATCCACATTGCATGTTACCTGCTCCTGCTGCAGGATGTTCTTTTATTTAGCTCCAGAACGGCCATATACATGAAAAAAGAATGAGCCTTAGGCGCTCAGCTGATATCGACCATATCGCATATCATATTTTACAAAGTTCTTTTTTCTTTTTTTTTTCACGACTGCTACATAAAACAACATCCTGTAACAAGAGCAGTTAACTTGCAGTGTGCTGAGGACAGTCTACCAACAATAGATCTGATGGAAGATGTCCTTTAAGATTGACGCGTTTCAAGCTAACCAGTCTATTTTGTGCCTTGTAAGTGGATTTTCTGCTCCAATAAAGAATTTAACATTTGCAGAATAAACGTGCTGGAGGTTTGTTTATGTTGCTGTTCTATACACACCTCTCCGGTGAGTCTGCCGTGCACGGGATCTTGGAGCCATCTTTTGAGGTTTAACCTTGTTTGCAAATAAGTGATTTCAATGAAGCCCTGTATATTCATTGGTTCCTGCATTGCTCTACCTTCCTGATTGACAAGTCTCACTTCTACAAAAAGTGCTGCTATGTGAAAGATTGAGAGAGAGCTCTGTTACATCATTGGACACTTCATGTCATGTGACCAGGGTGATGTCATGTAAAATCTTGAATGTCTAGTCCCTTTTATGTATCTAATTATATGAATTCAGAGCATGCCTCAATAGATTTCTACTCCTCCCCATCCTCCATGGAGGTTGCTGTGATTTAATGTGATCAGATACATACGTGGGGTATACGTTGCAGATGTAACAGGACCTTAGAAGACATCACCCTGGTCAGATGACATGCTGATAGGAGGCATGGGACATAGGGAGGCGTAAATAGGAGCGGCTGGCTGAGAAGAACACACCCCTATGATGCCAGTTAATATAAGATAAAGTTGATTTATGAGGGATGTAAGGGAAACTATTTTTAGCTAAAAGAAGGGTACCAGTTACTTAATAGGGCTCTGTCACACGCTGTATTTTTGAAAATATGGTGACAAGATATGCAGAGGAGATCTGATGAAAACTATATTCACTGCCCTGCCTTTATGAGACCCTAGTTGAAACTTTGGTAAAGCAAATGTTCCCACATTGTTTTCCATTTTCTATAATAAAGACCAAACCTACAGATAAACGGCTATCAAATAGAAAAACTATTCTATAAAGATAGAATGAGGAACTCTCTGAATAACTAGCAAACTAGTTGGGCTGTATTGCAGGGCTGCACTACAGGATATATAGACTGGGATCAGATTCTGTCAAATGATGATACTAATGTTGAATGGGAGAAATTCAAATCTATCCTGGGTTTTTATACTTCTAAATTTATTCCAATAGGTAACAAGTATAGACGGGCGAGATTACACCCCGCATGGCTTACAGCTACAGTCAAAAGGGCAATTAATGAGAAAAAGAGGGCATTTCAAAAATATAAATCTGACGGGTCACCTGCGGCTTTCAATACTTACAAAAAACTTACCAAAATCTGTAAAAAGGAAATCAAATCAGCCAAAATACAAAATGAAAGACAGGTGGCTAAAGATAGAAAAACAAATCCCAAGAAATTTTTTAAGTATATCAATGCAAAAAAAAAAAAAAGGGTCAGAACAGATTGGTCCCCTTTATTCTGAAAATGGGGCATCAGTGACTGGAGACCAAGAGAATGCGGAGATACTTAATATGTTTTTTAGCTCCGTTTATACGATAGAAGAAAGAACTTCTGACGTGGGTGGTGCAAGTGCCGGTCATGCATCCTGTAATATACTAGACTGGCTGAATGTAGACATGATCCAATCTAAGCTCAATAAAATCAATGTGTACAAGGCTCCTGGACCAGATGGGTTACACCCCAGAGTTCTTAAAGAACTCAGTTCTGTTATTGCTGTACTGCTGTCTAAAATCTTCAGGGATTCCGTAATTTCTGGTGTGGTGCCAAGTAATTGGCACAAGGCAAATATGCTGCCAATATATAAAAAGGGCTCTAGAACTTCGCCAGGCAATTACAGGCCTGTAAGCTTAACTTACATTGTAGGGAAAATATTGGAAGGGTTAGTAAAAGACTACATACTGGAGTATATGACATCACATGGTATAATAAGTGACAGCTAGCATGGGTTTACTAAGAATAGAAGTTGTCAAACTAACCTGATCTGCTTCTATGAAGAGGTGAGCAGATGGCTGGATGGAGAAGCTGCTGTGGATATTGTGTTCTTGGACAATGTACCTCATAGACGCCTGATGGGTAAAATTAGGGCTATTGGTTTGGCAGAAATCATTTGCAATTGGATTGAGAACTGGCTGAAGGATCGTATCCAGAGAGTTGTGGTCAATGATTCCTACTCGGAATGGTTACCAGTTACGAGTGGTGGACCCCAGGGTTCTGTGCTTGGCCCACTACTATTTAATATATTTATTAATGATATAGAGGTAGGAATTAATAGCTTGGTGTCATCTATTTTTGCAGATGACACCAAGCTATGTAGTATAATACAGTCTATGGAGGATGTTCATAGGCTGCAGGGGGACTTGGACAAACTGAATGTTTGGTCATCCACTTGGCAAATGAGGTTTAATGTGGATAAATGTAAGGTTATGCACCCGGGGGCTAATAATCCAAAGGCAAAATATGTCCTTGGTGGAGTAAATCTGGGAGAGTCCCTTGTTGAGAAGGACCTGGGGGTACTAGTAGATCATAAATTGAATAACAGCATACAATGTCAATCATCTGCCTCTAAAGCCAGTAGGATCTTGTCATGTATCAAAATTGGTATGGACTCTCTGGATAAGGATGTAATATTACCACTGTACAAGGCATTGGTTTGACCTCACCTGGAATATGCTGTCCAGTTCTGGGTACCGGTCCATAAAATGGATGCCCTGGAGCTGGAGAGGGTTCAACGTAGAGCCACAAAAATGATAAGGGGTATGGAGGGTCTTAGTTATGAGGAAAGAATAAAACAACTAGATTTATTACTAGAGTCTGGAAAAGAGATGATTACGAGGTGACATGATAAATTTATTTAAATATATGAATGGTCCATACAAAAAATATGGTAGTAAGTTGTTTCAGATTAAATCAAATCAAAAGACGAGAGGGCAATGTCTCCGTTTGGAGAAATCAAGGTTTAATTACCAGAGGCGACAGGGCTTTTTTACTATGAGACCTGTCAATCTGTGGAATAGCCTGCCTCAGGCGCTGGTCACAGCAGGGACAGCAGAGAGCTTCAAGAAGGGTCTAGATGCCTTTTTACACCTAAATAACATTGATGGCTATGTTATATAGAAATGTTTCCCCTAAATCCCTTCCTCATGCAATCCCTTCCCTTCCTTGGTTGAACTTGATGGACAAGTGTCTTTTTTCAACCGTATAAACTATGAAACTATGAAACTACCAAAAGGAAAAATACGAATAAAAACATAAATTTTATTGTACATGATTAAAATTACAAAAGATCATGATACACTAAAATGCCAGGTGACAAACACAACTGAAGGACTACTGGGCAGCGCGGCAACATGAATTGTCAAGTAAAGTGCAGATACTGTCTGCATTTTACGTCACAATCTTTATTTTATGAACCACTATGCTTATGGTTCCTGCAATTAATATACAGAAAATCTCGTTACCATCTTTCCAGAGACAACTTTAGTATTTCTCAGGTTGACAGAGCAGGCTGTGGGCTTATATTTACGTGTTGAGTTGCTCTCTTCAGTGGTACCATTTTGGCGCACAGAACTTTTTCTTTTTTAATCACTTTTTGGAACAATTTTGTCCGATTCATTATACAGATTGTTACGGACACTGCAATACCAAATATGTGAGGTTTTTATTTGTTATTTTGTGTTTTTTTTTATACTTTATTACATGTGTATAGGGAATGTTGGTGTCTAGGGGACTTTTACTTTAATTATTTTAATTTTCTTACAATTTGGCTTAAACAAGCATCTTCTTATCACTTGTTCAAGCTCGTTTTCATCTATCAGATGTATTGCACTGTGTATAGCCTCGGCATAGCCTGGAGGCAGGGCCCAGCCCGGTCTGGAACATGTAGCTGAATGACTGCAAATATACCCACCAACAAGGGACCATTTGAATAGATGAAAAGAAGCAAAAAAAAAATTTGGTCAGCTGCTCTTGGGTGTTTTAATACATTTAAATCATTTGTACAACAAATATATATTCAAAAACAACATGAATACATTATATATTTAATAAATAATAATGTTAATTTATATACGCCATCATATTCCGTAGTGCTTTACAAATCATAGGGGACATATACAAGGAAACTAAATTACAAACAATACTAACAGTCATATGCAGGGTCGGACTGGGGTGCCTGGGGCCCACCAGAGAAATTGATTCTGGGGGCCCACCATACCGCTACCTAGAAATATTCGTTATTTCACAGGAGTTCACAGCGGCTGCATTGTGCTTAGCACTAACTTAAAAATAAGAATAACGAACTATAACACTTCACCTTCTCCGTATGTTCTCTGCAGCTCATAAGAAGACTAGACACTGACATTATAGAAATAGTCTAGACAGTTAGTCAGTAATTACAGCTATCAGACTCAGAAGTGGGATTCAGTACCTCACATGTCACACGTCTTCTCCTGTTGGTACTGAACTGCAGGAAGACTTCTCCCTTTTTTTTCTTATCACTGGAGAATTTTCCACCAGATATTTTCATCTCTGTGTGGCACATCTCCACACTGTGTAACTAAAAATACCACAGTCACCACAGCATAATGTCACCTGGATAACAATGTCCCACTCTGCGCTCCTAAATAGTATTTACCACTCACAACACAACTGACCACACTGTGCTCCCCACAAATATCAAATATATCCCCATAACAAAAACCATGCTGTGCCCTCTAAATAAATCAAATATTACATTGCACCCAATAAATATTACAATACACCTAATAAATTAAATTTGACAAAATTCCCTTTATTTTTATAATATATCATTTCCAATTAATCATTTCAGTCTTACATTGCTCCTACTTATTAATTATGTTTTATATAATGCTCTCCTTAATTATTCTTATATTTACTGTTCCTTTTATCAAATAATTTGATTAAAAGTCCTAATAAATACTCCCTTCATGAATATATATGGGCACAGCACAGTACTACTACTCCTATCCAGTATATATGGGCACAACACAGTACTACTACTCCTATCCTGTATATATTTACACAGCACAGTACTACTACTCCTATCCTGTATATATCAACACAGCACAGTACTACTACTACTATCTTGTATATATGGGGACAGAACAGTACTACTACTCTCCTGTATATATTGACACAGCACAGTACTACTACACCTATCCTGTATATATGAGCTCAGCACAGTACTACTACACCTATCCTGTATATATGAGCTCAGCACAGTACTAATACTCTTATCCTGTATATATGGGCACAGCACAGCACTACTACTCTTATCCTGTATATATGGGTATATATGGGCACAGCACAGCACTGCTACTCCTATCCTGTATATATTGACACGGCACAGTATTACTACTCCTATCCTGTATATATCAACAAAGCACAGTACTACTACTGCTATCTTGTATATATGGGGACAGAACAGTACTACTACAATCATGTATATATTGACACAGCACAGTACTACTACCCCCTAAAAATCCCTGTTATATATTGACACAGCACAGTACTACTACACCTATCCTGTATATATGAGCTCAGCACAGTACTACTACACCTATCCTGTATATATGAGCTCAGCACAGTACTAATACTCTTATCCTGTATATATGGGCACAGCACAGCACTACTACTCTTATCCTGTATATATGGGTATATATGGGCACAGCACAGCACTGCTACTCCTATCCTGTATATATTGACACGGCACAGTATTACTACTCCTATCCTGTATATATCAACAAAGCACAGTACTACTACTGCTATCTTGTATATATGGGGACAGAACAGTACTACTACAATCATGTATATATTGACACAGCACAGTACTACTACACCTATCCTGTATATATGGGCACAGCACTGCACTACTACTCCTGTCCTGTATAAATGGGCACAGCACTACTATTCCTATCCTGTATATATGGGCACAGCACAGCACTACTATTCCTATCCTGTATATATTGAGACAGCACAGTACTACTACTCCTATCCTGTATATATTGACACAGCACAGTACTACTACTCCTATCCTGTATATATTGACACAGCACAGTACTACTACTCCTATCCTGTATATATGGACACAGTACAGCACTACTACTCCTATCCTGTATATATGGGCACAGCACAGCACTACTACTACTATCCTGTATATATTGACACAGCACAGTACTACTACTCCTATCCTTTATATATTGACACATCACAGTACTACTACTCCTTTCCTGGATATATCAACACAGCACAGTACTACTACTCCTATCTTGTATATATGAGCATAGCACAGTACTACTACTCCTATCCCTTATATATGAGCATAGCACAGCACTACTACTCCTATCCTGTATATATGGACACAGCACAGTACTACTACTCCTATCCTGTACATATGAGCACAGCACAGTACTACTACTCCTATCCTGTATATATGAGCATAGCACAGTACTACTACTCCTATCATGTATATAAGAGCATAGCACAGTACTACTACTCCTATCCTGTATATATGAGCATAGCACAGTACTACTACTCCTATCCTGTATATATGAGCACAGCACTACTACTCCTATCTTGCATATATGAGCATAGCGCAGCACTACTACTCCTATCCTGTATATATGAGCATAGCACAGTACTACTACTCCTATCCTGTATATATGAGCATAGCACAGTACTACTACTCCTATCCTGTATATATGAGCACAGCACAGTACTACTACTCACTGGCAGGGGCCTCAGATCGGGATGGAGGCCCCTGTCTGAGCGGAGATATTGGGGGCCCACTGTGGACCCTTGCGACTTTGCTTGCAGGGCCCTCAGATCGGGATGGAGGCCCCTGCCGTAGCAGAGGTAAGGGGGGCCAGAGGATCCATCGGCCCTCTGGTGGGCCAGTCCGACCCTGGTCATATGGAACAATAGAAGTAAGGGCCCTGTTCACAAGAGCTTACATTCTTTGAGGATAAGGGGG
Source organism: Engystomops pustulosus (assembly GCA_019512145.1). Taxonomy (NCBI): domain Eukaryota; kingdom Metazoa; phylum Chordata; class Amphibia; order Anura; family Leptodactylidae; genus Engystomops; species Engystomops pustulosus. Next base: position 119,237,114 of record CM033642.1, on the reverse strand, counting down.
ATGGCAAAAGAACTGACAGTCTATGAGGATGAGCAGTTGACACAAGAGGTATAAGAGCTTGTATAATGGTCCAGCCATTCTTTATAAGGGGACAGTATAAAATAATTTAATAAACAACAATGCTGCTGGTTGAACCTGTCATAATGCGTCATCTTATATACAAAGTCCAAAGTCAATGGGACTGCAGAGAAGTCTGGAGCTTGGTATGTATCTGGTGTTTGTTGGATAACAGACAGGAGGAGGACACAGGATGGGTTAGTACAGAGACAGTTGACATTTCATGCAGTTAGCGAGTGTGATAGGCTTGCCTGAAGAAATGGGTTTTAAGAGCACGTTTGAAGCTTTGGAGGGTGGGTATTAGTCTGAGAGTCCGGGGAAGGGCATTCCAGAGAATTGGAGCTCGGGAGAAGTCCTAGAGATGGGAGTAGGAGGTTCAAATTAAGGTAGAGATAAGTCTAATATCACTGGCAGATCGAAGAGCGTGGGTTGGGTGATAGACTAAGATGTGAGAAAAGAGGTAGGGAGGTTCAGCATTAAATTTTACCTGAATTTGTTAATAGTAGTGCAGGTCTTCTGTGATGAACTTCCTCTACTCATGGACTCATACTTTTTGTATGCTATTCTCTGCAATGTAAAACCCATAGGTGTTTATCAAATACTTGGCTGTTGAGAGATATCATCTAATATGGATCTTTAATGGTCCAGTGGTACATTAGATAGTTTTTTTGAATAAGTTGATAGGGATGTTGGAACTCTATGTCAAAAAACTAGCCCCAAATTATGTAAATAGAGTTGATCCTACCAAAGTTCTCTTTTTATCTTTATGGCGCTCATTTACTAAGGGTCACGCTTCACACTTGTGTTCGTCTTTTTCGGGGATTGCATGGCTTGGACAAGTAGTTAACAGGTGTCTGCTCTGGGATTGTGCCGCATGTTATCGTTTTTTGGCACAGCTGCGCTGGCTTCTATGCGACACAAATTAGGGGGCATGCCGTTGGACGATCCATCTGATTCGGACTGCGCACTGGATTTAACTTTCAAATTGTGTCGCAAGCCATGCACTTACATGCACCACTTAAAGGATGGTGAACTCTGTCGGGGAAGCGACACATGCAGGATATTGGGTGCACAATATTAGTGAATCGCGGCACAGTGCATTATCTTTGGACAATGCACTTTCTGTGAACTCCTCCAGATGGCTATATGCAGGGCCGGCTCCAGGTTTCAGTGGGCCCCTGGGCGATAGAGCCTCAGTGGGCCCCTTAACAGTGAACTCCTGTGGCGGCATAACCCTGCCACCTGAGCTCAGACACAGTAAGGGACAATCATATTTCAATTACATCGGCAACAAGGATGCCGTTGCTGATGTAATTCAATTTTCTGATCAGAAGCGTAACCAGCAGAGGCTTAGCTGCATAGCAGACCATTTCTTTAAAAACACATGCATGTTTTTACACAATCACAAACAGTATATACACATCAAATTTACAACATATACAACATACACACAGATACAGTATACAGCATATATACACACACATCCAATATATACACAGCACATACGCACAGATATACACACGCATCCAGTATATACAATACATACACACAGATATACAGCATATATACACACCCACATCCAGTATATACAATACATACACACAGATATACAGCATATATACACACACGCATCCAGTATATACACTACATACACACAGATATACAGCATATATACACACACACATCCAGTATATACACAACACACATATACACACAAATACATATACATGCATCTACATATATAGCAATTATACTCACCCCAGTCAGACGTGGTGGCAGGGTCAGGAAGGAGACCGCATAGGAGAAGGTCGGACAAGAGGTGGGTGGGGCAGGGCCCGCGGGCAAGTAATATATCGTGGTGGGCCCCGGCACTTGCCCGGGTCAGCCGGGTGCTGACGCCGGGCCTGGCTATATGTTGATACTAAATGAAGAAATCTTAGAGGATAGTACCACATATCATAAATTGTCTGCTGGTTCCACGAGTGAATGTTGAAATAACATGAATAAATAATTGACATTACACAGAATATTGGATAGATAATTATTAGATTAATGTTATATTTTGTATCCTTATTTTATGTGGATGTTCATGTTAATACTAACCTGATGGTTTCTAAACCCTCCTGCAGGTGGAGTCATGTAACAATATCCTCCACTTTTTCCATAAATGACATTTAGACATCTTGTAATATTTTTGCCAACTATGAAAGTTTTTGACAAGGTTTAAATTCAGGATTGGACAGGATAACAAAGATTGATATTCTGAGAATTAGATATTCATCGTACAGAGTACAGGCTGTCACACCTGCACATAGATTAGAAAATGTAATAAAGCCTCTAGATTTCTGCTTGCCAAAAGCTTATTTACAGCTGTAAATACACAATGACATTAAATGGCATAATTAAACATCTCCATGGCAATGCGGGTGGATTGGTTATTGCAAACATGCTGTACATTTCATACAGACTGAGAGCTTTTTGTTGCCAAGCATTGTTATATGATTAGCTTTAGTAAAGTGCTTTCCTATTATGCATTTCCTTAGGATGTGAGATCTTAAAACGATGAAGTCTTGATCAGGATGATAAACGTCCATCTGGTGTTGGCTCTCATGAACATATTTGGCAGAATGCTTTCAAATATTGTAAAACATATTTTGTTACAGTATCAGCTTGTAATTTATTTTTTGAAAACCATTAGATCATGTGTTTTTAATATGTGCCTGCTAACTTTTTACTTATCAAGTTATTGGAAAAGGACGCAAAAAACATCTGTTAACAGTTAAATGTTAGAGTTGGTTGTATTAAGCTAACGTTCATACATTTGTGTATGCATCAACACTTGGTGATGGAGATAGTGGAGGAGCCAGTCAGTCTTGGGCAACAGATGTACAAGTCGCTGCCTAAGAGATGTGCTCAGCACTTTTTACCAATGGATTGTTATATTTGACATTTAAAGTCTGCATATTATGACGAACTAAGATGTAACATAGTGGGGCTCATTTACGAAGACTCCGTGGACCGCGCAAATGTCGGATATTTTCCGATGTTTACTGTTTTGCGCCGCATTTTAAAGCGGAATTTGGCGCGCCGGCTTTCAAGCGACACAAATCGGGGGGCAGGCCGTCGGACGATCCGACGGATGCGGACAGAGCGCGGGATTTAACATTTGAATTTGTGTCACAAGCCATGCACTTACATGCATCGGGAAGAAGATGGTGAACTCATAATGATGCTGGGATTACCGTTCTCTGCAATGTGGTCAGTCTTCTAGCCTCAGTGTATCTTTACTGCTATGCAGAATTCTTTCCAGATGATATCATAATGTTATTCTTTAACGCGACAAGGAATTCTAAAGTGAATAATATAATCACGCAATAATGTTTCTTTTTAACTTTAAAATGCAGTAGATTTTCATTGTTATATTGTAACAATGATGTGTTTTACGGTAAAGAGTAAGCTTTTACAGAACAAATCCAACATCACCTCAGAGGTGTAACCCGGTTTAACCTTTTAGCCCCCAGTAATGAAAACAAAGAAAAGGAACAATGAGTACTTTGGATCCCAGAGTTTACAAATGTGCCCAGAAGATATATGTCTGCTCCCAATAGATCGCTCATGAAAACACCTCCTATTCTACAGGAGGATCTTTTGCATCAGGTCTTGGGGAAAAGCACAGCAAAGCACTCTGGCACCAAACACATGGATTGGTTTTTACTAGTGAGGAGTGAGGTGGGCGATATTCAGGTTCACCAAGTACCCCTGCTCCAGTTGCAAACATAGAATTCTGAGATGCCCAACAACTTGTTTTGGAAGATGAGGGTGTGGACAGTGGACCATCACAGGACATCTACCATGAATATGATGATGAAACCAAAGTGGCAATACAAAGCGGACGGCCGTGCAAAATTGGATACAGTGCGCATGCGCTAGTGCTTTCCGAGAGCTCTCGTTGAGCTCTCGGGAGGAAGGGTGGGGGGAGCAGTTTCATACATGCAAGGCCTGTGCATTCTTATGATCGTGACCAAGCGCCGAGCGTCCTGTGTCAGGGGAACAGGTGCGCAAAATGGGGTAATTTTATTAGTGTAAAAATAGATTTTTTGGCGAAACTGCAGATTTATCTGCCTTAACAAGACCACCTCCAGCATCAGCTTACATACCCCAAGGTAAAGGTATGTTTCAGAATGACCATTTTGAAGTGGTAGGTTTCCTTTAAAACTGTACTGGGACTGTGCCTTTAAGATATTTCTGAGAGATGCTGTAACTGAAAACTGTACTAAGACTACGAATTTAACCCCACTTTCTAAAATTCATAATTTTTTTTTATTTTTCCATGTGCAGAGCTGTATGAGGGCTTGTTTTCTATGTAACAAATTGTGCTTTGCAGTGACGGTATTTAATATGGCAGTGTGTAATCAGTAGCTTATTGCAATTCTTCACAGTGCCCTAAAAATTCAAATTTTTTCAGATTTCCACCTGTCCATAATCACAGCAGCCTCATCTTCCTACCTAAGTGCCCTGAAAAGGGCAGTCATGGTGTTTGAGAAGTCCCTGTCTGTCTAACCTTATGAAGAGCAGCCACCTTTCCTAGCTCTGTCTCCAGTCTGTAATGGTGCCTGGACATGTGACCCTGCTCTTATACAGCAGAGTCACATGTCCCACCTGGCTAATCACAGCCATGCCTGCAGAGAACATGCCTCTGTTTGCTAAGTGGCTGCATGCTGGTTGATTGGCTGCCCATCAGTTGGGTCTCTCTGCTCCATCTCGGATTCACTGTCATTTCTGACTTACTGGGTAATGTAACCTCAAATTTTAGCTGTATTTGTGCTCACCTTTTTCATCTATATGTATTACAACCTGTTTACAAGTATACCCTTTTTGCTGCTTTACATACTATTTGCACTTTGATAGCTCTATCATATATTTGATTATTTTGGAGCAACATGGCTTCATTATCGACAGCTGATCCTTGTATATTGTATTCTGAGTTTGGATTTTGTACTTTACTCCAGCTTTGCTGGTTTTTGAAGTATTTTTAAATGTCCGGAATTTATGTAAATAAACTATTGTGTCGTCCAAGTTACACATCAACTTTCCCTTTTTTGTTTTTGCTGACCTGGTGGTACCCCGACGCATCAAGACCATCCCGCTTTGCAGAAGGCTCTGGTGAAGACCAGGTGGCACTTAGACTCCGGTCCCAGGTGTCGGCTAGTACCATCTCCCGCAGTGGTCCAGAGGGTTCACAGACTCTGAACCCTGACAGAAGGATCTGGCCATGGAACCCACCAAGGAGCCACATTGGACACTGGCTGAACTTTCCGGTGTTGTCGTCTGGCAGTCTCTGCAGATTGCTGCCCAAGGAGAACTTCTAGGCCAATTTGCTTCTGCCTTTCAACGGCTGCTTGACTTTCAGCCTCCGCATCAGGCTCCTATGACTACTCCTGCAGCAGTTCCACCTTCTATCCCTGTGACTACTCCTGTCATCCCAGCTTGTCCACCGGCACCAGAGCCTAAGCTAAGACTATCTATGCCTGATAAATACGATGGCGATCCCAAACTGTGCAGATAGAGTTAATGCCATCTCAGTTTGTCACCGAATGCTCCAAGGTGGCATTCATCATCAGCCTCCTCTCTGGGAAGGCCCTGACCTGGGCTACTCCTCTGTGGGACAGGAACGATCCAGTCACGGCCACCCATACTACGTTCCTGGCTGAGTTCTGGTCCGTGTTTGAGGAACCAGCACGAGCCTCCTCAGCAGAAACAGCACTACTGAACCTACACCAAGGAGACTCATATGTGGGTGAATACGCTGTCAGGTTCTGCACCTTGGCATCTGAACTCTCTTGGAACAATGCGGTCTTATCTGCGACCTTTAAAAAATGACAGTCCTCACGGGTCAAGGATGCATTGGCTGCCCGCGATCTGCCAGCTACTCTGAGTGGTCTTATCACCTTTGCCACTCAGATAGACATGGAGTTCTTGGAACGAGCTGAAGAGTTGCGGCAAGAGCGGCCTTTGGTACGGCTTCCATGTCTCCTTCGGTTGGCTCCGGTTTTTCAAAAGCCGCTCCAGCCTCCGGTCGGATGGTCTGCAGTTGAATCTATGCAGGTCGACAGAGCTCAACTCATGCCTGGGAAACCTTAAGAAAACCTCTGCCTGTACTTTGCTAGTCCCAAGCACCTCATTGGGCCCTGTCCAGTCCGTTCCCAACTTCTGGGAAATGCCAGCACCTAGGGCTTCTGGGAGAAGCGTCCTTAGGTGGGAATTCAGCTTCTCCATGCCTGACTGTTCCAGTGCTCCTCAGTGTCGGTACCGGGGCTCCCGTACAAGTCTCAGCATTCCTAGACTCTTGTGGGAACTTTGTGGATGCCTCTCTGGTCTCCTGGCATCACATTCCAGTGGTTCCCCTCAAGTCACCCCTCATTATTTCCTCAGTAAGCGGACAGCTTCTTTCCGGTCCAGTACTGCATGGAACGAATCCGTCTTCAAGTTGGAGTCCTACACCAAGAAAGCCTGGCCTTCTATGTCCTGCCTCGCTCTACATCAGCTCTTCTTCTGGTCCTCAATTGGAAGACTGGTGAGATCCTGCATTGGAGCCCTGAATGCCATCTTGATGTATGGTGGCACCACTTCCGGTCCTGACCTCTTCTGTGTCTTCCAAGTCTCTGGAGGGTCTGCCAGCTTGTTACCGGGACTTTGCAGATGTTTTTTCTAAGAAACATGCAGAGACTTTGCCACCACATTGTCCCTATTATTGGATTTGTGGATCTCCTTTGGACGCCTCCCTTCCCTCTCTATCCTCTTTCTGTACCCGAGATGGCTGCCATGTCCGACTACATCAAGGAGAATCTGCAGAGGGGTTTCATACGCAAGTCCTCCTCTCCAGCTGGCGCAGGTTTCTTCTTTGTCACCAAGAAGGATGACTCCTTACATCCCTGCATAGACTATTGCGGGCTGAACAAGATCACGGTTAAAAACTGCTACTCCCTGCCATTGATCTTTGATCACCTACGCGGTTCGAGGGTGTTCTCCAAGCTGGATTTCCGTGGTGCTTACAATCTCTTTCAAATCCGCAAGGGTGACGGGCACTTTGAATATTTGGTGATGCCCTTTGGACTGTAATGCCCCTGCTGTCTTTTAGGAGTTTGTGAATGACATTTTTCGGGACCTTCTCTATACGTGTATCATGGTCCACCTAGATGACATCTTAGTGTGTTCTCCAGACCTTAAATCCCACCAGGCACACGTACGACAAGTTCTTGGTCGACTTCGTGCCAATCACCTCTACGCCAAGTTGGAAAAAACCCAGCAAAACTGTCTGCAGTTCTTCAGTGGCCACGCCAAGAAGGCCTTCGAGCCATACAGAGGATCCTGGGTTTTGCAAACTATTACCGTCAGTTTATTGAGCATTTCTCTACTCTGGTGTCTCCTATCGTGGCATTTACCAAGAAGGGTGTCAATCCCCGTGTCTGGTCTCCTGCTGCTGCTATCTTCCGGCTGCATGGTCTTCCGCTTCACATCGTGTCCGATTGAGGAGTCCAGTTTGTGTCCAAATTCTGGCATTCCTTGTGTAACCAGCTGCAAGTCAATCTTAACTTTTCTTCTGCCACCCTCAGTCAAATGGTCAAATGTCAATGTGGTTGTTCTCCAAATATGTCCAGCTTAAGATAGCCAGCTACAAACTTGGTCCCCAGTTCCTTGGTCCCTTTGAGGTAATCAAGCGCATCAATCAAGTAACCTACAAGCTCCGCCTTCCTCCATCAATGCGCATCCCGAACTCCTTCCATGTCTCCTTCCTGAAGCCAGTCATCTTGAACCGCTTCTCCCAGCAATCTCCTCCTCCTGCTCCTGAGGCGGATTCACCAGATGTCTATGAGGTTAAGGAGGTTCTGGACATGAAGATCGTGAGGGGTAAGTGGTTCTTTTTATTCTAGAAGGGGTTAGGGCCTAAGGAGAGATCCTGGGACCCCCGAAGAGAACATTTTGGATCGGAATCTCCTCCAGAGGTTTCTTGGGACCAAGAAGAGGAGGGGGAGGCCGAAGGAGGGGGGAGGTACTATCATGGGCACCCCCGCAATCCATGTCACAGATCGAGGGTGCCCCTGTGCCCCCTGTGCTAGCCCCGCTGCCCCAGCTCTGGACTCACCTCTCCACGCTCCTGCTGTTCCCGTCCGGACTAGGCTCCGCTCCATAGGGTGCATGCACGGCGAAGCTCTGAGATTTAGAGGGCCAGTGCACAGGTGATTGGCGCTGCCCACTTCCGGGTCGGTATTTAATCCAGCGGCTCCCATCATTCCCCACTGGATCTTCAAGCCATTCCTCTGAAGAGAAAGCCCTCCTGTGTATCCAAGAGTTCCTGTGTGTATCCAAGCGTTCCTGTGTGTCTCCAGCGTTCCTGTGTGTTCCCGTGTATTCTGCGTTCCAGTTCCTCCTCCTGTGTTCCAGTGGTCCTGATCTTGTGTTCCTGATCCGTGTGCCAGTCTGTTCCTGTGTTCCTGACGTGAGTCCTGGTGTGCCTTCTAGAAATGGGCAAATTTGTTGAAATTCGGTTTGACCCGATTCACCGAATTTTCCAAAAAATTCTATTTGACTCGTTGTGCCATGCTCAAATATGCGTTTGTTCTTCAAACAATGCTGTGTTTTTGTATGACACACACTTCACTCTTCAATTCCATGGGCACTTACAGAGGCCAACTTCACCAAATAAGTGAAGCGGGAACTCAGCCAGACAAGGTAATGTCTGTGCCAGCTCAAAAGGACTGAGCTGAGGGCCAAGATCCCACTATAACATCAAAGAGTGCACTCTTTTTACCCTGACATCAGATGATTCCATAAATTAAGACAGAACCTGTTCTGTTGATCCAGATGAATGTAGAAACCCCCAAAATGAGTGGAGAGGGCAGTAATTTTGCATTGACGGCACTGATCATTTTGCCCTTCTTTTCAACTGTCAGTGTCTGCTTTCCATCAGTCAATAATCCATCAGTATTGCTGAAGCCAAAAACAAACAGTAGTGGATCCAAAACAGTATGTGGATTTTACACAGATTTCTTCCTATTCACTTCAGCAACAAAATAGAACTGCTATTTGGCGGTATACAGATCCCCCAAAATGGACACCCTGGGATTGAAGCAGAAATCACTACAGAAAGTATGTGGATTTTACACAGAATTCTTCCTATTCAATTCAGCAACAAAAAAGAACTGCTATTTGGGGTATACAGATCCCCAAAAAAGGACACCCTGGGATTGAAGCAGAAATCACAACAGAAAGTATGTGGATTTTACACAGAATTCTTCTTATTCACTTCAGCAACAAAAAAGAACTGCTATTTGGGGTATGAAGTCCCGAGATTACAAAATGGCTGCCTCTTTTATAGTCTGTGTGACATCACATAAGCCTGCCAGTCGCTGATTGGCTTACAGTTCTGCACATGTGATCGAGGGTGTTCCTTTCTTCTTCCCAGAGTTCTCTGCCCCATGTAACATGTTGTGCTTGAGCTTGTTAAGAAATTGGGGTAAAAGTGATATAATAAGGGACTTAGTCACACATCTGAAGAATACTAATATATAAGAAGCAAAAAGAGATGTGTATGAATGACACAAATTAAACTTTATTAGTAAATCATGTTAAAACATACTTAAAAACCCAAAGGACAAATTGGGTATACATCACAAACGAACTCCCCAGTCCCGCCACATAAATGAATCGCAGGTGGACCACAGTACAAAAAGAAGTAAATAATAAGCTTAAAAAGCAATGTAAACATATATTTAGGACCAAAAAAGAGAAGGTGAACAAATCACTCGTACAAAAAATAAATACAATAATAAATATATGGTCCAAAGTGGATAGTCTGTGGAAATATGCAAATATGTAGGATTACATTACCAGCTAGGTAGTTGCGGTCTGGGGAGGAGAAAGTGCCCCACGCGTATCGCCCGACTCGCGGGCTTCGTCAGGGGATGCCAGCACAATGTAAGTGATGAGTATATATACCCCCGTCGCTACAGAGTGGCACGGCCCACTTCCGTTCCATAGTGAGGTAATATCCGGTCATGCGCCATGGAGGTCGCGGAATTACTCATGCGTTCCACACAGCCGGAAGTGTCTGACGTGGAACGCATCTGCCACGCTCCATCATTACAATGAAGGGACTAGAAACGAGGACGGCGAGAAGAACTAGCCAGAACCGGGAAAAGTGTGCGGATTACATTCTTTCATGGAGCAATGTATATGAAAACGATCAAAAAACAGAAAACAATTGTCATAATAATAAAGGACATATATGCCTACGAGTATGGTCATTTGCGGTGGACTATAGGTTTACAGGATAACTGATAAAGTAAGCAACGGCGATAGAATAACAAGATACTAGATAATACAAGTATAGAATTGAGACACATGTCTCGAAAAAAGTTTATTGATCTGAGTCGATAAATATAAATACAAATAGATAAGTGTCCAAGCAGCTGTATCCTTACAAAATAAACAAATTCTTATAGCAAAAAAGGAAAAGACGGATTATAAGTTTAAAGATGACTAAACAGTATCGACGATAGCAAAGTGCTGAATAATACAGATAAAGAGACGAGACAAATGTCTCGAAAGAAATATTTACACAGGTAAACAAATATAGTATGGTCCAAAAAGATGTACCCAAAAAAATTTAAAGCATAGACGCTTAAATATCAGTATGACCGTGTCAAGTGCACCATATCTTATCAAGGTAAACAAAATATTATACTATAGTCAAAATCGGCGATATATGAAGCTGAGAAGTGTCTATAAGGTAAGTGTCAGCGGGACATGACAGAATATAGAGGAAAAAAAATTGGACAAAACAAACATGACCATATTGCTGTAAATGCACACCAAAAAATTGAATTTTCATGATTACTGAAGCAAAAAGAAAAGTATCAATTTGGTAACAAAAAGGATAGGAAATATTTAATACAAAAAGGATATATGTCCACAAGTCGATGACTAAAACAAGTCCTGATGATAAATATAGGTCCCACGAAGAGATTGCATTGTCAGAACAACAAATATTTAAATATAGTGAAGAAATAACTCCCCAAATACGGAGAGATTTACAAGCAGGACCAACTAGGGCTAATAAAGTCAAGTATGTCAAAAAAGTAAACAAAGGCGTGAGTAGTACATACGAAAAAATTATATAAAGTATTGTAAAATATTAAAAGTAGATCGTGTAGGAGCCTATTGTCCAATATAGATAGCTTAAAAAAAGTACCCCTCACAAAGTATCTAGTGTGCAAATAGGTAATGGTTGTCCTAAGAAGTAATATGTGTCAAGTAACATACTCAAAGTGCAAAGTGCAAAAGGATAAAGAAGCCATACATAATCACCAAAGAGGTAGGATGAAGTTACCCTCCTAGTAACAAAGTTAGTACAAAGTAGTTAAAAGTGATATTTATGGAAGTAGCGGCGAACGATGGAAACGGGAAGGGGAGACGAAAAAGTGGGCCACGCCAGAGCGACCGGGGTATATACAGTACATGTAAGAGCAACAAACAGTAAATAGACAATAAATAATTACAAAAATTCATGTACAAAAATTGAGTAAGATATAGTGTATAAATGTCAACTAGAAAAATGATCACATAGAAATTATATGAAAAGAACCCATTGGCCCTCGAAAGGTCAGACATTAGCAATGGATAGAGCAATAACATGTGTTTTCAATACATATATCTAATCATAATATGACAAAAGTGAGTATATGTGTTCTGGGCACAAGACAAACAGGAGGATTTGATGCTTGTTGTGCTTGAGCCTATTTTGGTAATAAAGGAAGGGAAAAAAACTTTGTTCCCACGATTTACCATAAACTGCGGATTTGTGATGAATCGAAGTTTTCCTGAAATTCTAAACGAATTGCTATTTGTTAAAATCGATTCGCCCATCTCTAGTGCCTTCCTGTGCTGTTCTCCCGCTGTCACCCCGGGTACAGACTATCTCCTGTATTGCTACCTTGGCTGCCACGCGGGCCTAGTCGCACCTGTGGAACGACCTGGTGTCACCCTGCCATAGCAAAACCATTCAGCTTTGCAGAGGACTCTGGTGAAAACCAGGGGCCACTTAGACTCCGGTCCCACGTGTCGGCTAGTACCATCTCCTGCGGTGTTCCAAAAGGTCCACAGACTCTGAATCCTGACATTCTGTATAACTGTTTCACACTGAATGTATTACCCAAGCACTTGACTCAGTTGGTGAGTGGCATGACTTGTATCTTCCGTTGTACTTAATATGCTGTGGATAAGCCATGAATGTCTAGGTTTGGAAAATCCTTTTAGGTCAGCACAGGAGATTTATAAAGGGCTGGTTCATCATGTTTTCCCCCCACCCCTTTTGTCATTCTGGATATCTCAAGAGGCTCCTAACCTCAGGACTATGGTGGGTGTGGAGGCCTGGCAAGTCTACACCAGGTGCCGTATTGTGTACTGTTGTGCTATGGCCTTTTCCAGCACTTGGCACATACCACTCCATGCACCTCCACACCCACCATAGTCCTAACCGCATGACTATGGTGGGCATGGAGGCCTGACAATTCTATACCTGGTCATGCCTAGAACTGCACTGTAATCTGCACCCGCGTGTAGCACGGCCCTCTAGATGCCCCTCCACTCCCACTAAAGTCCTAACTTCTGACCATTAAATGTCTTTGGAAGAAATAAAGAGCTTGAAGCTAGAAATTCATATTCTACATTAATGTCTAAGCTCACAAAGGCTTGAATGGCTAAATCAGCACAATTCTCACAAACATGCTCCAAACTATTTTGGTAGACCTACCATGAAGATTTGGGGCTGTTATAGCTAAACAAGGGTGCCCAACTCCATTTAATAGAACCACCCTTTCCATACACTCAGTAAATATTTGCTTAGGACTGTCAACATAGCAGGCATTCATATTGTAAGAGCCAAGCGTCCTGAATGTGATGAGATATTGCCAGCTATACCAAGTATATAAAAACTTAAAATGCAAATCATGTAAAACTCCTAGAAAACCGAGATTAGCTGTGCATTTATAATAAATCTCTAGAGCTCTCGGCAGCCAATTTAAGAAGCCATTATAATTTCTCCTCTGTAATTAGTTAAATTAGGCTGCCACACATTAACCCTTCCATCTGTGGAACTGACATGCAAAATGCCTCAGCTTGGTGAATGAATCATCTTTGAAATTGCATCTTAAGGGTCTCCGTCCGCTGCTCCTTGTGACATGAAAGGCTGAGCTTGGAAATTTGATTTGAAATGCCTGTGACAAGGCTAAATCACTCGGCTATAGCAAATGAATGTCACAACAACAAAAAGAGGAAGAAATGCTGTATTTTCACTGAATGTGAGAACTGAGGTGCACCACAGTCTTATAGCCATCACCATGGAAACATGAGCATGTTTGCCAAAACGCTCATGTAGTAAATTACCGAACGTGTTTTGCCAGGCTTTGCACCTGAGGACTTCAGAGGCCTGTAACTGCTACAAGGCGCTGGTTTAAGATCACTTGGTGTCGTGGCTCCATTTTTAGGAAAGAAGATTGTTGAGGGAGTTTTTAGGCCCTAAGCTGATTAGAAGTTAATGAGGTGCGTTCTGATGGAAAGTTTAATAAATATCCCCTTTATTTGGTGTTTTAGAGAAGTCTGTTATTTCCTCTAGAAAATCCTTGACTGGTCAACAGGATGCTGCACACTCTATAAAACAAAAGTCGAAAATTGATACTTTTTTTTTCTACTTATGTGACGCATGTAACACTGGAAGGTATAATCCACTCGTTGAGGTATTTGGGAAACATTTCATCATGGATCTAATGTGCTACATGTGGAAACCTATGAAACAATGAGACGACAACACTGTTTTTAGAAATCCTTCACCTAAAAATTGTTGAACGCATCCAAGAGAGCCAAATACAGCCAAATGAAATTGATTAGAACAGATTTCTTTGCATAGCGAGAATATATTGAGCACACATGTCAATTACATTCCACAATGCAGTTTGTAGAGGAAATCAGCACAGCAGGGAATAACCATGTTTTTTACATCATATAATTAGCAAAGCCGTGTTACATCAGATTTTTAAAAAATGGTAATGGAATTGGTAGTACACATAAAATCTCATGGCTGATATATTCAGATAAATGTTTCAACATAAAAGTAGTTTATTTGTATTTCTACGCCAAAATAACAAATTAACTGTATAAATGACCATAACTTCAGCCAAGTACATTGAGTAAATACTTACAGGGGTTGTCCACTTTTAGTACATTACTGCAAATAATTAATATTGGTTGTGCACTTAACAGTTATAACATTTTCCAATATACTTTCTGTATCAATTTCTTACTTTTTTCTAGAACTCTGCTCGCTGTCATTCTATAGGAAACTTCTATGTTTACTTCCTCTATATAACAACACCGCTCCATGTTAGCATCACACAGCCTTGATTACAGTGTGTGTTATAACGAGCCATGTTCCTGTGTGAGATCACATGACCAATGGACACGTGTTTATCTACAGGAAGTAAACGATGAGGCTTCCTGTTGCATGACAACAAGCAAATAACAAGCAGAGATTTTGTTTGTTGTAAAGCACTGATACAGCAAATGTATTGGAAAAATGTATAACTTATTATTATACAAACAATATCTATTATTTGTCTTTTTTTGTAATGAAAATATTCTTTTTTTTACCCTTCATGCCCATGAATATGAGATTGGTTGGGGATCTAACTCTTGTATGTTCAGCCATTTTTCCTTTATGTCCAAATGTTCCTTCTTGTAAATAAATGCTAGTGAGCAATACAGACATAATAAAATGGGTACACTGGACTTTTGGACAACAGACAGGACCGTGAAGCTTAAAACTCTATTTTCCCAATTGCCCTGCCTGCTTGCCTCTGCTTATCCTAGGCGATACAAGACAGCCATGAAGCCAGTCTCTCCCTGTGCCAAAGTGTGGACACATAACAAAACAATCAAACAACACAAAGGTAATATTTACAAATCTGGTAATAACTGAGATAGCATATAAAGTACAGAATCATAAACACAGAATGAAAGTCAAAAATGTAAGCCAAAAATTACAAATACAGAAGAGAGGTAGCAATACAAATTTTAAACCAGCAATGGAGGATAGTCCACACAGGTTTTTTATTATTGTCTGATACAGGCTCCAGGTGAGAGGGGCAAAGCTCTGAATGTGTGAGAACCTTAAAGGGGTTTTCCTATGAAGCATGATAGGCCCTATCCACTAACTTGCTGATCGTTGTGATGGACCCCCATGGATCAGGAGAATGCACTGTACCCCCACCACACCCCAAAATGACCGGATCAACCGATCGCACGTGTGCAAGGCTGCCCCGTTCATCTCTATGGGGATGACAGGGATTGCCGAGTATGACGCTCAGCGATCCCCTCCATTCCATAAAGATGAATGTGGCAGTCCGTGGATGCGCAAACAGCTGCTCTCGTCATCTCGGGGTACGGTGAGGGGTGCGATGTGGGTACATCTGATCCCCGTTCTCATGATCCATGGGGTTCCTCTCACTGAGACCCCCACCGATCAGCAACTTAGGCCCTATCCCCTGGATAAGGCCTCACTAGCTTTGTGGGACATCCCCTTTAACCTTTGCAAGTTCAGAGCAAGGATTGTGGAGAGCCAACTGTCCAGCACTGTTCAGACTGCAGACTGAAAAGCATCAGATGGAACTCAGCATCTTCTCAGCACTAACTGCAGAAGACTCAAACACAGATGTAACAGTGCCCCCCTCTTACGAGAGTCCGTCAGATCAGTGGCGGAACTACCGCCGTAACAGCCGTAGCGGTTGCTACGGGGCCCGGGAGCTTCAGGGGCCCGGGCAGCGGCACATCACAATGTCTGCTGCACAGACTGCGCAGCATTTCCGACCCGGTCCGGCCCTTTTAATTAGTAAAGGGAGGCCGCTAGGGCCTTTTAATCAGTAAAGGGAGCCCTCTACGGTCTTTTAATTACTAAAGGGAGGCCCTAGGGGCTTTTTATTGGGAAAGGGAGGCCGCTAGGACCTTTTAATTAGTAAAGGGAGGCCGCTAGGGCCTTTTATTAGTAAAGGGAGGCCGCTAGGGCATTTTAATTAGTAAAGGGAGGCCGCTAGGGCCTTTTAATTAGTAAAGGGAGGCTGCTAGGGCATTGTAATTAGTAAGGAAGGACACGAGGGTCTTTTATTAGTAAAGGGAGGGCAGCAAGGCCTTTTAATTAGTAAAGGGAGGCCAGCATAGGGTCTTTATTAGAAACAGGGAGGACCCTAGGGGCTTTTATTGAGAAGGGAGGGCCCTGGGGGTTTTTATTAAGAAAGGAGGCCGCTGGGGCTTTTAAGTAGTAAAGAGAGCCTCACGAGGGCATTTTTTTAGGAAAAGCAGGGCCGCTAGGGGTTTTATTAGTAAAGGGAGGCATAAGGGCTTTTATTAGTAAAGGGAGGCCTCTAGGGGCTTAATTAGTAAAGAGAGGCAGCTAGGGGCATTTGACTTAGTAAAGGGAGGCCGCTAGTGGGACATTAATTGTAAAGGGAGGTCTAGGGGCATTTATTAGTAAGGAGAGGCCGCTGGGACATGTCATAAATAACAATCACCCGGGACACTTTATTAGGTACCCCATGCTAGTAAGGGGTTGGACCCCCTTTTGCCTTCAGAACTGCCTCATTCTTCGTGGCATAGATTCAACAAGGTGCTGGAAGCATTCCTCAGAGATTTGGTCCATATTGACATGATGGCATCACAAGTTGCCGCAGATTTGTCGCTGCACATCCATGATGAGAATCTCTCCGTTCCACACACCCCAAAGAGTGCTATTGGATTGAGATCTGGTGACTGTGGAGGCATGTAGTACATGAACTCTGTCATGTTCAAGAAACCAGTTGAGATGATTCCAGCTTTATGACATGGCGCATATACCTGTGAAAGTAGCCATCAGATGTTGGGTAATTGTGGTCATAAAGGGATGGACATGGTCGCAACAATACTCAGGTAGGCGTGGCGTTGCAACGATGCTCAATTGGTACCAAGGGGCCCAAGAGTGCCAAGAAAAATATTCCCCACATCATGACACACCCCACCACCAGCCTGAACCGTTGATACAAGGCAGGATGGATCCATGCTTCATGTTGTTGACGCAAAATTTGACCCTACCATCCGAATGTCGCAGCAGAAAGCGAGACCATTAGAACAGGCAAACGTTTTTCCAATCTTCTACGGTCCAATTTAGATGAGCTTGTGCAAACTGTAGCCTCAGTTTCATGTTCTTAGCTGAAAGGAGGGCATAAGGTTGGTCTTCTGCTGCTGTAGCCATTGCCTAAAAGTTCGCGTACGTGCGTTCAGAGATTGCTCTTCTGCCTACTTGGTTGTAAGGGTGGCGATTTGAGTCATGTTGCTTCTATCAGCTCAAACCAGTCTGTCCATTCTCCTCTGATCTATAGCATCAACAAGGCATTTCCGCCACAGAACTGCGCTCACGGATGTTTTTCTTTTTGGACCATTCTCTGTAAACCCTAGAGATGGTTGTGCGTGAAAATCCCAGTAGATCAGCAGTTCTGAAATACTCAGACCAGCCTTCTGGGCAACCCCACAACCATGCACACGTTAAAGGCCACTCAATCACAGTTTCTTCCCTAATGATGCGCTCCTTCTTACAATCTCTTTCCGCACCCACCCTTGTTTCTAATCCCACCCCTCACTTCCCCCACTTAAAACTCGACCCCCCCCCCCATTCTTAAAGGGAGGCCCTAGGGGCTTTTTATTGGGAAAGGGAGGCCGCTAGGGCCTTTTGATTAGTAAAGGGAGGCCCTAGTGGCTTTTTATTAGGAAAGGGAGGCCGCTAGGGCCTTTTAATTAGTAAAGGGAGGTCGCTAGGGCCTTTTAATTAGTAAAGGGAGGCCGCGAGGGCCTTTTAATTAGTAAAGGGAGGCAGCTAGGGTCTTTTAATTAGTAAAGGGAGGCCCTAGGGGCTTTTTATTGAGAAAGGGAGGCCCTGGGGGTTTTTTATTAGGAAAAGGAGGCCGCTAGGGCCTTTTAATTAGTTAAAGAGAGGCTTCATAGGGGCTTTTATGAGAAAGGGAGGCCTGGGGGGTTTTTTTATAGAAAAAAAGGGGGAGGGCCGCCTTAGGGCCTTTTAATGAGTTAAAAGGGGGAGGCCGGCTAAAGTCTTTGAATAGTAACGGGAGGCCCTAGGGCTTTTTATTTGAGGAAAGGGGAGGCCCTGGGGTTTTTTATTTAGAAAAAAGGGAGGCGTAGGGGGCTTTTAATAGTTAAAAGGGAGTGGGCGCTATGGGCTTTTAATTAGTAAAGGGAGGCCGCTAGGGGCATTTAATTAGTAAAGAGAGGCCGCTAGGGGCATTTAATTAGTAAAGAGAGGCCGCTAGGGGCATTTAATTAGTAAAGGGAGGCCGCTGGGACATGTCATATATATGTGTATATGTATATTTCTGATGCCTTTTCTGTATTTATATTTTTCAGATCTGGGTATGCTGATTCATATGTCGCCTGATTCGGTGGACTACATCAATGACCTGGATTATTTTTTTTTAATAAAATGGTTAACAAGGGGTTGGGGAGTTTTCATTTTAATAAAATATATTTCTTTTAAAAAAAAAATTTCTACTCAAAACTTGCCTTAGTAATGGTGCTGTCTAATAGACGGTGCCCATTACTAAGAGGGGGGCCTAGTGTTAGCTGGTAAAAAAGGCTTAACAGTAACCCCCTAATCCAGTGGTGGCGAACCTATGGCACGGGTGCCAGAGACGGCACTCAGAGCTCTTTCTGTGGGCACCCGGGCCATCACCCCAGCACACCAGACAGGATTTAAAGAATCTTCTTGCAGTTCCAAGCAACTTAAAAGATGCTGCTTTCAGTCATATATTAAAGTCATACTTACTTCACTACTTGAGACTGTAGGAAGAGGGAGAATGAGTAGACAGGAACAAATTATCTCTGGAGGACCTCCTGCTGGCCCCACGATTCTCTGTGTACAGAGGGACACTGGAAAGAAGCTAAAATGATGCAAATTTTCCATCTTGTCCTCAGGAGGCCAATATGATCGAACTTTGTTGTTGAACAGTAAGCAATAAGTTACTGCTTTAATTTTTGGTTGGCATCTCGCGATAAATAAGGGGGGTTTTGGCTTGCTGTTTGGGGACTCAGCCGCTAAAAGGTTCATCATCACTGCCCTAATCATTACCCTGGTACACACCGCCACCAGGGGTGCCAGGAAGAGCTGGGTACAATCCAGAACCTGACGTCTATAGATGGTCAGGTGCTGGGGCGGCTGCAGGCTGGTATTATTGGGCTGTGATGGCCCTATATCAATGGGCACTCACACCCCAGTAATGTCAGGGTGCTGCTGCTGTATTGTATCTGGCTGGTTATGAAAATGAGGGGGAACCCCATGTCAATTTTTTTTTTATTATTTTACAAAAAGGGGATGGAGACCCTCATTTTCTATAACCAGCCAGATACAATATAGCTGCAGCACCCTGATAAAACTGGAATTTGAGCACCCACTGTTTTTGGGCAGAGCCCAATATCAGCCGCTCTAGCCCTAGTACCTGATCATCTGAGGCAGTCAGGTACTGGATTGTATCCAGCACTTCACAGCACCTCCGTTGGCGGTGGGTACCTGGGTAATGATAAGGGGGTTAATTTCAGCCTTTTTTACCAGCTAACACAAGGCCCCAGTCGAGCACCATTACTAAGGCAAGTTTTGAGTTAAAAAAAAAACCAACAACATTTTTTAGGAAATATTTTTTTATTAAAATAAAACCTGCCCAATACACACATTTGTCAACCATTTTATTAAAACAAACTATACACATAACTAAAGTACTCAACTTAATAAGGCAAAGTATAAAGCATTCACAGATCTGAAAAACATTTTATAAAAAAGGTTAATAAAAAGAAGTATACAGGCAGTCCCCGGGTTACGTACGTACAAGATAGGTTTGTACTTTAGTTGAATTTGTATGTAAGTTGGACTGTATATTTTTCAATTGTCGCTCCAGACTAAATTCTTTTGCCCCAGTGACAATTGGAGTTTCAAAACTTTTTGCTGTAACGGGACCAAGGATTATCAATAAAGCTTCGATACAGACACCTTACAGCTGATCACTGCAGCCTGGTACTATAGTAACATCCAGAGAGCTTTTTACAATATAAAAAACCCTTTAATATGTTCAAAATGGGCAAGGAATGGGAAAAGGTGCCGTGGTCGTCGACGAGGGGAGGGGGGGCCCAGCCAAAAGTTTGCTATGGGGCCCACGCATTCCCAGTTACGCCACTGCGCCGGACCCTCTTTAGGACCACCTCATTAGGACCAACCTGAGAAGACTTGGACCATGAATATCTTTACCAGAGGCCCGATGCTCCTCATCGCCATACCCCTTCCAAAGAACTGGAGCAGCTTTCTGAACCTGCAAGAATCAATAATTTTCCCTGGATAAAAGGAGTTGGATATGGAGGTACAAGACACCTGCACTCTAAAGACAAGGGATTAATAATCTCGGTATATATGGACATATGGACCCACATAGCAGTAAATGTTCCAGACTGAACTTTAAGATTCTTTGGATGATAACCACACTTGTTCCCCCTAAACATATTCAGGACCTGGAGACCGCCTATTATTGGTGTGACGCTGCTTTGTGTCTTGGGCTTTAGTTGTTGAAAATCAGTTGTTGAAATGTCGCTTAGGCGGAAGGGTTAAAGGTTTTTTTATATTTTATTTTTTCTTTCTCATTTTTAAAAATACACTGACAAGCAAAAGGAGTGTTACAATAGAACGAATAAACACATACATTTTTATTCATACAAATATAATTATAAAACATGTAATATACTGTATTTGGAAGACTATCAACTATCAGGCATCAAAACATTATTATGGCCCAGTCATTTATACCCAAGATTTTTTTCTCAAATTAATTTCCTGATGCCTCTAATGCCCTATATGCTTCCGATTGTCTAAACCAAATGCAAATTTCCCAGATAGAACAAAACTTATCATACTCTCCCACTGCCGACAGCACATGTGGTTGTTACTGGGAAGCAGTGAAAGTGTTGGATGACATCATTGTTCAGAATCCTGCACAGATTGCATTTTCAGGATATAGCAGGCCTCCCATACACCATACAAGGAGTGGGCTCACATGTGCCGTATATATGATCACCAGGTAATATTTTATTATAAACATCTGTTGAAGTTTGGTTGGCTTATTTTTATTGGATGGACAAGGGCAGGATACTACTTGTACATATATTTAGCGCTCTTCACTTATATTGATTGTCTTTTTATAATATTTAATTTGGGATCTTTCTAGGTCTGGACCACCACCACATGATTTTATGTACCGTATGTTTTTAGGCCACAGAACCACATAATGGGGCACATTTACTTACCTGGTCCTGTCACGATCCCATTGCGCGTTCTACAACAAGGATTCGGGTCTTCCGGCGATTCATTAAGGTCGTGCGCCCGATGTCCACCAGGTATCGCCGAGGTTCGCTGGAGTTCACCAACCTATTCCTGGTGCATGTAAGTGCTTGTCAAGTGACACATTTTTTAAAAAAAATATTTAGCTTTTTCCAAATCCGTCAGGTTTTCCAATGGTCACGCCCCCCGATTTCCTTGGCATGCAACCCGGCACCGATGAGCCAAAATCTGATCGCATGCGCCAAAAACTCGGGGCAATTTGGCGCAAACCGGTAATTTTCTGGAAACCCGACGAAAAGGAGCGATTCGGACCCTTAGTAAATGTGCCCCAATGTGTTTTATTCTATTTTGTACTAATAAATTCAATTTGCTGTTTGACTGTGTGCTGGAAGTGAGGAGGAGGTGACCCCTACTCCCTCCATAGGAAACAGCGGCGCACGGCCGCACACTCACAGGACTTCAATTACCCAGATATTGACTGGGGGGCAGAAACCTGCAGGTCCTTCAAAGGTAGCAGGTTCTTGTCAACAACAAAAGACAATTACCTGTCGCAGCTAGTCCTGGAGCCAACAAGAGGGGGGGGGCACTGCTGGACCTTATCCTAACCAATGATAGACCTGATAGGTTATCAAAACTACAGGTTGGGGGGAACCTGGGGAGTAGTGATCATAATATCATTGATTTTGTATTACGCTTTACTAAGAATGTTAGGGAAGGGGCAACCAACACTCTAAACTTCAGGAGGGCAAACTTTCATCAACTAAGGGAAGACCTTAAAGGCATAGACTGGGATAATATTCTCAAAGACAAAAGCCCCCCCCCCCCCAAAAAAAATGGGATTTTTTTCTCATATATTCTGAAAAAGTCCTGTGAGAAACACATACCTTATGAGAAAAAGCATAAGAGGAACAAGAAAAAGCCTATGTGGCTAACTAGTCTTGTAAGGAAATCAATAAGCAAGAAAGATAAGGCGTTTAAGGTGCTAAAACGTGAAGGTAGCGATGAGGCATTACAGGATTATAGAGAGAAAAATAAATCCTGTAAAAAGCAGATAAAGGCCGCAAAAATAGAGACTGAGAGAAATATTGCCAGGGAGAGAAAAAATAATCCCAATTATTTTTCAAGTATATAAATGATAAGAGAGTGTGGGCCCCCTTAAGAATAACATGGGGGTCATGGTGGAAGGAGATGAGGAAAGGGCCAATCTACTGAATGTCGCCTTCTCAACTGTCTTTACCCAGGAAAATCCCCTGGTGGAAGACACAATGAGGAATAATATAGATTCTTTTTGGAATGTCAACAGTTTAACCCAGGAAGGGGTACAGCGCCGCCTCGCAACCACTAAGATAGATTAAATCACGGGGCAGATGCATAGACACCCCCGGTTCTGCTGATGAGATGCTATCTGGAGGATCTCACTGTGACACAACATTAAACCAGCATCGCAGGGGTTTATGAGAGATCGGTCCTGTCAGGACTAATCTGATTGGTTCTACGAGGAGGTAGTTCAACTGGATCTGGGGATACTGTGGACGTGTATCTGGACTTTTCGAGGCATTGACACCGTGCCACATAAAAGGTTGGCATTAAAATAATGCGATGTGGATAGGAGAAATCTGTGTATTTGGGTAAGTAATGGTGGTCATTAATGGCACATTCTCAGATGGGTTGACGTTACCGTGGAGTGCCTCAGGGTCAGTATTGGGGCACTTCTTTTTATATTTTTATTAATGACCTTGTAGTGGGTTTACACAGTCAAGTTTCAATATTTGTACTAAGCTGTGTAAAGTAAAAATACTGAGTCGATAGTTTTAGCATTGACAGAGGGAATTGTGGAAGCTTGAGGAGTGGGCAGAGAAATGGTTGATGAAATTTATGTAGATAAATGTAAGTTACAACTTGGGCCTTGGAACAAAAAGTATAATTATGTTCTAAACAGTTAATACTTAGTAAAACTGGAGCTGAAAAGGACTTGGGGTATTGGTGGATGGTAAACTTAATTTTAGTGACCAGAGCCAGGCGGCTGCTGCTAAAGCAAATAAAATTAGGATGTATCAAGAGAGGAATAGGTTAAGATAAAGACAGAAGTTTTGCCCGTTACGAATCCTGGTCACGACCACACACACCCTGGAATATTGTGTACAGTTTTGGGCACCAGTGTATAAACAAGCCTAGTAGAGCTGGAACGGGTGCAGAGGAGATGCAAAGGATATAAGGGAATGGGGGGATAGAAATAACACTGAAAGATACAAAATTTGGGATTATTCAGTTAAGAAAAAAGGGGAGAGATCATTACAATGTACAAATACCCTAACGGACAGTACAAGGATCTCTCCAAAGATCTTTTTATACTAGGCCTGTGACCAGGACAAGGGGGGCATCCTTACGCCTAGAGGAGAGGCGATTCTACATCAACATAGACAAAGGTTCTTTACTTGTACGAGCAGTGAGAAAGGAAACCTGGCCGCAGGAGGTTTATGGCAGACTTATTACATGTTCAAGAGAGGCCTGGATGCCTTTCTGGAGAGAAAAAATATCACGGATTATGGGGATAAAACATTTATTTAATTCTTAAAGGTTGGGCGTGCGTCTTTTTCCAGCCTTATATTCTATGATACTATGAAAGATAGAGCATGCTCTATCTCATTGCGGTGTGCGGCGCGGATCGGCGCCACACATGTGTGGCACCGTACCTCTGCCAGGCTGCCATTGCCATCTATGGGGACTGCAAATTTGTGGCCGCATGTACGTCCCCATGAACGGCTGTGTGAATGACATATATATATATTGTGAGACACTGAAGGGGTTAACTGTGGATGGGCGGTATGTTTCCCCTAGGTTTCCTATTATGCAAGGCCTTAGTGCTGAGGGTTGTGGTGTCCAGCCCCTTGGACACAGGTGGTGGGAACAGCCTAATCAGCCTGCATAAAGCTGCTAGCAGAGTGAGAGTGTGGTCTCTCGACCGGAGGCTGGAGAGCACACAGCCCTGTCCTCTGTGCCTGAAACAGCAGAAAGTGTTTTGTTAAGTGGGAGTTAGTGAATCACTGTTTAGTTAGCACCCTGCGTGTATGGATATTAGTTGTTTTTGGATGCCGGAATGTGAAGGTGTTTTATTTTGTTCCTGCTGAAAAACACAGGCTAGAACCTGTTTTGGACTGTACCTTGGTGTCCCTGTCTTGAACTGTACCGCGCTACACGGTCTTACTGGGCCAAATTCCATATATATATTGATATATATATATATAGTAGGTGTATTAGACTACCTATTATAGTATATACACATACATATATGATATATATAGTATATATATATATATATATCATGTGTAAGTTTATATATATGTATGTGTATCAGTATGTACTAGTAATTCTGCTGGGGTTGTATGGAGAAAGCTCACAGGCTGAGATCTCTCCATATAATAGAGATCAGCTGAAAAAGAAGTTTAAATTGGCCCCCTTTTCCTAGACATAAAATATAAACTAAACATTAAAAATCATAAAAATGCTAGGTATCGCCACGTCCAAATGGATCTACAAAATATAAACAAAGAATGAAAAAATAGCGCCCAAATGCCATAATCCAACACTTTTTCCATCCATAAGTATTTGAATACAGGGCCATATTGATATAAATAAGAAGTAAAGAAAAAAATAGCACATTACACAAGAACTGCTAATATGAAAAGTTATTGCCTTCAAATGTGCCAAAATGGATTTCTTTTGTGTACAAAAGATTTACATGTTAAAATCTACTAAAAACCTAATAAAACCTATAAAAAATGTTGTATCAGTAGATCGTACCAACCTAAAGAATAAAGGGCAGGTGTTCTCGGAGCACAGTGAAAGACGTAGAAAACAGGACCCACAGAAAAAGCTGCAAACTGTACTGTTCCTGCACTCAAAAATATTTTTCAGCTTTCAGTACTTTGTGCGGAATAACTAAAAAGTCAATTAGATCCACAGATAACTAGCCCTATACTCTCTGTTATGGAAAAAATTAAAAAAGTTATAGCTTTGGAATGAGGGGAGTAAAACAAATTGAAAAAAATTAACGAGTGGTGTATACTGCTCCTGTGAAGTATAGGGGCAGTATATAAGCAGTTATATTCTTGTACACGCATACAAAAAGTAAGCAAAAGGTTATACCACTGGAAGAAGTCAGCAGGATAAATAAAATGTAGTTTCTCTTTATTTCAGTCTCAGGAACATAAACAGCTTTAGTGAGGCGTCACAACGCGTTTATACGACAGCGTTGGTGTGTTGGTGATGTACAGTAGGAAACACACACCTCCTGGTATGAAATTGAGGAAACAGGAGAGAGGGCAGGGAAACCAGACAAGGGAACTCCACAACTTCAGTTAAAAATTATCCAAAAATGTATTCTTTGTTAAAAAACACGCATATCCAAAGGCGAATACATAGATACAAAAAAAGAACAAAATAATAAGACAAAAGACATGCAGCGGTAACGCGTTTCGGACTTCTACATATCAGTCAGCTTCCTATAGAAGGGACAGCAAGCAGAAATCTAGGAAATAGCGAGGAATTGATACTGAAAGTATATTGAAAAGTTGTATAACTTTCATACACAAACCATATCAATTATTTGCTGAAAGTGGACAACCATTTAAGTATACTTTGTCTTAAAAGGGTATTCACCTCACCTAGTTATTAAATTACACCCCTCCCTCGCTCAAAAATTAGCTCTCCATCTTTTAATATATCATCTATTCTATTTAGTTTCTTTAGCGTATTTTCAGGTGGACTGCCTGTAGCTAAGTTAAAAATATTTAAGACCCTCCTTACAATATAACCCTGCACACAAGATTCAGAGATCCCTATAATCCTCACATTATTTCAACAACCACTTTGGATGCAACTTTGGATGCAACTCAGCATTCACTCTCCTCCAAACACAATGGGGCAGATTTACTTACCCGGTCCATTCGCGATCCAGCGGCGCGTTCTCTGCGCTGGATTCGGGTCCAGCCGTGATTTATTAAGGCAGTTCCTCCGACGTCCACCGGGTGGCGCAGCTGCGCTGAAGAGCATCGGAACGCACTGGAATACACCAAGCCGGGCTGAGTGAAGGTAAGTGCAAGCTCTGCGACACATTTTTTGTTTTAAATGTGGCGGTTTTTCCGAATCCGTCGGGTTTTCGTTTGGCCACGCCCCCCCATTTCCATTGCATGCATGCCAGCGCCGATGCGCCACAATCTGATTGCATGCGCCAAAATCCCGGGGCAATTAAGGGGAATTCGGCGCAAATCGGAAATATTCGGGTAACACGTCGGGAAAACGCGAATCGGGCCCTTAGTAAATGACCCCCAAAGAGTTGTGTTTCTACAAAAGAGTTCTACTTTGGTTTCATCTAACCATATGACATGCTACCAATACTCTTCTATAACATTGAAATGCTCTTTGGCAAACTTAAGAAGGGCCCAGATATGAACTGGCTTAAGCAGAGGGACATGTCTGCCACTGCAGGATATGACTCCCTGATTATTTTCTAACTATTGCTCCCACAATTGATTTCTTCACACCAAGCTAATTGCCTATTGCAAATTCAGCCTCCCGGCCTGGTGCAGGTCTACAATTCTGTGTCCTTTGACAGCTCTTTGGTCTTCACCATAGTGGATTTTGGAGTGTGACTGCTTGAGGTTGTGGACATGTGTCTTCTATACTGATAACAAGTTTAAGCAGGAGCTATTACTACAGGTAATGAGTGGCGGACAGAGAAGCCTATCAATGAAGGAGTTACAGGTCTATGAGAGCTAGAAAACCAGCTTTTTTGTAGGTGACCAAATACCATAATTTTCTACCATAACTTGCAAATACATTCTTTAAAAATCAGACAATGTTATTTCCTGGATTTGTTTTGACATTTTGTGTCTCGTAATTGAGCTCTACGTATAATTTCAATTACAGGCCTCTCTCATCTTTTAAGTGGGAGAACTTGCACAATTGGTCGTTGACATAAATACGTCTTTTCCCAACTGTAAATATGTACCTGCACATACTATACTATACACAGATATGCACCTGAAGCAAATATACTGCATAAATAAATATATACTTACAGTTAATTTGTTGCACTTAAAATTATATACCATCAGTGAATATACTGAGCACATAAATGTATTGCAGCAATGGATATACCAAATGCATAGTCACCTCCAGTGACTGTGCCACACTAATAAACAACTAGCATGCTTCTGAAGAGTCTGAGAGCACAATTGTTCAAGTTACACATGGCAACTAATCAGAGCTCAGCTTTCTTTTTCAAACTTTTTATAAAAATGAAAGCTGAGCTCTGATTGGTTGCCCTGACCAACTAGAACAGTTCTGCTTTCAGACACTCCCCCATGGAATTTTACAAGCTCTGACGAACGAAACTGCTTTTTAAGTAGCAGAAATTTCTATAACAAAAATCTACCATGTGTGAAGGTGCCCTATAGCCATGTTCACACCTGTACACACAGTTACTTTGGAGTGTAAAAAGCTTTTACAAACGGCTTCCTATTGATTTTAATGAAAACTACACACTTTCAATTTTTACACTGCATATTTTTACACAGTTTAAAAAAAATTGTGTTAAGTCTCTTCTTGAAGCCTTATAGAAAAACATTTTCCTGTTGTAAACAATACATATGGAACTACTGTATATGTTATAATTATAATCTAGAACTATAGAATACAGTGAAAGGGAGCTGGTACAAGGTTTATTCTTTTCTCTGTAATTTTTTTACATTATTCAGCACTGTTAGATTGGTCAATTTTTTATTTAGTTTAAATCATCTAACATTTTGATTGGTAAGAGTTTGACTGCTGCTTCCCACACTGATTATGAAAACAAGACCCATAGCAGTCCAGAGATTGTGGGTACCATTCTCACTTATAAGTTGAATAGTAATACGCAATACTGTGCTTAGCAATATTTGACAGTCCCATACTATTGAATGGTGTTGAAGACACATGCTCGAGGTGCACCTCCATCAATTATTGAGAAAAGAACCACCATTCTCTGTGTTCAGTGGACTAACTGCTTCTCTGCAGTAAGTTGGTGCAACCCCTTGATCCTATGCCTACATTGTCTCTCTACATGCCTGTAAACTCAAACTATCAGGTCCTACAGCTATATGCAAATAAACTGAGATGAGTCCAATGAGCCATTTTCTTATCCAGCAGTCCAACTTATTCATGAGTGTGAGGCACAGCAACGCCACCTAGTGCTTGACTGACAACCTGTATAATGATGTGACACCCCTGGTGCTGGCTGCCTTGATGTGCTGCCTGCCATACCCCCTGCAGCCTGTGCGTGTATGACATATACAACAGGCACTTGTGCAGCTGATGCCTGTGTCTCTCACATGTGTATAGGAGAACAGTGCATGTCAGGTACTCGTGTAGCTGATGTCTGTGTCTCTCACATGTGTATAGGAGAATGAGTATGTCAGGTACTTGTGTAGCTGATGTCTGTGCCTCTCACATGTGTATAGGAGGAGAGAGCATGTCAGGTACTTGTGTAGCTGATGTCTGTGTCTCTCACATGTGTATAGGAGAAGATGGCATGTCAGGTACTTGTGTAGCTGATGCATGTGTCTCTCACATATGTATAGGAGAATGGAGCATGTCAGGTACTTGTGTAGCTGATGTCAGTGCTCCTCCATGTGCCCCCGCTGCAGCCCGGTCTCCTCACTCACCTCTCTCCTGCTCTTCCCCGGGCTGCCGTGCGCGTATCACTGCCCCCTAGGGCGCGCGCACGGCTCCTGCCGAAAATTTAAAGGGCCCACTGGTGCACTGGCTGAACACCTCACCTTTAAGAATCCTGCCTCTTCCTGTGTCCCCTGCCGAATCTTTGTGATTATTCCTGCGTTCCTGTGTATTCCTGCGTTCCTGTGTATTCCTGCGTTCCTGTGTGTCTCCGCTCCTGAGTCCTGCGTTCCTGTGTGTTACCCAAGTTCCTCCATGTTGCTGTGTTCCGTGTGCCTGTGTTCCCGTTCCCACCTGCCTGGACCTCCCGTTGCTGTGCACTTCCACTCTCCTGCTGGGTGTCCCCTGGTTGCAGCATCATGCCCCTATTCTGGACTGGTCTTCTGGGGAGATTCTCCATTGGGGTCCAGATTGTTCCTCACGCTGCATGACGGTTCCACTACCGCTCCCTGTAAGGACTGCTACCTTGTCTTCCAAGCCTCTGGAGGGACTTCCAGCTCCGTACCGGGACTTTGCAGATGTGTTTTCTAAAAAACAAGCCGAGACCCTTCCTCCACATCGTCCCTACGATTGCCCCATTGACCTGCTGCCTGGATCTTCTCCACCACAGGGTCGGGTGTATCCACTCTCGGTTCCTGAGACTGCCGCTATGTCGGAATATGTTAAGGAAATCTGCAAAGAGGTTTCATCCGCAAAGCCTCCTCTTCCGTTACCCATGTCTGCAGATGTTCCTGCTGTGGAGGTCCTGGTACGTGATCTGAAAGCCATCTGGGAGCAAGTCCAAACCTCATTGCTCCAAGCTACAGCCCAGACCAAGCTTCAAGCAGACAAAAGACGCCGACCATTTCCTGTTTAGCTCCTGGTGACAGGGTCTGGCTGTCCGCCAAGGATGTTCGGCGGAAGATCCCGAGCTATAAATTGGGACCTCGGTTCTTGGGTCCATTTGAAATTCTTAGCCGCATCAACCCGGTGGCTTACAAGTTGCATCTGCCTCCCTGCTTGCGCATTCCTAACTCTTTCCACGTTTCTCTACTTAAGCCAGTCATTTTCAACCGCTTCAACCGACAAATTACTCCTCCTCCGGCATCACGTGCAGATTCCACCGATGTCTTTGAGGTGAAAGAGATCCTGGATACTAAGACAGTGAGAGGTAGGCGGTTGTTTCTGGTAGACTGGAAAGGATTTGGTCCTGAGGAGGGATCTTGGGAGCCAGAGGATAACATCCTGGACACGAGCCTGCTCCAATATTTTCTCAAGCCCAAGAAGAGAGGGAGGCCGAAGGGGGGGTACTGTCACGGGTGCCCCCGCGATCCCTGTCTCGGATCCGTGCTCCTCCGTGTGCCCCTGCTGCAGCCCGGTCTCCTCACTCACCTAATTGGTGCACTGGCTGAACACCTCACCTTTAAGAATCCTGCCTCTTCCTGTGTCCCCTGCCGGATATTTGTGCCTCACAGCCTAAGAGAAAGCTTCCTGGTGATTATTCCTGCGTTCCTGTGTATTCCTGCGTCCCTGTGTATTCCTGCGTTCCTGTGTATTCCTGCGTTCCTGTGTGTCTCCGCTCCTGAGTCCTGCGTTCCTCCGTGTTGCTGTGTTCCGTGTGCCTGTGTTCCCGTTCCCACCTGCCTGGACCTCCCGTTGCTGACCCTGGATTTGGACTTGACCTCGCATCTCTGCCGCCTGCCCTGACCCTGAGCCTGGACCTGACTATGAGACTGTCTTCTGCTAAGGTACCTCAACCTCGGCTGCCACCGTGGGCTGGTCGCGCCTGGGAACGACCTGGTGGTATCCTGCCGCAGCAAGTCAAACCCGCTTTGCGGCGGGCTCTGGTGAAAACCAAGTGCCATCTCCCGCGGTGGTCCAGAGGATCCACTGATCCTGACAGCCTCTCACATGTGTATAGGAGAAGATGGCATGTCAAGTACTTGTGTAGCTGATGTCTGTGCCTTTCACATGTGTATAGAAAAATGGCATGCCAAGTACTTGTGTAGCTAATGCCTGTGTCTCTCACAGGCAGCAGATAAAGCACAAACAAAAGTACTTCTTTACTATACATTACACAGAAATGAGCACGGGAAGAAGAGGGGAGAGGTAACAGGAGTGACATCACTTTCTCTCTCAATGTGCCCAGAATCATTTACATAATAAAGAAAAGATGATCTTAGAATGATAAATGTCTAAATTAACTAGATAAAGGTATGGAATGAAATTCTCATGAGCTGCTCCAACAGGTAGTGCTAACATAATTAGTGACAGAGATCTGGTGTCCTCTACATTTTCTAATGAAAGAAATGGTCCCTGCACTTCGAGGTAGCTTTTAACTTCTTTTTATTGTAGGTACAATTTGTAATAAAGTATAGCATCCATTTAATACGCGTTTCGGCCCTACAGCCTTTTTCAACAGCTGTTGAGCTGTTGGGTACACTGTTAATATCCACGAGCACGAGGTAAGAAGCAGTTTGGGTGCGGTCCATATGTGGTCCTTTAAATTTTCATTCTTGTCACAAGAATTAATAGTTCGACATTGGCCAATTCTGTAGAAGTTTTTTATGCAACAGTGACCTCATTTACAGGACCCAAAGGATTACAATATAAATTAACACTGCATTAGAAAACAACATTATTATATCCACTTCTGACAATAAATAATGTCACAGCCTCCTATCTGCACAGTGTATGGCTAGAAATCTCTTCCATAAACCTAAAGGAATCAGCTCAACACTATTGCTGCTGTAAAGCATATCACTAAATTCTATGTTCTTGCAAGTTGGAAGTCCCCTAATCATAAAAAGAAAGCTAAATCTAAATATATTCAATGTGAAAACAAAGAAAGTTATAAAAGTTATGTTACAATTTGTTATCTGAGTTATTTTAATGATTTTAGTATAAATTGTTGATACATTCCTTTTAAAGATAAAGAGATGTCTTGTGAGGAGTCCTGGTTTCCTGTGCTTTGTTTCATTGTCACCAAAGTCACCAAAGGAATCTATAGTTTACTGAAGGGTTTTCCCAAAGTCCTTTAGAGGGATGTCTTTTTTGTGGTGTAGATGAAGCACCAGGTGCAACCTGTACTCAGTGATAGTTACAAGAAGTTTTCCTGGAACATTTTCCACTGCTACACCCATTCTCCTAAGATTTACAAATCATGCAGTAATACTAAACAGAACATGGATACAGATGAGTCTCTGTTGGTTTAGCAATATATTATCTGTAGGCTTTTTAGAATGTGGTTGAGAATATTCACTGGGTATGAAAAAAACAATAAACTGCTATGTCTGTTCTTCATAATGCATTCTTAGAATCCAAGTTTACATCTTCCCTGGGATTAGTTTTCTACATTTAAATCTCTATGTCGAGATGTCAGCTATCTGTACATGCATAGCCAAAAAGGGGAGCCTGTCAATCATTGATGGGATCCACTTCCCGACTTCTACCCACAAAACTATACTGTATATCAATCCTCTCAGTTCCTCCTGCTCTATAACATATTGCCCACAATTTTATGTTGACAGATTTTCTTTACTGAACATTGTTCTGCCATTATCACCAACAGTGGTTTTCAGAGCAAACTCGATTCGTGGAAACTGACATGTGCCAAGATAATTTGTTATAACTTTTGAACACTTTAAAATATCCAGTTTATTTTGAGATTGTTTTCTCGTGACACATTGTACTTAATGTTAGTTGAAAAATGTAACTAATAAATTTTGCATTTCCTTTTGAAAAAAATGAAAATTTAGCAAAAATTCAGAAAAATTCTTAATTTTCAAAGTTTGACATTTTTTGCTTTCTAGGTAGTCAGACCACCCAAATAACTTGAGAACTAACATTTTCAATTTGTTTTATGATGACTTGGTTTTTTATGTGTCCTCTCATTTTTCTAGGATGTTATTAGGCTTAGAAATATGGTTCTATTTTTCATGAAAATCACCAACATGCACATTTTGAGGGACAACTCAGCTTTCAAGTGAATTTGAGAGGCCTAACTCATTTTAAAACCCCATAAATTACCCCACTATAGAAACGATACCCCTCAAAGTATGTTGACCCTTTAAGTGTTTTACAGGGGTTAAAAGAATATGGAAATGCGATGTAGAGATTTAGGTTTTTTTTTTTGGAAAATACAATTAATTAAATTGTGAAATGCTCTGCAAAGATTGATACCCAGCTTTTCTAAGGCATAAGTATTTTTTGTTGACAGAGCTGGTATTTTTTATGAAAATAGTTGTTCTTTTCAGTGGCATCATTTTGGGTCATGTAATTTTTTTTTTGATCGCTCTTTATAACACTTTTTGTGATGGTATTTGATGAAAAATTCCGGCATGCCCCGGAAGAAGTCTGAAGAGGCGAAACCTAGGTTGGGCCAGGTGGCGTCTTTGGCGTTTTAAAGATTTTATTACATGTGAGTTTTACCCTGTGCTCTTGTAAGTAGAGACTATTAAAGCAGTTTTCCTTTAGTCCGGCATCCTGCGCTATCTGTTTGTAAATCCCAACACAGGCCATCGAACCAGCTGTACACCACGAGTGAGTAGGTGACACATAAGATACGCTGGACATTGTGGAGGATAACGGAACGTGAATCAGGAAGTCGGCTATATCTTCCATTTTTAATCTAACAGCAGGTGGTGAGATTACCCATCGATGTATCAAATCTGACATACGGAGTTGAGCACTGACAGTAACTGTATATTTGCTATTTTGGGACTACTGTGGGAGTGTGCCTGGTCGGAAGCTCCTACGGACATTAACACTTGATTTTCCGGATATCGAACCCCCATTTTTATCGATCACTGAAGGTTCTCGCTATGAATGGGAACAGTGGGTGTGATTTGTTGCTTGTAATAATGGCGAATTTGTTGGCACATCTATTATGCCAGACATCCTCAAAACAGGTAAGCCAATTGTCTTCTGGCCCCTTCCAATAATTTTAGCAATTTTGCACTTGTCCCGGATCAATTGTACCAATGTCGCTTTAAGACAAATGATCACCATCCGGCTCCTGTTCTTTTCTGCCTCTATGCTACGCTCGTCGGGAGCGCAGCACAGAAGCAGAATCCAAAACTCACCTGGCCTCGTTCCCCCGAGGCAGCGCTCCGCACTGTATGCGAGGACACTGAACCGGCGCACATGATGATGTCATCAGATCACATGTACCGGCTTCAGAGCGGACGCGCACGGCAGGCACATGCCAAAGAAAGAATGTAGCAGATCCTGCTCTGCTTCGGGGGAACAAGGAAAGGTGAGGTTTTTTTACTTTCTCTTGGGGGGGGCAGTGTGTCCACAGGGGGAGGGGGGCAGTGTGTCCATAGGGGGAGAGGGGGCAGTGTGTCCACAGGGGGAGGGTGGCTATGTGGCTATGTGGGGGCAGCCCAGGTGGGGGCCCACTAAGGCTCTGTCGCCCAGGGGCCTACTAGAACCTGGAGCCGGCCCTGGTGATTGGTCAAGGGCCTGTTTTCTTCCTGCATAGGTTGACAATCATTTCTTTGGTTTTTCCAGTGTTGAGGATAAGATTTTTGTCCTCGGTCTATTTCACAAAGGAGTTGACAACCCCTGGTGTGGTGTGACAACAGTGGCGTGATGGAGGTTATTTTGCAGGACTCTGGCACAGCTCCTCCTGCTCCCCCTTACATACATACATCTGTCATTGCATATTTATATATTAAGCCTAAGTGTGGCACCACAACTACATATATTAAGCTTTGTTCTGCTATCATATATGTGTAGTTATTTAGGTTCTAGCATAGCCATGTTCAGCACACTTGCTTTTGCTATTAAGGATAAGCAGAAAATACAATTAACTGCAAATACATGAGTAAAATGACAAATTGGAGAATAAAATAGAATATAGGGCAGTAAAAAATTTGCAGATCTGTTAGTGCAATCTGTCAGTGAACATATGTGCTACGTGCATCACAAAGATGTCCATTATAGTTGCTTTATTCACAAAGCTCATATTCACGTGAATAACAATGTTTGCGTATATAAAAGACAATG
The DNA here is from genome assembly GCA_019512145.1 of Engystomops pustulosus. Lineage (NCBI taxonomy): Eukaryota > Metazoa > Chordata > Amphibia > Anura > Leptodactylidae > Engystomops > Engystomops pustulosus. The sequence goes on along the minus strand of CM033642.1, from coordinate 119,201,890 downwards.
GGGCACATTTACTTACCCGGTCCTGTCCTTGATCCGGACGGTCCGACGGTTCTTCCCGGTGTATGTGAGTGCATGGCTTGCGGCACAAGTTGAGATGTTAAATCCAGCGTTGTCCTAATCCGTTGGCCGCACCGCCCTCCCACCCCCGGATTTGTGTCGCGTGAAAGCCGGCAAAATCCGAGTGTGTGCGCCAAAAAACCCATTTAAATGCGACCCAAAACGGAAAAATTCAGGAAACTCGACTGAAATGCGTCCGACGGACCATTAGTAAATGTGCCCCATTGCCTCTCCTGCGTTCAGATAAAAGCACACATTTACTACAATGATTTTACAGTCCTGTAAGTAAAATTTGTATAAAGTACTGTTAGAGATTTATATCTAGGACTTCACACAGTCCTTACTTGTACAGTGACTTTCGATTAACCCTTTCATGGTTGTCCTGGTACCAGGAACTTGAACATAAAACCAAGACAGTCAGTCTCTTAGTGTATGTAAAGATCTTCTCCCGTTTAATCTCAAATGCATGTATAAAAAGACAGAAGGATCAGCATTGTTGGGCGTGACAAGGAGATAAGGTGCTTGGATGCTATAGGCTTAGTTTAAATATACTACAACCGCCCTCTAATACATTCTACAAAAAGTTAATTAATTGTGCTCAGTTCTAAGGGACCTTGTACACAGATATTGTTTATATTATCAAAAGCTACAAAAAGTACTGAGAATGTCTCCAGAATGTAAACAATGCTAGAGAACAAGATAAGAATGAGAACAATTATATATAACAAGTGTCAAGGAGAAATCCTTACAGGCAGATCTTAAATAAAAAAAGAAATGAAGTTTGAATTATGAATTTAACTGGACAGTGGTCGCGATACATTGTGCTGTTATCTAAGAGGGGACAGTGTCAAGATGGCCGTCCGAAAAGAGATCTCCTTAAACAATACTAATATACTATCATATATTTATATTATATATATTATATTATATATATATAATATGTATATATACAAAAATAAACAATAAACCAGCATTTTATTATTTATTTACCCCTACGGGCACAGCATCTTTGGCCTAAAGGACGCAGCCCCATTTTTCAATCTGGCCTGTGTCACTATAAGTGGTTAGTAGCGTGGGACGCTGATGAGATATCCAGGGGATTTTGAGATTGTTTCTCGTGACAATTGTACTTCAAATTAGTTTAAAAATTTGGATGAATCTTTGCGTTTAGTTATGAAAAAAAAACAAAATTTGGCAAAAATTTGAAAAATTCTTTATTTTCAACGTTCTAATTCTTACTTTTGATCAGAAAGTCAAAGCACCCAAATAAATTCATAACTTACATTTCCCAAATGTCTGCTTTATGTTGGATGGTTTTTTAAGATTCCACATATTTTACTAGAATGTTATGAGGCCTAGATTTAGGGTGCCATTTTTCACATTTTTTTGTAAAATCACCAAAACACTGTATTTAGATGGACCTGCTCAACTTCTAATTGACATGAGCGGCCTAAATAATAGCAAGACTCTAAATTACCCCATTGTGGAAACTACACCCCTCAAACTATGAAAAAACATTTTAAGAAGTTTGTTAACCCTTACGGTGTTTTATAGGGGTTAAACAAAATGGAGGTGGAGTCTGCAAATTGTAATTTTTTTCACAATACACCATTTTGGTGGAAAATTTAAACTTTCTAATGGATTAAATGAAAAAAGGCTCACAAAGTTTGATTTACGCATTTCTCCCGAGTACACCCGATACCCATACATGTGGTGGTAACGCTGTATGGGCCGCGGCCGGGCATAGAAGGGAAGGAGGCGCCATTCACATAGATTTGCTATGTCACATTGTACAGGCTATAATTTTTTCTTTTTTTATTGTGGCAACTATAGGGGCTTATTCTTTTGCCACATGAGATGCACTTTTCTAATACACTAATTTGGGCATCTATAGCTAATTGTGAGATTTATTAACTCTTTGTGGTGGAGGAAATGAAAATCATCATTTTTAGAAAATTTTTATGTGTTTTTTTTTTTGGCCGTTAACCATACCATGAAAGTATATTATTTTTATTCTATTGGGTCGCCAACGATTACAAAAATACTTCATTTATATAATTTTTTATTTTTTCCCATTTTACGTATAAAAGTAATTTGGCAAAATTGTGTTTAATTTTAGCATCACCGTCTTTCATATGCATACTTTTTTATTTTTCACCTCAAAAATCTGTTTAAGGGCTTATTTTTTGCAAGAATGATAGTGCTCTTTTTAGTGGTCTTATTTAGATTGCGTAACTTTTTAAAATCACTTTTTAGAGCATTTTTAAAGGGCATTAATAAAAAATCATCTTTAGCCGAGAGAGAGTTTGAGGTTGTTTTACGGGTTCACTTTGCGGTATCTAATATACGATTCCGTTATTTATAAATTGTTACGGACGCAGGGTAGATCCAAATATGTGGGGGTTTTGTGTATTTTATTCAATTGTACTGAATAACCAATTTGGAGAAACTCTATTCATTTGCACTCACCATCTTTTATATGCATAACTTTTTATTTTTTGGCGATCAAATCTTGTTAGGGGCTTATTTTTGTGCGAGAACAGTTGTTCTTTTTAGTGGGCTTATTTTGAGTGCATAAATTTTTAAATCCATTTTAGAGCATTTTTTATAGGGTATATTAAAAATTTTTTTTTCGGATGTTTTTGCGTTTTTTTCATCGGCGTTTACCGTGCGGGTCCAGTCGATTCTGTTTTATTAGCAGATTGTTACGGATGCGGCAATACCAATATGCGGGTTGTTTTTTGTGTTTTTAGATTTTTTATACTTTATTAAGGTTTTTATGGGAAAGTGACATTTTAGGGGCTTATATTTTGTAGTCTTAATTTTTTATTTTTATATATGTGTAGTGTTAACTGTTTTTTTGCATATTTTTACTTTATACATTCCTTGAACTAAACCAGTGATGCCTGATCACTGGTTTAAGTTCAATACACTGCTCTACAATACTATTTATTTGTAGCGCAGTGAAATGTCTGAGCAAGCGCGCATGCTCAGACAGTTTAAGCCAGACCGGAAGGGGTCTGGCTGCCATGGAGACCGGCAGCTCCGGGCACTGCAGTCCTCGGAGCTGCCCGGAAGAGGAGGATCCCCCGGTAAGCGGCACGGGGGATCCGATCCACAGCGCGAACACCGTTACAAGCCGTCAGTGTTGACCGCGGCGGTGTAAGGGGTTAACACACGCGACGGAGCGGCTCCGATCGCGGGTGTTAGCGCAGGCTGTCAGCTGTACTAGACAGCTGACAGCCGCTGCTTCTGGTACCGGCTCCGTTCGTGAGCCGGTGCCAGAAGCAGGACGTTATACTACGTCCCGGTGCGCTAAGCATGTAGCACCGAGGACGTAGTATAACGTCGTGGTGCGCCTAGGGGTTAAACATGTTTAGGGAGGAAGGAACTACAACGTAAACAGTAGGTTACACCTGACATTACACAAGTATTATGTTATGCTCCCTTATAATACTATTGTATGTTTATTTGCCTGTGTAGAGAACACACTTTTGGTATGTGATAATGTTTTGTATATTGTTGATGTAAATAAACTTTTGTTCTAAAAAAAAAAACAAAAAAAGACATGTGCCATTATAATTATTAGAATTTCCCAATTTATGTTTGTAAACACTTCAATAAAAATTAGAGTACAAATCTGTTGTAATTCCCTGCAGTTTACGAGCAGATGCAAAAGAAAAAAGAAAAGAAAAGTGCAAACTACCTAAGTAGTGTGCAGAGGGCGTCACATTTATGAATTATGTTGCACGTTTTTTATGTCGCTGACCATCTCTGCACTGCCCAGAGTGCACCAACTGTTTTGGTGAACCTTTAACATAGGGCATGCAACACAATTCTGTCAAACACTGCATGATAAATGTGTTGCACGGTCCGACTGTGCACCGGAACGTCGCCTCAAGGATAGGGCAGCCGCGACACAAATGTGTTGCATGCGTAACACATGTGGATGAAGTTTGCACTAAAAAGAATGTACACTCAGTACATAATGTTCTACCACACTGATCATACTGAATAAAAGTGACAACTTTTTTTTTTAAAGACAGAAGAAAGAAAGAAAATCTGTAAGAAAATGACACATGTACATTTTCTTTTCAAGTACATAAACTGATAAATCTTTTTCAGCTTCCCAGTACATTGAAAGGCATATTAAACCTTGACAATGCACAATTTAGACAAAAGTAAACTCTGTGCCATCTGAACAGTCCTATTGCCAGTCATTGGTGATCTTCTAATATACCCTCCAGTATGGAAATATGGAAAATGGTCAACCTCAACTTTAAATATGAATGTAGGTAAGCCCAAACTCAATTTGAAATCAAATACATGTTACAAGTCTGGTGAATTTGGCTTCCACAGTTCGAGCTGACCTTCTACAAAGCTATTACTTCTCAAGAACATTCCCTCTTCAGATTTTTATTTAAGGACCTACCCCTGTTTCTCAATAGCAACTTTCATCTTATCATATATTTTTCCCAAACACAAAAGAGTTAAAAGTGGGAGGATACAAGTTGTATGTGTATATTATGAAGGAACACTTGTAGCTCTGGACTATATACCCAACCTTTTTTTGCCATTTTCTTTCTAAAGTTGTTTTTTAGCAGAACAAAACAAGTGATGATTCCTATGTAAGTAATTTCACAATACTTGTCTACATGATTTATAACAGAAGGAATATGCCTCTTGGAAGGTCTGAAGAAGGGCATTCAGAATGGAGCTTTCAATGACATAGATTCACTCTAATCTGCCAATTTCCTGCAATCCTGGTTTCAAGCTGTCCAGAAATAAACAAAGGAATAACTGTATAAAAATGAATTACAGTGAACATCGATCTAGGATTCATAGAATGATCTGAGGCAGATAAAACCTACAATAACCTTGGATGGATAAACCTGAAAGTGAAATCAATATAAATATAATGACAACTGCTTTAAATTGCCATTTGTTTGTCCATTATGTGTTTCATGGTTTATTCCATAGTAAATAAGCAAAACATTACCTTGCATCAGGAAAATGATAATATAGCAGAAAGCTTCATGAAAACAACATATCATTTTCACCATGGAAAGTCTAAATCTGTCACTTTATACTTAAAGGCCCATGGCACATTTTTCATTAATATAAGAATAAGAATAAGAATTCCTTTATTTATTTAACACACATAGAGCTTGCCATATCAGTCCCTATCCCCATTGGACTCACCAGGGGTGAGATGGTTTATAGATGGTCTAAATCAGAAGCAGGACGTTATAGAACTTCCCCGTGCGACTAATCAATCAGGCCGGGGACGTATATAAGTCCAGAGGGCCCTAGGGGTTAAACATGTTTAGGAGGAAGGAACTACAACGTAAACAGTAGGTTACACCTGACATTACACACATATATGTATTGCTCCCTTATAATACTATGTATGTTTATTGCCTGTGTAGAGACACCACTTTTGGTTATGTGATAATTTTTTGTATATGTTGATGTAAATAAACTTTTGTTCTAAAAAAACAATAAAAAAAACATGTGCCATTATAATTCTTAGAAGTTTCCCAATTTATGTTGTAAACACTTTCAATAAAAATGAGAGTACAAATCTGTTGTAATTCCCTGCAGTTTACGGAAGCAGATGAAACAAGAAAAGAAAAGTGCAAAGCTACCTCAGTAGTTGTGCAGAGGGCGTCACATTTATGAATTATGTTGCACGTTTTTATGTCGCTGACCATCTCTGCACTGCCCGAGTGCACCAAACTGTTTGGTGAACCTTTAACATAGGGCATGCAACACAATTCTGTCAACACTGCATGATAAATGTGTTGCACGGTCCAACTGTGCACTCGTAACCGTCGCACTGCAAAGGATAGGGCAGCCGCGACACAACATGTGTTGCATAGCGTAACACGTGGATGCAGTTTTTGCACTAAAAAGAATTACACTCGTACATAATGTTCACCACATGATCATCTCTGAATAAAAGTGACAACCTTTTTTTTTACAGACCGAAGAAAGAAAGAAATCTGTAGAAAATGACACTGTACATTTTCTTTCAAGTACAATAAACTGATAAATCTTTTTCAGCTTCCCAGTACATTGAAAGGCATATTAAACCTACAATGCACAATTTAGACAAAAGTAAACTCTGTGCCATTCTGGACAGTCCTATGCCAGTCATTGGCCATCTTCTAATATACCCTGGCCGTATGGAAATATGGAAAATGGTCACACCCTCAACTAGAAATTGAATGTAGGTTAAGCCCAAAACTCAATTTGAAAATCAAAATGTTACAAGTTGGTGAATTTGGCTTCCACAGTTCGAGCTGACCTTTAACAAAGCTATTACTTCTCTAAGAACATTCCCTCTCAATTTTATTTAAGGACCTACCCTGTTTCTCAATAGCAACTTCATCTTATCATATATTTTCCCAAACACAAAAGAGTTAAAAGTGGAGGATACAAGTTGTATGTTATATTATGAAGGAACACTTTAGCTCGGACATATACACCAACCTTTTTTTTGCCATTTTTCTTCTAAAGTTGTTTTTGTAGCAGAACAAAACAAGTGATGATCTATGTAAGTAATTTCACAATACTTGTCTACATGATTTATAACAGAAGGAATATGCCTTGGAAGGTCTGAAGAAGGGCATTCAGGAATGGAGTCTTAATACATAGATTCAATCATCTGCCACTTCCTGCAATCCTGGTTTCAAGCTGTCCAGAAAAAACAAGGAATAAACTTTATAACAATGAAATTACATGGAACATCGATCTAGGATTCATAGAATGATCTGAGGCAGATAAACCCAATACATAACCTGGATGGATAAACCTGAAGTGAAATCAATTATAAATATATGACAAACTGCTTTAATTGCCATTTGTTGTCCATTATGTGTTTCATGGTTTATTCCATAGTAAAATAGCAAAACATTCCTGCATCAGGAAAATGATAATATAGCAGAAAGCTTCATGAAAACAAACTATCATTTTCACCACCATGGAAAGTCTAAATCTGCACTTTATAACTTAATGCCCATGGCACATTTTACATTAATATAAGATAAGAATAATAATTCCTTTATTTATTTAGACACACACAGAGCTTGCCATATCAGTCCCTATCCCCATTGGACTCACCAGGGGTGAGATGGTTTATAGATGGTCTAAATCAGTGATGGGCAACCTTTTGTGCTTGGTGTGTCAAAATTCGCCAAAAAACCGAGCATGAACTCGGGTGGTGTGTCACCTTGACAAAAAAAACAGAATTTTGTGATATTTATAGTTTTAAAAAAATAATATGTATATTATTTAACTTCTAGGGTACTAAAAAACCTAGGTTGTGTGATTGATCCTACCACTGTACTACAGTATAGCAGTATATGGGGATTTTCCACATCATCATTTATTACAATATGTGCTGGAAATCTCTCAGCCTCCTGGCTACTGCACCTGGCCGTGTAGGAGCCGAGAATGAAATTTAACTCTCCGGCGGCACGGGTGTCAACTGAAAATGGCTATGGCTTGTCAGCACTACACGCGTTGCCATAGGTTGGCCATCACTGGTCTAAATCAACTGTGCAGCGCAGAGAAAGAGACTCATACTGCCTCCATTGTACAGGTATAAGCTTCTTTTTTAAATGAACACAACTTAAATACTGCCTTATATGTATATATACAAACTAAATATATTATGATACTGCATTTTATGTACAAGTATATAATTACTATAATACTGACCCCTATGTAAAAGAATATAACTACTATAATACTGCTCTCTTATGTAAGGATATAACTACTATAATAACGCCCCCTACATACAAGATTATAACTATAATACTGCTCCCTATGTAAAGAATATAACTACTATAATACTGTCCCCTATGTCCAAGAATATACCTACTATATACAGACAGCCCCTCTGTATACAACCTGGCCCCCATAATCCAGACCGCTCCCCCTGTATATAGCCAGGACAACCCTCTGTTATAGCCATATACCCCCTGTATACGCCAGCCAGTCCTCCTGTATATAGCCAGTCGTCTATCCAGTATATCAGCAGTCCCCCCCCCCCCTGTATACAAGCCAGCAGGTACCCCCAGTATATAGCCATCCAGCCAGGGAGCTGTCACTGCTCAGCCTGACTGTATCAGTAGAGCTGATGGGGAGTGGTCGGAAAGGGTGAGTACACAATTTTTTTTTCCACAAGTCCCGAAGGGCCCCTGACCAGGGAGTCGGCCACGGATTTCCAGGAATCCAGCGCGGCAAGGCGTTAGTGCTACACTGAGCCACTGTATATTTATCGCCATGAGACATTACTAGACGTCTCCTAAATTGTGATGTGTGGTTATTATTATTAGTAATTTCTAATACATGGCCTTTCTGTACACAACAAATATATTGCATTGAAAGCAGCAAAGTTTGACCTTATTAAGAAAATCAGAAAACTCATGTCGTAACAGACTCCATGTGTCCCCATGCAAAATCTGGCCCTATATACATAAATTCTTAACACCACCTAATATAGTGAAATTTTTGGTAGATTTTGCCTAGGTGGACTAAAATGTTCCTGTTACTGTACTTATATTTAAGTTACTATTATACTTTACTAAAATGTCACTATTACTCTATTATTACTGGGCAATGCGGTTTATGCTCTGCACACCCCACATACTATATATAGCTCACGATGACACCACAAGCGAGCTAAGCCCTTACCCTTGATGAAGCCGATTATTCGGTGAAACATTAGGAGGCTTATTCTGTTGTCTTTTAACCATCAGTGTGTTGCAATGTTAGTACACAAATAAAAGCTCTAACTAGATATTGAGCAGTATCTCTGTTAGGGGAGTAGAGTCTAGTATCATCAGTGTATAGAGTCACCGGGACGCGTTACCAACAAAGGTAACGCTAGCGGCATTGCTCGATTAGTCTATACAGTGAGTCCAGCCTAGCAGTATTAGTGGGTAGTGTTACTACATAGTACGGCAGCAGGGGTCATAACTGCAGTGGTAGCAGCCATAGTCACTGGCTATGGGTACCCACATTGCAGTGGGACCCTATCAGTCCCAACCTGACACTGACAAAAGAATGGACACCATTATGTACACCATAATATACATATACATTGTACAACATAATATGTATATAACATATATGTGATGTATATAAGCTGTATCTGTATCCGTATGTCTACACAATGTATGATGTGTATATATACTGCATTATGCTCTATATATGTACTTTGTATACCGTGCAACTGTCACTCACATTTGTGAGCATATAAATATGTATATTTTTTAAGGGGTAAGGGGGACCCCATTCAGAAGTCTGATATGGGGCTCTGCCTCTCCTAGTTACGCCACTGGTATGCAGAGTAGCTGGTATTGGCTCTTAATATATTCTGAGTAGTAACTCCATACCAGTGAATCCATATAGGCGTACTGTGCTATCATATTGATACCAACAAGGTTACTGAGCATACAGGCCAACTGGCACTCTATCAATAGAGAGGGGGGTTCTAAACATATACTAAATGGGACAACTAATCCCTAAAGAATTGTGAATCACTAGAGTGATGTACCAAACCCTCAGTGTCCGGAGGGTGATATACAAATATACACCATTTTTGGTCCATGATTCTGTGATCCATAGCTGCTGCAATTCTGTTTAAACTCTTCCTTCGCGAATCAAAGTAACACACCATCGATGATACATTGTGTGAACAGTTACATAATATAATTGGAATTATATTTCCGACACAGTAATGAACTCTACTGATTGTACGCATGGATTGTGAGCATGTGACTCTAACCTTGACATACTCCGGAATACCTTTGATTGATATTATCTGACACATATGTTGAATGGTACACTGTGTTTTTAATCTCACATCTTCACAGTAATAAATGAATCAAAAAATTATACTTACATTTAGATACTTGGTTATGGTACATATTCATGTTCAAGTTTTTAATAAAACACTTTCTTAAGACTTGACTCCATTTTGTTGAACAATTAAATGTGTTTTATTACATTGTAGAAAATGTATCATTGTATCAGTTTTAAAAACCTTAGTCTTAGAAAATTATGGTCCAATGTAACTGAAAGCAGTTTCAACCATTCCGCTGACATATTTCAATCAGGTCCACTCTTGCTGCCATAACATTTAATCACAAAGTAGGTTTCTAAGGCACCTGGGTAATGTCATGTAAATGAGTATGCCAAGCTAATTACACTCATAATGATCATATTGAAGAATTGCTACAGCTGCCCTTGAATAGGTTTTCTGGCTTGAGCATAAAAGAGATAATTATGATAATGCCTGTGGCTTTTAAGTGAACCATAGACAAAAATGGACAATATGGTTAGACTATTTTACCTGATTATGAGTTCTGCTATTGCTCAACATTTTAAAGGATTAGGACACTACAGACAACAGTTCTCAATTCAATAAAAACCCTTTCCCTACAAAGTCAGGAACTGTGAATGCACAATTTCTTTGTTATTATTTATCTAGAATGAGAACAGCTCCCTGTCCTGGGCAATTCCCTGCAGTCCCCAGCAGTTGTGGTCACCAACCATCCTAAGGAGAGTCTGTTCTACAAAACTTAATCTAGTAGAGGAAAGTGGCTAGGTGTGACTTGTAAGGTTCATAGCATAGTAGTGGCTTCTGATTTCTGTTAAACAAATCCCATCACAGCCCCAAGGGATATGTGTGTGGATTTATAACTCATACATCTGGTCCTGGGTATGTAATGGGAGTCTGACACCAGATTTTACCCTATTAAACTACAATCTTCATAATCAGGTAGATTATGAAAAAAAGTCCAGGTATAAGTATAAGCAGACAAATGCAGTATAAACAATCATAATAAACAACAATACATGTTTAGCTAGGAAGACTTTATTATGCCAAAATCACATAGAAACTTTCTACAAAATACAATCCTGTAGGTTTTTAACCCCACATACATTAGCTGAGATATATCCAAATTATTCACAAAAATGTTGGAAAGGATGTGATATCCCTGCTACCTAATTGCACACGTGGTGGAAATGTTCCAAGCTAGCAGGGGCGTAACTTGAGGGGGTGCAGAGGTTGCGGTCGCACCCAGGCCCAAAAGGTTTAGGGGAACCTTATGGTGTCACTTTCCAATATGAGAAGACTAGTACTATAAACCATACATTATAGTTGGGGGCCCGGCACAGACTTTGCACTGGGGCCCATCAGCTTCTAGTTACGCCACTGCAAGGTGGTAGATAATAGGAACAGGGGTTGGAGGGCTGAAATCTTACCAGACTTGGCTTTAGTAGGGGAAATGGAGAAATGCTATTATTATTTAAAAAAAAAAAGTACATGGCAATATGGAATGCTCAAGGGACCCCAAATGAAAAGAAAATTGTTCTGTTGGCATAAATTGAGGGAAACGGTATCTGTATCATAAGGCCACAGATAATTTCATGATTAACATTGATTATAAATGGATTTATGCTTTTTTCCTTTCTTCCTTCTTTCTTATATTATCTTTTTTTTTCTATTGTTGGTAGGAATATATCAACTGGAAACGGACTGTTAACAATGATGCTGTTTCAAGGTATCAAAATCATACCTCTTATATTAATGAAAATATAAGTGTTTTCTTTATCTGTTCTTCTTTGAGATAATATTTCAAAAGAAAAAAAGAAAAGAATATGAAATGTCCCTTTTAGAATTCCCTCTTTTATGTGAAATTTCGCCAGTGTAACTTAGAAAATAATTTCCTGGAAAAGTCATGTGGAAATGAGCAGTAATGCTAAGAAGCTACCGGTTGAGTTTTATTTCAGTCACCCCAATCATTTGTTTTATACTACCTAGTATTATGCTGGATACTGTTGTCATAGTAAAGAAAGGAATTTCATCTTGCAGATCACATCAGACTTGATACAGGAAGTTAAATAATAAGTGGAAATTAGATTTTTATATGAAGCTGGCATTCCATTTATGTCTTTTTAAATGCCTACATCTCAGATTCTCCTCTATATAACATGTAGCCACCAGCCTGATGTAATATAAAACTATTATATGGGCATGTGAAGTGACATGATTCTCCAGTCTATAAAAGTGACTTTTGACCTATCTCCAGGATAAATGAAATATAAATGTATACTGTTATAATGTATAAATGTATACCGTATAATGTAGTATTTATGTATACTGTTCAATGAATTGTTATTATATTGTACCATATACCATTTGACATTTTGTTATATATAAGAATACAACAGTACACCAGAATATAAATGTTTACTGCAATTTCTATCCTATATGATGCCCTCATATTTTTATATCCTTTTCTTTTAGTATCTCAAGCTGTTCATTTAAGACAGTGAGTAGGAACACCCCTTTACGGTGTATTCACTCTTCTGGTCCATGTCATGATCTAATATTTTATATCAAATAAATAATTAATTTGAAAATGTTTCCTAGCAATCCTTTTACAGGATTTGATGTGTCTTCTAGCCTAAATCCTTATTTATTATTTTTATGAAAGAGAACAGTAGTAGTAGTAGTAGACTGTAGTTTGTCCTACATTTTCCATGAATTGTAGTCAGTCACAGTTAGTCAGTAATTACATTGCATAGTAAGCAATTGTTTCATGTGAGCATCCATTGCCTATAAACCTGTGGATCTGGATCAAATTAACCACTCAATGGGGGATGCTTTACCATCTAATCACCACATTATAGACTGCTCACGGATTGTCTAATTTAACATGGGTGTGATTATATTATGGCACATTAGCTCCTGTGGAGTGGCTGTTCTCAAAATGCCAACGAATGCATATATCATAATTGTAATTAGGGAACCAGAGAATTAAATTCACACAGAGCGTTTTTGTTGTTTTATTATGTGCAATTTTAAATCTGACTGAATTGGAGGATCCCAATATTGCATGCTATGGGGAATGGAAAATGCTGCTATTAGTATGTAACTATTGGGTATTTGGACAATTTTAGAAACAGTACCATACTGTACTATTGTTCACCATTTGACACAAATATAGTAGGCAGTTGCTTTGTATATTGGAAACCCAGTAGACTTAAATTATATCGCTGAAGTAAGATACAAAACACATACAAATACAATTAAATGGCACTGAAAATAGAATGTAATTTAGCCTCTTCAGGACCCTTTTTTTTTTGTTTTTTTGGGGGGTTTCCAATTTTTTACTCTACTACTTTCACATGCCATATCTTTTTTTATTTCTCCTTTTACAAATCTAAATGAAGGCTTGTTATCTAAGAGGCATATTGTACTTCCTAGGGGCACAATTTAATATTCTGTGCCATGTACTGGAAATCTGAAAAAAAATTCCATATGTGTAGAAATGGCAATTGGACATTTTGTAATGTACTTTGCTTTTACAGCTTTCACTGTGCAGTCCTGATGACCCCTCCCTTTTATGGGGTAGATGTACCAAATTTACATTGGGGTATAAGAGCAAAGAGGTATAAGAGCTATAATGGTCCAGCCATTTTTATAAGGGGGTGGAATAAAAGTAAATTAATCAATAAAAAATGAAGCTGCTTGAACCAGCCATCAGCCACCATCTTATATACAAAGTCCAAAGTCAGTGGGACTGCAGAGAAGTATTTTCCGGATAACAGACACGGGGAGTACCCAGAATTGCTTAATAAAGAGTTAAAGTTGCATGCATTTAGCGAGTGTGATAGGGCTGCCTAAATAAGTGAGTTTTAACATCCCCTACCCCTAACTCCATTAACTCTAACTTCCTAAATGGGTTTTCTAGGCTAGGAAACTATATTGGGCTTCTAATAAAGATGCTGGATTTACACCTAACATTATTACTTCCAGCATGCTGTGTATAAAAATAATATATAGAAGAAGACTGTCCATGAGACATGTAATTGTCCTGAAGATTTCCAGCTTATTCCATCCTGCTTTCTACCTCTTCACAAACCTGTAAAATGATTGTCTTACACTCCATTGCAGATTAAAGCTGCTATGGGCCAAGGACTGTATACAGATTTTTGCCCCCCCCCCCTTACTGGTCACAGGTTTGCGGTTAAATAAATATTGCCTGCTACGCCTTATCCCCCACTACATTAGGTCCACTTAGGTCATATTCAGATGATCATGCCATGTTCTTAACAGCTGAACATCAGCCTGTGCGGGGTTCATTTTTTCACACATCCACCCACTTCAGTAAGTAAATATGGTCCTTGAAAATGTTAAAGAACATCTCTACACTGCTCCCTTAAAATATCACTCTCATTTACAGTATAGTGTCCCCTGAATAACATCTATGTAATAAAAAGTATCCCCCACAACACAAATGAGCACACTGTCCTCTACACATCCTGTATACTATACCCACTAATAAAATTATTACAATTATCCCTGAATTAATCTATAGTTAGTCCACTAAATTAATAAGAATATTTACAGTACCTAATCTAATTCATGATAATATGCACAGGGCCTCTCCCCATCTAACCCCCCCCCCCATATAGATTGTGAAACCTCTTTCAATTTGATTCAGATCTCTATAGTTTTGTATTTTGTACTTGCATTTGTTCTCGTATTAATGTAATGTATGTGAACCCCTTACTTAATGCACAGCACAGGGAAATAATTTTGCTTTATAAATAATAATATACTAATTATACTAAATTATAACATACTTCAAATGTTGAATACCGTAATTTCTATTGCTGTAAATCAAAAGAGCAAAATATAACATAAAGTGAGGGATGATGTCCTTTTGTACCCTAAGATGGGAGGACTATAGTAGTGGTAGTTGTAGTCACTGGCAAATATTTACGTATCACATGCTTTGGCTTATACATTAGCACAGAAAAACAGAAGAGTGTGGCTACTCAGCCATATGATTCCAGGCCCATGACTCTATCAGCACATGCGACAGAAGAGTTAATGCATGCTATTTCTGCACATGGGACCACATCTGAAATCCAGTTTAATTAGAGGCAAAGTAAATCTCTCGTAAATTAAAAGATAAGCATAAAAGCTTCAGTCATTTGGGAATCCTTCTTTGTGTCTTCTGGTTCAAGGTAAAAAGCAATAAGCTGAATCCAAGTTATTGTGGGGAATATTATGCAGGCTAGAGAACCTATTGCATAGAAAGAACGTGGGTAAATCCAAGCAGACATAAGGAAAGGTTACTTAATAGAATACAATACCATCCACTAACAAGGAAGATATTTGCTGCTGTGTTACCCATGGGTTAGGAGCAATTTAGTCTTGTGATGAATATCAGCAGTCATATACACTTCCTTGTATGTACTATGTTACATGGATGTACATGTACAAGTTGTTGTGTTTCTTCCTTTTGGTGGAACTTCTGTTCTTATTTTTGCACATTCATTGCTCTTCTTTTTGTGGAGATTGATGACCAAATGATAATAACCAAAGTGATTTCCCAAAGCATGTCCAGACTGCATCCCTCAGGGGAATGAAGGCCAGAAGCAGCTTTGAATATGCAATATCCTTTTGTAGATGATAACATATGCCAGTTATGCTAAATGCTTATGAATGAACCCGTAAAATATTGAATGCATTTAAATAGAAATTGTAAGGTTATGAGATTAAATGCTATTTTACAGAATGTCCATTACTGTTTATTTTGTAGAATCCTATTTCTTCTTAAATGAACCCATAAAGAGCATAATTGTAAAGATATAGAAAGAACTCATGATAAGCGCATCTATTTATTCCCTGGTCACAGACAAAGAAAAACCTTTCTTCATATATTATATTATATTCATACATTATACGTGTATATATGATTCTGTCTACAGAAAGATGTATATTAGATGGGAGTCCAGACATTCAATAGCCAGTCTTCTGACCAAAAGCTTTATATAAAGCAACCAGGTCTAGTTTCCTATTACTCTATTAGCATCATATTTTTGATAAATTTTGATTTACTTTGTTTCAAAATATTTTCTATATTAACTAGAATATTTGCATTAAAATTGTTACATTAATAATTATAGGAATATTACTTTGATATGTCACAGTAGAATCACAAACCATAGATAAAAAAATGTATGGTTTGTTTAAAGAAATACTTAACACAGGCTTTTTTTTACTCACATTCGGACTCGTAGTAAAAAGCCATTCTGACAATACAAAGAATAAATTTAAGGTTTTAGAACACCTTTAATAAAAAGGGTGCAACATAAACAAAAAAAGAAAATAATTTCAAAAGATCATAATGAAGACAAAGGATGGCTGGTTATAATGGGCAATGTCATAGAAAGCTGACATGATGCACATGCCTGAAGCCATATATATTATCATTAGTAGGATCTTGTGGGCCTGACATGCTGTGATGTGCTATGGATGGAGACAATGGTGTATTTAATGATTTCTCACTGACTGACAGGCATTGCTTCAATGACAGATCTGCAGCTTTTAAGTAATGGTTGGCTATCGGCTGTGAATAGCCACATTGGCTATGGCTACATTTACACCATCTGGAGATGTTTTAGTTTAAATTCCATTAACAGGCTATTCATTGGCTACTCAATAATCGAGGCTACATCCTCATTTACAGTCAAGTGAAAAACACCAACAAATATTTGTAACAAAGTAAGGTTTGTTTTATTCACATTTGACCAAATGATCCATCAGAGAATTCATTAATTGATCCCTGATCAAATAGTGTAAAGAAGGTGATAAACAATGAAAGCCTGTAAAGGCAGCACAGAGATCTACTAACTTACTAGCATCAGAGAGAAAATATCTAATTATACAGAACATAAACTGTTTGAGATGTAATATGCACCAAACACATATTTGCT
This sequence comes from Engystomops pustulosus, assembly GCA_019512145.1. NCBI lineage: Eukaryota > Metazoa > Chordata > Amphibia > Anura > Leptodactylidae > Engystomops > Engystomops pustulosus. Next base: position 119,185,018 of record CM033642.1, on the reverse strand, counting down.
GGTCATTATAGTTGCCTGAATTTGTATCTTTTGAGGTGATCCTGATCTTAACTTTCACCTATTGTTTTGACTATTGTGATAAATCTCATAATCCATTACACACTATGTATAGAAAAGATGAATCACTGTCAAAGATAAAACAAAACAAGATTTATCATTTTGTCATAGAATAAAAATAGAGTTATGGTTCATATCTACAAAAGTAAAAAAACGGACGAGGGTGGCACACCACTGCAATGAATGGAATACTTTGAAATTTGACAGTACATCCATTCTATTAATGGCTAGAACATGTCCTAGTCACAATTGTTTTTCATGCATCATTCATAGACTATATGAAACACTAATAATTTGATAACTTGTGTGACTTAAATGGTGTTCCGATTGTTCTGGAAGAATTTTGGTCTATTCTTCTTTACAACGCCAGATTATTGATGTTTATGTTTTCTTAAGGTTCTGCCAAGGGTTTTCAATCGGGCTGATGTATGGACTTTGACTGGACCACTGCAATACCTTGATTTTTTTCCCCAGCCTTTCTGTTTTAAATATGCTTTTTTTTTAGATCATTGTCCTGAACTCCAATGTCATCCAAGGATTTTCTTTCTGATAGATGTGCATATTTGATATGCAGATGAGTTTATAGTTGACTAAGGGGGTGAATTTATTAAGGCTTGCTCATCGGGGCACATTTACTAAGAGCTTTGTGCATTCTTTGAGGTGAAAACTGCTTGCACAGGTGTCTGCTCCACTATTGTGTCGCACATGACCCTTTTGTGGCCAAGCTGCGCTAGCCTCCATGCAACACAAATTAAGGGGCGTTCCAGCACTCAGTCGGACCAAGCGCCATATTTAACATGCAAAGTCTGTTGCACACCCTATGTTAAAGGTGCACCACAAAAAATTTGGTAAACTCTGTCGGACCAGTGCAGGGAAGCGACAGATTCATGATTTCTAGCGCACGTTCTTAATGAATTGGTCGCACACCCAGCATTATACACAAGCAGAGCACTTTTAGTGAGTTTTCGACTTTCTTAGTAAATGTGCCCCATCATGCGACAGTGTTAATACCTTCTGTCACACAACCCAAAGGATTTGTCATGTATCAAAAGTGGTATGGAATCAAGGGATAGGGATTTAATATTACCACTATACAAGGCATTGGTTTTGTCTCACCTGGAATATGCCATCCAGTTCTTGGCATCAGTCCATAAAAAGGATTCCCTGGAGCTGAAGAGGATACAATGAACCACAAAAATTATAAAGAGTAAAAAGGGTATCAATTATGAGGAAAGATTAAAAGAATTAGATTTATTTAGTCTTGAAAACAGACAACTAAGAGGGGACATAATTAATGTATATAAATATATGAATGGCCGATACAAAAAATATGGTGGAAAGTTGTTCCAGGTTAAATCACATCAAAAGACAAGGGGGCACTGTCTCCGTCTGGAGAAAACAAGGTTTAATTACCAGAGGCAACAAGGCTTCTTTACTTTAATAACTGTGAATCTGTGCAATAACCAGGTGCTGGTCACAGAAGGGACAGCAGAGTGCTTCAAGAAGGGTCTTGATGCATTTTTACATCAATAAAACATTGATAGTTATGTTATAATATAGAATTGTAAAGTATAAACTATGTAACTATATACTAAGAGGCCCTGCTCCTCACTCCTCTATGCCCACTCAAAATCCATCATAATAAACACTTACCCATAGAACCAGGCACCATGACTGTGGTAACCTTCTTATATTTGTTATCCATGGCCTCCTTTCTTCAAAAATCTATTTTTTAAATTATGCTTATGAGCCTGAAGGGCTCCTGCATGGCATTGCCATAGCCCCTCCATGCTGTTATGAAAGCAGCACACAGTGGGAGGGGGAGGTGCTCCTTGCACAGTGTAATAGGTGACTGCATCTAGGTGAAGGGTCCCTGGTTTATCCATGCTTGATTTTGACTGTAGATTTTCTTTAAATCTAAAGGTAAGTACATATATGTCCACTTTTGAATCTGGAGCTATGGCTTCCCTGAGGTCAAGGATGGTCATGAAGGTGAAAAACTGATGCTATAACAAAATCCTATATTTTTTTATGGGATGCTATAAAATATTGCTTTAGGTGCCATACCAATGCAGAAGCCGATTTTTTTAAAAAAAAAGAACATTTTGGATTGAATAGCGCACTTAGGGGGCTGCACAACATAGCACTTTGTATATGACTAAATGTAATAGCTCTTTTGGTTGCCTCTCAAAGAGGGAATTTTACTTCTCTTTTTAATATAATATAACTAGAGTAACTGAAGGAGAGCATTGAAAAGTATAGCACACAGTCATCATCGTTATTTTATTGTGTTTGACATAGTTGGTGCCAGCCTAGCAGCAGTAGCCGTGGGCATTGGCATTGTTCCTTGGAATGATAAGTGGTGTTTTAGTAGGAAATTTAAACTATTGTATTCCCAAATCAGAACATGGGAATTTTAGTATGTAAATCAGCACATTATCATATTGCCTATACCTAATCAGTGACCCAAAACTTAAGTACCATAATGTAAATATACCAGTAATAACAGATGTGCCCTATGGAGAACTATGTAACACTATAAACTGCAATACCATAGACATTTTTCTATCATCTTTATATGGCTGATCTAGGCGATTTTGTAACTTAGAGAGGACCTGTCACCTGATACGAGGATCCGAACTCTTATTTGGTAGGAGCTCGGATCTGTTACATCCAACTTTCCCAACATAAATTTTTTAAAAATGGCATATATAGAAAGGGACTGGGGAAAGCATTATGGGGGCATATTTGGTGGGGGTCTTTTGGGGGGTGACAGGTCCTCTTTAACTTATTTGTTTATCTACAAAATGTACAACTTACTGTGATTTACAATAAAAGATAACCATAGATTATCCAAGTATATATATTCCTGGTTCTGGTGTGGTATTATTGTATGGAGCTTTTATAATAATTCATGGAAGGAACTGTATTACAATTTGAAAGACATTGTACATATTTTAAATAAAGTGGGGGTCACTCTATAACCCGAAATTAATTTGGGGGAAGAATTGCTTATAATAACTGGGATAGTGCTTCATACACTGTAATCTATACATCCAGAAGCACTATGAGAATATAGTCCCACATGCATTGTGAATGCTACTTTTAAAGTTCCCTCTGTGGCGGTTTGGCGCCCTTATTTTATCCTAAAAGGCCTCTGGGCTCTTAGTAAATACAGGTGCAGACTCTGCAAGTTCGGACCTGTAGACAAGTTCTGAACTGGCAGAGTTTTTTGCTAGTCTGCATCAGTTTCCTGGTGGAGACCATAGTAAATCTGGTGGGCTAGGTGTTCCACCTACCTGCCCCACTTATTTTCCACTCCCAGCCCCGACACGTTCAAAGTGGAATACAGGTCAGGGAAACAGGAAAACTGGTAGTGGGGGAAATTTATGTGCCTTCTCCTCAATGTGGGAATTGCATTTACGCAACCCATTTAAAAAAACAAAGGACTGCATCTAGAGGTATATCCTCAGAAGTTGTTTATGAGAATATTTTTAAAGGAAATCATTCATAGTGGTCATTTGCCTTTATTTGTATTGATATTCCTGGACATTTCAGGGAGTCCAGTGTGTTCCACTATTTTTCAAATTGTTGCCACTTAATATTTATACAAATACAATTAATTTGGGTAAATTGTATGTATTGGTGGGGGGGCTTGTAGATTCACCCTGCAATGTAAATTAACTAGAAAATTCCCTGTATGCTGGACTCAGTGGGGCACATTTACTAAGGGTGCGAACAGTGCATTTTCGTCGGGTTTCCCGACTTTTTACCATTTTGCCCTGAATTGCCCGGGGTTTTTGGCGCACGGGATCGGATTGTGGCTTGCATGCGGCACATATCGGGGAGCGTGGACATCGGACAACCCGACTGATTCTGACAAACCGTGGAATTTAAAAACAAAATTGTGTTTCAAGATCAGCACTCACATGCACCGAGAAGAAGAAGCTGAACTTCAGCGGACCTTAGCAGGGGAAGCACACATGCAGGAAATTGGACGCACAATCTTAGTGAATCGCAGCAGACCCGAATCCTTGTCGGACAACACACAGCGGGCATCGCGACGGGACGGGTAAGTAAATGTGCCCCAGTGTATTGTTGCACCAGGTTTTTGAAATTCTGGCTTGTCACACACCAGGACCATTATTTACTATTGGGAACTACTGGGGTACAAAGCGTTAATGTGAATTTATCTGCCCCACTGTGTTTAAGGAGGAAGCAATATTTCCCAAGTCATAAACAACATGTTCCCACTTATATGATCTCTTCCAGATACACTTATTTGCTACTCCCTAAAGCATTAAACATGAACACTTCTCTGATCCATCCTAATATGTTTATAAAGGGAGATTTAATGCAGCTCGGAATATGTACAGTGAAAAGGATACTAAGAATCAGGAGTGGAAACCTAAAACACACACAAGCTAGAAAATATCTCATCATAGCCTTATGACTATCCTCCAATGTACAAACACAAATAAAGGTTTGTACATTCTATTATTATATTATGGCAGCGTTACACAATATACTAAACATGACAATTCACCCAAATGCTTTTCTGTCTACAAATGGCATAATTTCATGTAATTCTTTATATACTTGATAATCTTGCATCTTTTACAGTAGATCACCACAGGAAGCGGCTTTGCTGCATCATTTGTTGTAGATGTAAGATCACGTCATTTGGAACTGTGTTTTCATCAAATACTATTCTTACATACAGAAAGCAGCTAACTGTCACTTTCCAGACCAAACACTGCATTGCTCACGCTGAGTTGTTTGGTCCAAAGCCACAGAGGGGGGATGACAGCACAGCAAGAGCTTCGCTGCCAAAGCCTCAATTATACATGTACCCAGCCACCTTTCACAATTAGACAGAAGAAAAGGCTTCAGAAGTGGACGAGAAATGAAAATAGCACCACTAGGCACATCTCCTTCTCCGATATGGTATAGCTGCTCTTATACTACAGGTGTAATTAGTAAGAACAGAAAAATCCCTACTAGAAATACACATGAACATCAGATAGATCAAAGCCAGCACAGAAAGATTGTACTGTGTAAAATAATCATGAAAGATAGTCTGGATGTGATGGGTTCTTTGTAGTCTACTCTGTTATTAACCAAAAAAGACAACATCCACAATCCAAGGATACTATAATGGAATTAAAAATATAATCCAATGTAATACAAAAAAATTGGACTTCTTTCATCATAGGCTTCACATATCAATAAGATACACCTTAAAGCAAACCTGTCACTATGAAAATAGATTTTATAAAGCAGGAGCATATGAGAAGGCTGATTTAGTGAGAAAGAATTAAGTATATTGGGGCACATTTACTTACGGGGTCACTGTAGTTCACAGAAAGTGAATTGTCCGACTATAAGGCACTGTGCTGCGATTCAATAAAGATTGTGCGCCCGATATCATGAATGTGTCGCAGAGTTCACCATATTTTTAGTGGTGCATCTAAGTGCTAGGGCTTGCGACACAATTTGAAAGTTAAATCCACTCAGTTCAAATCAGTCGGACTGTCTGACGACACACCCTCTAATTTGTGTTTCATGGAAGCCAGCACAGCTGCTCCACAAAAAGGGTCGTGTGTGCCATAATCCCAGCGCACACACTTATTAAATACCTGTGCAAGCCCTTTTAGCCCAGAAAACAGTGCACAGTCCAACAAAAGTGTGTGCACGACCCTTAGTACATGTGCCCCTCTGAGTGATTGAAAGCTATCTCTGTATGCACAAGCATAGAGGGGAAGGTGTCCTGTCTCTAAACATGGTGACTGTCTCCAAGCATGCGAAGAGCTCTAAAATTCATTATTCTGAATTTTGCCCAAAAATTCGATACATAAATCTGCTCCACTCCTCCTGCTCTATAATATGTTGTATACAGATTGTACTGCATTTTTCATGGTGATTGGGTAAGTCATGAATACCAACTGTTTTGTCAAAATATACCCTTATGTGTCCTCCTCCTATTAATGAATATGTATATAGTCTTCTCTCTGACATGAAACATGCTGAAACCAAGTCAGTCTTTCAGATCATCATTTTAATATGAAGCATTGGTTGTAAGTCTCTCAGGCTGTGTGATAGAATGCACAAAGGCTTCACATGTCCTTAATATCACTCTCTGGAGCCTGTTATTGTAGACACATGACATGCATTGATTTATTCTACCCGCTGCAGTCTATGACAATTAGGGAAGACATTGAGCTTTGCTCTTTTTTTATTGGGATATAAATTATATGTGTGCATTTTACTGTTCCTTTAGCAAATACCGTACTTCCTACATGAATTAAATGCTTCAGTCTCTGCACTGGCTTTTCACATGGCACTCTCCTTTAGGATGTGTAATGTCAGTGCAGCTTCCCCCTGGAGTAGCAGTGTCGGAGCTTCGCTTTCTCCTCACTTTCTTGTATAGGTGCGGTAGAAGTAAATCAAGAGTGACCACAGTATCTAAGGGTTTGACAGCTACACTGTCTATTTACCCCTGGCTTCACAAATAGGGGTTGCTGATGGTTTGTGATGGTAGCTGGGGCCTAAAATTAGTTTCCAGTTCTATCATCCATGAAAGATTATAATTTATGACAAGAACTAACATTTGTAGGGTCACAGTAGACTTATGGTGCAGTCCAGGGTTAAGCCAAACTTTATGTCCTATGTGTCATGTAAAGATTTCTGGTCCTTTTCCCAGGAATTCTGGTAAACCCTTTAGGGGGCCAGAGGAAGGATGCCAAAAAACTACAAAAAACAAGCTCCCAGAAATCTCCGATAATGATGGTCATAAGCACCTCCTCTGCCCAGACGGAAGTGCCGGGGGGAATCCTTGAACCACGGTACTTCACTTCCTCAACTTCACAAGTGAAGTTTCTTGGTCCACTAGTTTAGGCATTGTTTGGTTTATTGACCCACCAAAGGAAATATTTCAAAGGACCAACCCTGTATTCAAAATTTGTGCTTGTACAATTTTTATTGTGATAGAATTTTGATCATTACACACCTTATACATATTTCAAGACATTGGGGGTCATTTACTAAGGGCCCGTTTCACGTTTTCCCGACGTGTTACCCGAATATTTCCGATTTGCGCCAATTTCCCCTGAATTGCCCCGGGATTTTGGCGCACGCGATCGGAATGTGTTGCGGAGCTTGCACTTACCTTCACTAGGAATAGGCCGGTGTACTTGAGTGCGTTCCGATGCTCTTCAGTGCAGCAGCGCCACCTGGTGGACGTTGGAGGAACTGCCTTAATGAATCCCGGCCGGACCCGAATCCACCGCAGAGAGCGCGCCGCTGGATCGCGAATGGACCAGGTAAGTAAATCTGCCCCATTGTCTGTTTTAGGCTAGAAAACAGTTCCTTGGTATTTTAGTGTACGTATCCCAACCAGGTTGATTACATACTACATGAATATGATCATTTCTACAATTAATAACACAGAAATAAGTAAAAGAGGCTGATGTAAGGTTATAAGAGCAACATTGCTACTCTGTTATCATCACAGCCTTGAAGCATGCGCTAAACTAAATTATGATCCAGTTTAGTATTCATGATGTTTTTCATTGCTAATTCTGAATAAACTGTACAATTCTTTGCACATGTCTATCATGATTTAAAAGTCGCAAAGTTGGCCTTTTCCATAAAAAACTGTTGCAGGATGAGTTATCACGGTAAAAAGGCTGTGGATAAAGGCCTGCACAGTTCAGATACATTTTATGCAGATTAAATGCATTTAGTGCAGCTTATACAGCTTGTGCGCTCAGCAGGGATTCCTAGGGTTGGATATCAGTCAACCACAGCCAGCAGCTAAACCACAGGGCACAATCTGCTATTGTGCTTTAGAAGAGTCACTTAATCTATCCTAATGGGGGAAAAACCCATGGGACAAATGTCTATTAAAGGGAGCAACTTACTTGTTCGCTTCAAGTAAAGCTCTGAATACATTTGTACGATAACACTTTAAAATGTTATTAATGGCTCCAAAATCCTCTTGAATAACAGTATTTAGACTGAGAGTACTAGACCACTATCTGGCACTCTCACTTGGTTTCTGTTAAAAAGTAGCAAGATAAGGATTTTAGATATAGATGTAAAGGCTGGTTTTTGAAATAGGGTAGAAAATAACATTAATTTTACACTTGTAATAATTTATATGTAATAAATATTATTTACATTATCTACAATATTCATTTTGGCAGTAAAACTAAATATGTTGGACAATTTTCACCAATATAGCAGTAGAATATAACACAGTACTATAAACCAACTGAATTATGCACTTATCTATGCCACAAACAAAAGATAGTGCTGTTTGATATGCAGGCTTCCAATTAACATATCATTAACTCAATACAAATGATGCCTAATTGACAGCATAAAATGTAATTCACCTGTAATATAACCCCTTGTCCTGCCTGGTGTCTGCCTGCCGTTTCTGCCTCAGGCAAGATTATGCAAATAACGTGTTTCCCTTCTGTACAGTTTTCTCTATCAATACATGTTGGTGGGCAATTATTATTGGCTGTACACCAGTTTTTTGGCAACCTCTTTTTTTTGTTACTGTGCCATGTGTGCTATATTTATTATATGTTGCTTCTTTTCTGTCAGATGCATTTTTTGTTGCTCAATTTGGGCAGGGCTCTTCAATCCCGACACTTTTCCTGCACTTCTAGTTTCCCAACACTTTTTTGCCTCAATATTTGACGCATAACTAGGCCAACAAAAAGCTCTGCTCTAGTTCCTTTTTTTTTCACTTTCTTAGACTTGAACAAGCTAAGCGACTTCAAGCTCATCTTGCAAAACACTTGTAATCTGAGGTTCCACTGCACACTGTTTCCCAAAAGTTAATATTACACTGCAAATAACTGCACACTCAAATAACACATCCTAGGTCTAAGTGAATTAAATATTCTCACTGCATACTTTGTTTTGTACAATATATGACAACAATGAATGTGGTGACAACAAAACCACAAAAAATGATCAATGGAAATCAAATTTATTAACCAATGGAGGCCTGGATTTGGAGTCACCCACAAAACTAAAGTGGAAAAACACACTACAGACTGATCCAACTTTGATCTAATGTCCTTAAAACAATTAAAAATGAGGCTGAGTATTGTGGGTGGCCTCCACCTGCTTGTATGACCTCCCTACAACGCCTCAGCATGCTCCTGATGAGGTTGCGGATGGTCTCCTGAGGGATCTCCTCCCAGAACTGGACTAAAGCATCCGCCAACTCCTTGACGGTCTGTGGTGCAACATGACGTTGGTGGATGGATGAGACATGATGTCCCAGATGTGCTCAATTAGATTCAGGTCTGAGGAATGAGCGAGCCAGTCCATAGCTTCAATGCCTTCATCATGGAGGAACTGCTGATACACTCCAGCCACATGAGGTCTAGCAGTGTCCTGCATGAGGAGGAACCCAGGACCAACTGCACAAGCATATGTGTCACAAACGTTCTGAGTATCTCATCTTGGTAACTACGGCAATGGCATTCAGGCTACCTCAGGCAAGCACACAGAGGGCTGTGTGACCCTCAAAAGAAACACCACCCCACACCATTACTGCCACACTGCCAACGCAGTCATGCTGAAGGATGTTGCAGGCAGCAAATCGCTCTCCACAGCATCTCCAGACTCTGTCACATGTGCTCAGTGTGAACCTTTTGCGCAGACACATGCAGGTTTGGTATGCATTTGATAGGGCTCTGGCAGTGATCTTCCTGTTCCTCCAAGCACAAAGACGGAGATACCGGTCCTGCTGCTGGGTTGTTGCCTTCCTACGGCCCCCTAATGGTGTACTGGCCTATCTAATGGTGTTCCGGCCTATCTCCTGGTCTCCAGCCTCTAGACATTACCAAACAGACACAACAAACCTTCTTGCCACAGCTCGCACTGATGTGCCATCCTGGATGAGCTGCTTTACCTGAGCCACTTGTGTGGGTTGTAGAGTCCTTCTCATGCTACCACGAGTGTGAAAGCACCACCAACATTCAAAATTGACCAAATCATCAGCCAGAAAGCATTGGTACTAAGAAGTGGTCTGTGGTCCACACCTGCAGTACCACTCATTTATTGAGTGTGTCTTGCTAATTGCCTGTGAAATTGATTGTGAATCAGTGTTGCTTCCTAAGTGGACAGTTTGATTTCACAGAAGTTTGATTTACTTGGAGTTATATTGTGTTGTTTAAGTGTTTTCTTTATTTTTTAATTTTTCTTTCAACATTACCTCTTTGGATTATTTCTGGATTGAAGTATTTGGAAGAATAGATGACACCCATAGGATTGATCTTCCCCTAAGCATTCATACAGCGATTTTTGGTCTGCTAGATAACCAAAAAATTGATCAGCAGGCTGTGCAGCAATCAATGTAGCAATGGTGATTATAGTTAGAAAATGGGGATCCAAACTCCCTCCAAAAATGGAGACTTGGTAGAAACTTACAATGGGGATAAAAGAATACGAACTTAATAGGTCCAAAATGACAAGAACAGAGTACAAATGGGAGAAGATTTGGTCTTCATGGCAATAGAATGTATTTGTTTTTTTGGGGTTTTTTTTAATTTGTTTTTTTTTGTTTGTTTGTTCATCGGCGGACCTTCCAGTGGGTGGTGGGGGGGGGGGGGGGGGGGTTTGGTTGTGTAATTCTATCTCTTTGTATGAAAAAGTAGGTTTAGATCAGAGAAATAGGCAATATGGTTAAATTGTTTTCTTTTGAGATATGACACAGGTTTTCTGTCAATTTTCTCAAGAAGATACTACTGTATGTTTACTTGTCTGTATAGAGAATGCTCTTCTGTTTTAACTTTTTGTACCTTTTAGTGTATTACTCATTCTATTTGATTAAATAAAGTGTATTTTTTTGCAAAAAAAAAAAAAAATTACCTCAATGGGCTAGTCTGTTGGGCTTCATGGGTTTTGCTATTTCAATGGCATATAGCACTTTTTTGTCTTTGGCTCTAGCATAATCTGCCACAGGGTATGAGTAAATAGGCTTTTTGCAGCTGTAGTCTTGTTACTTTATATCACAGTTGTGGGCGTGAATTTTAGCTGTGGGGTTTTTAAGATTTACAGTTGTAAATAGTTGTATTTATATTATATTACATAAGGGAAATTGGCCACAGTTTGGGCAATACATCACCAACATGTCCTTATTCAGATGGGGTTAAGGTTCTAAAACCTGTAACTACCACTCCTTGTCAGCTCTCTGTTTAAAGTTAATAACATTTATCACATCTGTAGGGCAACCTTAAGAAACATCTTAAACACAATTACTCAGATGGTTACTGGCCTACTGGAAATTACCTATTTATTTCAAATATAGTATCATAGTAGATGAGGTTGAAAAAGATGCAGTTCCATAAAGTCCAAACTATAAATCCTAGAGTGCTGATCCAGAGAAAGGCAAAAAACCCTATAGGTTAGATCTAAAGTGGCCCATAATATTGATAAGGAATAGGAATCCTTCCTAACTCCAACTATGGGAGTCAAAAAAATATCCCTGGATCAATGCTAGCATTTATACAGCGCCATCACATTCCCTAGCGCTTAACAAATCGTATGCAAATAAGACAAAACAGAGTACAAACCGAGTGTACAGACTATAATGGGGATAGGGGGGACACGAGAGATATAACAGCTTGCATAATGGTCCAGCCATTCTTTGTAAGGAAGCAGAATTAAATAATTTAATAAATAAATAAAGATGCTGCTGCTTGAACCAGCCTCCATCTTAAATACAAAGTCCAAGGCCAATGGGACTGCAGAGAAGCCTGGAGCTTGGTATCTCGTTTTTTCAAGGTAACAAATGGAAGGAATACACAGGATGGGTTAAAGAAGAGAGAGTTGAAGTCTCATAGGGAGTGTTATAGGCTTGATTAAAGAGATGGGTTTCAAGTGCACATTTGAAGCTTTAGAGATTGGGTATTAGTCCAGGGAATGGCATTCCAGAGAAGTCCTGGAGACGTGAGTGAGTGGTTAGAAATAAGAGAATAATCTAAGATCACTGGCAGATTGAAGAGCAAAGGTTGGGTGAATGACTGAAATGAGAGAGGAGAGGTAGTGATGTGCAGCATTGTGCAGAGCTTTGTGGATGAGGGGGATTATTTTAAACTGAATTTGGAAGGAGACGGGCAGCCAGTGCAGTGATTGGCACAGACTGGAGGCATCCGTGTGGTGTTTGCTGTGAAAGACGAGCCTGGCTGCTGTAATAAGAATAGATTGGAGAGGAGAGAGTTTAGTGAGTGGAAGACCAATTAGTAGGGAGTTACAGTAGTCTAGTCAAGAGTGAATAAGTGCAACAATTAGCATTTTAGAGGTTTCAATTATAAGAGATGGATGAAGTCTAGAGATGTTTCTGAGATGCGAGTGATTGAATATATGGTGCAAATGAGAGGTCAGAGTTCAGCACAACCTAGAAACAATGGTCTTGCTACCTCTGGGTTATGGTGCTCCCAAAGACAGGGATAGAGAGGTCAGGGTTGTGTCAGTTAGTAGACAGTGGAAAGACAAAAAGTTTTCTGATAGAAAGACTAAGTTTCAAGAAGAGAGAGGACATAATGTTAGAGACAGCAGAGAGGTGAGGAACTGGTGGGTGGGAGGGGGTTAATGAAATTGGTGGATAGGGAGATTACTTTCTGGCGAACGCAGTACATTTTATCTTTAAAGTAGGTGGGCAGATCTTTAGTGTCAAGGCCTGTGGCAGGTGATTGCACTTTTGCATCCATGATTCATGGGGCTAACTAGTTTTAAGGTAAATGTGGTGACCCAGATCCTATGTTTTTCCAGGCCCTCCCTATCAACATCCGTTGGCTCTTTTGATAGACTCCCCTTTCTATGTTTATTAAATTCATATGGGCAAGCAGAACAGCTCTCATCTCCCAATCTCTTCTGTTCCATTACAAAAACAAAGGGGTATTCGTTACTTTTGTCCTCACAAAAAGACTATAGTAGACAGCAAGTTGTGAGTGTCCATTTAGCAATCTTTTGCACCCACCCCATTGGCTTGTAGAGAATATTTCCTTTGAAGCATCCATGCATCCCATAGGGGAAGTGACTCTGGCTGCATCCCAGAGAGTATATTCAATCTCACCCTCTCTGTCCCCATTGTTTCCCATTTGTGCAATCCTGTCTCTCTCCAATTCCTCTAGGGTGTTTTATTCCACCTATGACTTCAGACTAAGAAATGCCAGGCTGAATATTTGTTAGAACAGAGCGTTGTCCTCTGGTGACCTGATTAGGACACTAGACCTGGCTCCTGTGTAATTCTGGCAGATTGCAGTACTCCCACTCTTCCAGTGCTCTGTTACTAATAAGAGACCAGGAACAGCAGACAAGGTTCCTTGTGATACAAATCAATGGATACACAATGTGTTGCACTGCCTTTTTCTCATTCTTATCCACTCCTGACCTGCACACATCCTCCTCCTCCCTGCTTAATTGGGAATGAGAACTGGGTCTTTCCCAAGGATGAGAACAAGGATTCTATATACAGTGACAGATAAAGAAAGTATGTACCAAGAGGGAAGGTACAATTGCTCTCTGGACTCCATACCCTGATGCCTTCCACTACCCCATCTACGAATCCTCTGGCCTTGATGGATTTAGCTAAACAGTTTGATGGGAGGTGTTTTTCTTTATTCACCCTTTTGGTACTTCACCAAAGTATCAAGTGGCACCCTTCTATAATATTCATGCACAGACAGGTGCACACCGTGCTACCTGAGGAAGTGTCCTTCCCAAGGCAGCGTGACATGGATCTCTCTGTGTGTGCTGAATGCATCTTCTATGTTCGTTCATCCCACTCCAGTAATTTAGGATGACGTAGAAAAGAAGGAAGAGGAGAATAAATAGTTCAACGCGTACAGAATGCCACGAACTGACAGAGACACTTGAGGCACGGGCAGCCTCACACCATTCTGGAGACAGAGGAGGAGAATTAAGCCTACATAATCACCTTTACACTGTGTGGCCCATGATCGGATCTTCAACTTCAGAAAGTATTCTTAAACAAAGTTATAGCAGTTATATCAAAATCTGTTTGCATCTAAAATGTCATGATGATCATATACATTGTTTTTGCTTAAAATGGAACATTTGACATCAATAATTGCAACAAGAAGTTAGTGTAAACGTTTACATCCTGCTACATGGTGTTCAGGCCATGCGGCAACAATATGGTACCAGAGCTGTGACATATGGTCAAACTATTTTAAGCAGTTTAAGAGCTAAACACTAATTGTGGTTCTTTTTCTAGGTTGCTAAGACTCTGTTTAACTCTCCATTGTAGTGATGCATCGGGACTTGGGCTGCCGCCAATATTCCAGAGGTCTCCCGAGTAACGTAACTGTCCTTATGTGGACAGATATATTACTGGGGAAACACCCATAGCTTACACTCAGTGGAGGCCAGGGATGTATGCAATACAATGAATCGCCAAAAAACTATCAACCACAAGAAAAATCAATAATGCAAATAGTAAGGGGCTAAATAGAGGATCATTTACCTAATACATAACCAAAAAGAAACCTCAATAGCACTGAGTGAGTATAGTGACCAATGCTTCATATGGTACACATCATTAATCTTTATTAATCAGATTTGTCATATACAATGACCGAACATGAAATAAAAACACCCCATTAAAAGAGATACACATAAAAACCAATAGACAATGGGGCAGATTTATCAAGTGTCTGAAAGTCAGAATATTTCCAGTTGCCCATGGCAACCAATCACAGCTCAGCTTTCATCTTACCAGTGCTCATAAATATTTTAAAGGGGACCTGTGATTGGTTGCCATGGGCAACTGGAAATATTTTGACTTTCAGACAGCTTGATAAATCTGCCCCAATGTGAGAATATCTGGACTGGGAGCTATTTACATATTAAATCTATACCAAGGTCCTGGTTACAAATAGTAAACATCAGAGCATTGGTAAAGCATCAAAGGGGAGTAGGTAAAGTAAACATCGTCTAATCCAACAAACCAAATCACCCCTTATTATTTGGAACCAGCTGATGACTAGCCATAGTAGAAA
Organism: Engystomops pustulosus; assembly: GCA_019512145.1. Lineage (NCBI taxonomy): Eukaryota > Metazoa > Chordata > Amphibia > Anura > Leptodactylidae > Engystomops > Engystomops pustulosus. The sequence continues at coordinate 119,169,908 of CM033642.1, read as the reverse complement.
CCAGAGGCCATGCTCCACAATTCCAGCACCACACTGTTTGAACACCCCTAAGCACGTTTCGCACCCTGCTGACAGCAAAGAGCACCAAGAAAAAAAAGTGCAACTGTGTCACATCCTAAAAGCAGACCAGATAAATTAACCATTTCACGACACGTGACATAATAGCAAGTCACGGGTCGGCCGCGGGTGAATGGAGAGGGCTCACAGACTGACCCCTCACCATAGCCGATAAATCTTTGCTGAATATCGCAGCAAAGACTTACAGGTAACACTTGCAATCGCCGCCATCTTGCCGAGGATTGTCACTCCGTGACGTTTTAACCCTTTCATTACAATGTGCTATCAGCACATTGTAATGAATGAGGAGGAAAATCCCCATATACTGCCATACAGTAGTATGGCAGTATATGGTAGGATCAATCAGACAACCTAGGGTTAAAGTACCCTAGGGAGTCTGAAAAATAGTAGAAGTAAAAAAGTAAAAAAAAAAATTATAATAAAAAACCCTAAAAATTTAAATCACCCTTCTTTCCCTAGAACTGATATAAATATAAATAAACAGTGAAAATCACTAACACATTAGCTATCACCGCATCCGAAAGTTGCCGTTCTATCAAAATATAATAAAGTTTTTCACTGCACTTAACCTGTAACAGAAAATAGTGCCCAAAGTCGAAAATGGCACTCTTTTGCCATTTTGAAAATTATAAAAAAAATTAATCAAAAGTGATCAAAAGGTCGTACAGTCCTAAAAATTGTAGCATTGAAAACTTCATCAGAAGTTGCAAAAAATTACACTACCCACAGCTCTGTACACTGAAGTATGAAAAATTTATTAGCGCCAGAAGATGGCAAAATTTAAAAAAAAAAATTCTACACGAGTTTTTAATTTTTGTAAATGTATGAAAACATTATAAAACCTGTACAAATTAGGTTTCCCCCGAGATCGCACAGACCCAAAGAATAAAGTAGACATGTCATTTAGGGCGCACAGTGAAAGCCGTTAAATCCAAGCCCACAAGAAAATGGAGCAAATGCGTTTTTTCACCATTTTCACTGCATTTTGAATTTTTTGCCCGCTTTCCAGTACAGCATGGAATAATAAATACCATCTCTATGAAATGCAATTTGTTACACAGAAAACAAGCCATCACACAGCTCTGTACATGTAAAAATAAAAAAGTTATAGATTTTTGATTGTGGGGAGTGAAAAATGGAAATGAAAAAACAAAAAAGCATGCATCACTATAGGATTATCTGGCACAAACTACAATATGGCAGATTGCACCAGTTTCCATATATTTGGGCCAATATACAGTACGTTTTACTCAAAGCCGCATCCACCTTGAGGCAGGATGAAATTCCTACCTCAGGCAGCACATCCCGGACCCCTTAAGGGGGTGGAATGAATGCTCCCTGTACAGACTTTCCCAACGCTGGCAATTCCACACTACCAGGAAATCAATTACCTTATATAAACTTGAGTATAAGCTGCTGAGTATAAGCCAAGGTACCTAATTTTAACACAAACAACTGTGAAAACCTATTGAATTGAGTATAAACTTAGGATGGGAAATGCATTGGTCACAGCCTTCAAGCAGTATATAGCCATCCAGCCCTGGCTACCAGTGTTTAGCGAGCTAGCTCATGCCCCTCAGTATATACCCAGCCTGCCCATGTCCCCCAGTATAGCCAGCCAACCCCCTGCCCCCTGTATATATAGCCAGCCAGCTTATGCCCCCTAGTGTATATCCAGCCAGCCCATACCCCCCAGTATATAGATAGCCAGTCCAGGATGTCCTAGCCAGTCCTGGATGCATATTTTATGTAATGGGTGGGTATCTGGCTGCATATGCTATGTACTGGGAGGTGATACCAGGCTGCATATACTATATATTGAGGGAGGGAATACCTGGCTGCATATACTATGTAGCCCTGGATATATATACCATCTACTACTTGGAAGAGGGGTCCTGGCTGTATATACCATCTACTTAGAAGGGTGGTCTTGGCTGTATATACCATCCACTTGGAGGAGGAGGGGCTTGCTGTATGTATCATCTATTGGAAGGGGGTCCTGGCTATATAAACCATGTACATGGAAAGGGGTCCTGGCTGTATATACCATCTACTTGAAAGGGGGGATTCTGGCTGTACATACCATTTACTTGGAAGGGGGGTCCTTGGTGCATATACCATATACTTGAAAGGGGGGCCCTGGCTGTATATACCATCCACTTGGAAGGGGGGCCCTGGCTGTATATGCCATCTACTTGGAAGGGGGGCCCTGGCTGCATATACCATCTATTGGAAGAGGGGTCCTCACTGTATATACCATGTACTTGGAAGGGGTGTCCTGGCTGTATATACCATCTACTTGGAAGAGGTGTCCTGGCTGTATATTCCATCCATGGGGGCTTTATATAACCAAATATAACCAAATTAATGGGGGACCTGTATATAGGGGCTAGCTTGGGGGACTATATAAAAGATGTTTTATGTGGGGAAAAGTGTGGTCAGTTGTGCTGTGAGGATAATAAATATTTAGGAACCTAATCCATTATATACATTTTTTAGGGCCTTAATGTACAGATATGCTGCACAGTGCGGAAGACATTTGGGGGTGTATTCAACAGGGATAAACCTGGAGCAGATCATCACCTGTAAGGTACTAGATGTCTGTGTCAGTGAGCTGGTGACACTGTGTGAGGATAGTGTATTAAAGTTGGCAGAATTGAAAAATGGATTAGAGGTAGGCTGCTTGGGAGGGTACCATTACATTTTCGTCTCAGGCAGCAAGAAGGCTAGAATTGCCCTGTTTGTAGTTATGAAAGAGGACAACATTCAGTTGATCAAAATTAAATCATTTCTGACATTTAATCCTCGCGAGTTATAGTATCCAATATTACAATCCAATACCCCTCTCGGTTTAACAGAGCTCTTGATATATCACTTCCCCAATTTCCACACTTTACCAAAGCTGTGAAACTGAAATCCAATAAAGCACCTCTATGTATAAACATAAAGGGGGCATATATCATAAGTCTGTAATCATGTTTCTAGGGCTTGCCTGCATCAAGTAGTGGAGCTGCGGGAGAGTGTCGGGAAAATGAGTCCATCATTTATTTTTATGCGCTCTGCAGAGGACTGGCTGGCTGTATGCGGGGGGGGGGGGGGGGCTGGTTGGCTATATACTGGGGGGCAGGCTGGTTATATACTAGGGAGGGGCAGGCTGGCTATATACAGGGGACCGACTGGCTGCATACAGGGGGAACTGGCTATATACTGGGGATGGGCTGGCTGGCTATATACAGGGGGTAGGCTGGTTCTATACTGGGGGACTGGCTGGCTGAATACTGGGGGGGCTGGCTAGCTGTATACTAGGGGGACTGACTGACTATACGGGGAGGCTGCCTATATACTGGAGGGGGCTGGCTATATACTGGGCGGGACTGGATGACTAAATAATGGTGGCTTGGCTGGCTATATACAAAGCACCGACTAGCTAGGGACTGACTGGGGGCAGTGCATGAAACGGCCCCGTTGCCGGAACCTGTCTGTTTACCCCCCTGCATGCTTCCCCACCAATAAAGGACGCTTTTCATGCTTTTGGAACCGGTGAGTGCCGTCATCTCTTTCTATGTTTATGTATGGATATCTTATTATATACATTGATTGAGTACCGCTGGAAAGTCCTGCCGTGATCACCCCTGCCCCTGGAGAGTCGGGCCACGCGGGGGGGGGGGGCTGGCTGGTCATATACTGGGGGGCTGGCTGGCTATATAAAGGGGACTGAATTGCTATATACTGGGGGGGACTGGCTAGCTATATACAGGAGACTGGCTGGCAGTGTTATACGGCATAGTTGTAGTAGTAATAGTAGTTATATTCCTGTAAATAGGGGGCAGTATTATAGTAACTGTATTCCTGTACCTAGGGTGCAGTATTATGGTAGTTATATTCTTGTACATATAGAGCAGCATTATAGAAGTTCTATTCATGTACACAGTGGGCAGTATTATAGTAGTTCTATTCATGTACATATAGAGCAGCATTATAGTAGTTATAATCTTGTACATAGGGGGCAGTATTATAGTAGTTATATTCTCGTACATAGGGGGCAGTATTAAAGTAGTTATAGTCTTGTACATAGGGGGCAGTATTATAATAGTTATGTTCTTGTGCACAGGGCAATATTATAGTAGTTATATAGCAGTCATATAGTACTTACATTCTTGTAAGTATTCTTGCAGTATTCTTACATAAAATGCAGTATTATAATATATTTTACTTCGGGGCAGTATTATAGTAGTTACATTCTTGTTTATTGGAGAAGGTATTGCAGTAGTTTTTTTTGTATATATAAATCAGTTTTAAGTGTTCTTTTAAAAAAGAAGCTTTATTCCTGTACAAGGGAGGCAATTAGAGATGAGCGAGCACTAAAATTCTCGGGTGCTCGTTATTCGAGACAAACTTTTCCCGATGCTCGAGTGCTTGTCTTGAATAATGAGCCCCATTGAAGTCAATGGGAGACTCGAGCATTTTTCAAGGGGACCAAGGGTCTGCACAGGGAAGCTTGGCCAAACACCTGGAAACCTCAGAAAATGATGTAAATACCACGGAAATGGACAGGAAACAGCAGGGGCAGTATGCATGGGTGCCTCTGAGGCTGCTTAATCGCACCATTATGCCAAATTATGGGCAACAGCATGGCCATGACAAAGTGACCGAATGAGGCTAGATAGCATCTAAAACATCCAATAATTGACCCTGACACTATAGGGGACGGCATTGCTTCTATGATTGAAACTTCAGGTCTCCAGCATGGCGGCGACAGATGGGCCGAGGTCCATTATGTATCTGGTGAAACACCTGAAAATTCTGCTTGACACAGCTCGTTTGATAAGGGGATGATGTGCTGTATATCCTCTCGTGCTCCAGCATCTGGGGTATAGAGAGTTGAAAGGGGACAATGTATGGAGGCAGTAAGGTAGTAGTAGTAGATTAAAGGTGCTGCAGTTAAAACTATCACGTCATGCTGGGTGGAGTGCAGAGTCTCCTGGCTTGTGATTGGCTCTGTTTCTGGCCGCCAAAAATCAAAACGGCGGGAGATGCCATTTTCTCGAGCTTGGGAAGTATTCATCCAGGCAACGAGCAGTTACAAGTACGCTAATGCTCGAACGAGCTCGGACGAGTGTGTTCGCTCATCTCTAGAGGCAATATAAGTCTCAGCTCGGACGAGTGTGTTCGCTCATCTCTAGAGGCAATATAAGTCTCTTTCTCTGTGCTGTACATGTTGATTTAGACCATCTATAAACAGTTTGTTTGGAGTTTACTAACTCCACCCACATCACATGGCCACGCCTACACAGAATGTGGACACTTTTACAGTTTTTCCCAGGGCCACTTTATATTCCCAGTCCGCCTCTGAACACAAGGGTATTTGAAGCTAGGGCAGGGTCCATCACAAAATACTATGAATATGGACTTTACGATTGGAAGCGCGTCAGATAGACAAAACTGTCTGCATCTTCCCTATGTGAGTGTTATGTACTGACAAGAGCGAGACCCTTCCCCCACACTGAGACTCCTAAGGAGGTGGGATATTTAAACGGGGAAACGCGTAGGGTCAGTGGGTATTGCTGTCTGGTTGTGGATCAGGGGGTTATGATGTCTACACAAGTACCTTGATTTGTTAAGTGTTTAAAGTGTGGATTGAATAAGAGTTTCTGGTGGTGAGGCCTTATGCATAGACCAGAACTTTATTGATGTGGATATTGATGCAGCTGATATTTTAATGAACATAATAATGGTTAATTTTTAGATGTTTTTACTGTTTTAATTATAACATTGTAAGTAGAATAGAGAGACATTGGGCATTTGGTAAAATAGATACTCTTCTCAGAAATATATATTGTTATACTTAGTGGGAAGGGGTACAACGAATTTGATATTGCAATATTATTATATGCAATATTATTGCATCTGCTGGAAAAACAATGCCACCTGTTGATTTAGAGAACTGAATTTCTTCTTGCAGAAAATTCAGTGATATATGAAGGGATGAGCTTAACCGTACATTTATCTGTGCTGAAGATAGTCAAGGGATTTCATGATATAGAACACTTGCTGCCATGACTATGGAACATAGAAACGACGTAACATTAAATCTGTCACAATTTTTGCTGACTGATGAAAGTCCTGTTGAGAGAAGGAACCAGAGTCCTCTAAAAACAGGATCAGTTTTTGACTTGTATCATTGGAATTATACATACTAATAGCCGCTACATGCACAAATAAATTTGGTTATCATTAATATTTAATATTAAAGGGGTTATCCAAGATGCGCCATACGTCAGAAATCGGGGGGTGGCCCGTCGGACAATCCGTCGGATTTGGACAGAGCGCAGGATTTAACTTAAAAATTGTGATGCAAGCCATGCACTTACATGCACTTACATACAAGAAGAAGGTGAACTCTGGCGGACCTGAGCGGGGAAGTGGCACATGCAGGAAACTGGGCGCACAATCTTCTTGAATCGCGGGACAGTGCATTGTCGTCAGACACTACACTTTCGGGATCTCCTCTGGACCGTTTAAGTAAATGTGCCCCATTAATTATAATTATTATGATAGAAAATAAATATGAAAGATGATAGAGATTTCTAGATGCAGAACTATACAGTAGATTATATATACAGTAGATGGATATGAGAGATAAATACAGAAGAAGAGAAATAGAAGATTGATTGAAAAATAGAGAAAAAGCTAGATATATAAATGGTCAGATTATAGGAGATAGATAACCTGATAGATACGAAAAGAAAGTCCAGGCAGCACACGGCAATCAAGCAGCTGTGGGTGCAGGCTGCAGTAAGGTAGTAGTAGTAGATTAAAGGTGCTGCAGTTAAAACTATATTAGTTGGATCTTAGGATGGAGCTGGCGGTCCACTGCCAGGCGAGCTTTCGCCTGTCCAAGCCCCTGTCTCGGCTCCTCCCCAAACAGCACTTCTAAGAACTTTTTGTATAAGATCAAGTGTAGTAGTGTTCTTATAAGAACTTCCAAGGCGTACAGCGCCAGTTCGTGCCACATGTCCAGCTTTTAAACCCAGTAGTTGTAGGGAGCTGTGTGATCTTTTAGGACGATGGTATGGTCAGCTACGTACTCCCTCACCATCTTTCTGTAAAGATCAGCCGAGACTGGGGACAGGTGACAGTGTCTTGCTGGGGTGACATAAAACTGGCAAAGGCCTTGTAAAGCGTACCCCTGCCAGTGCTGGACAAGCTGCCTGCTCGCCTACTCTCCCTCGCTACTTGTCCCGCAGAAGTATGTCCTCTGTCGCTAGCGCTGTCAGAAGGGAAATACTGTTTCAGCTTGTGCACCAGGGCCTGCTGGTATTCATGCATTCTCACACTCCTTTCCTCTCCAGGGATTAGAGTGGAAAGATTTTGCTTGTACCGTGGGTCCAGGGCAGGTTGTGAGGAGCTGGGTCAGGCTCTTCATAAATAAAACATCAGGAAATAAGCAGCACTCACAAACAGCAAATTGAAGAAAAAGTGGTCCTCTTTATGCATGTGTAGCAAGTAGCGACGTTTCGGCTCCAATTGAGCCTTTCTCAATCAAGAGAAAGGCTTGGAGATAGGTCTCAATTGGAGCTGAAAAATCGCTACTGCTAAACAGGAATAAAAGAGGACATTTTTCTTCAATGTGACCGTTTGAGTGCTGCTTATTTCCTGATGTTTAACTAGATAGAGATATAGGCACGGAGATAGATGATAAGCATCTTCTACCCGGGAATCTCAACCAAGGATTTCTGTTATACATCGCCGTTAAACTGACCAAATGTCTGTGATTTTTCGCTTTAGTGGCAAGCACAATGTTTACAATTGTTGACGTTTACAAATAAAAACAGACAAAAAAGACAGTCAAGTAAATCGCCGCAAACACATAAAGCAGACACGTGCCCCATTTGCAAAATTGCATTATAGAGTTTAAGACATAGGTACTCAGCAATTGTTGAATGAAACTCAAACATTGTATCATTATTTTACATTAATTATTTCCAATTGAATAAATTACAGGTGTGAGTTCAAAAAGACTCATAGTCATATGTTCACATTAAAATAATCAACATAATATTCAGGAAAAATGACAATAACTAAATATCTCCTTTTCAGCTAGAAATTGTAAGACAGGTTCACACCCTGCAAAATATATTAAGAAGCAGATATTAAAAAAGTAATAAAGGCCACTCGATGTAAAACCTATTATTAATTTTGAAAGCAGAAGAAAAAAAAAGGCAAGGCATTTGACAATTGAACATGTGACCACACCATGTAACTTTGTGACAAACGCAAAATTATTAAACACAAAGTGCATAAAATGCCTTGATAACAGACGGCGTATTTACATAAAACTAAATCAAAGTGGGAGGATTACGCACAATAGGGAGTTAAAAAAATAGTACAAAGAGGGAGCAGTTTACAGTCGACACAATAAACAAATAAGAATTTAACTCCCCAAAAATGTAAATAAAAAACCATGACTATGTGGTTGTGCTATCAATAAAGTGGGAAAAACAAGGTCAAACACAAAATAAAAGACTCCGATTCGTCAAAATTCAAATGTTTCCAGAAATCACCTGAAAAAAGAATAACTGTTAAATTCATTAACACATTACACCTCGTACAACTTGCAGCAACCGCAATTACAAATGCAACAATTGCATGAAAATTCAATTTCTACCTAAAATTGTACAAATCCAGAAATAATAATTAGTATAAAGCACATCGCCTTTCCTCAACCGCAAGATTGTGAGGAGAAGCAAAATATGCAGCAAAGGGAACGTGTGAACAGGTGGTGCTGCATTCTAAGTCATGTGTGGTTGCTGCATTCTAAGTCATGTGTGGTTGCTGCAGTCTATTTCATGCACCAATATAACAGGTATTTATAAAATACAGCTGTTTTAGTAAGACCATGTACAGTCAAAATGAATCAATTGGAAAGCCAGTACTAGTACAAGCTGACATTCAATTTATTAGAGCAGACTACATATTCAGACTTATGCAGGCTTTTGTCTGGCATGGGTTCCAATTATTATCATATTCATATTAATGTAATATTAATTATATTACAATTAGCCATAGAAGTAATTTTAGAACAACAATTTATATTAGAATGTAAATATAATGGAATGTAATACAAAAATAGAATGTACAGTACAATATAAAATTTAAACCTAGAATGCCTTTTCTTGACTAGTCAATCCTTTTTTGTTTCAGAAACTACATACATAATCCAGAATATTACGACCATTTTATAAACCAGCCTTAAATGATCGGGACAATAGACCACGCTCATAGTGAGAAATTTCAGTCTAAAGTAGCTAGCTAGTGAATAGCTCATCCACCGTGGCCTATTTTTGCACTAATTTTATTAAAATGCTGCTTTTTTACTTTCATATTATTTTGAGTAATGTACAATGAATTCATTTTAGCATAAAATTAAAGTACTTATAACTGTAATTGCTGAGGCTCCATCAAATTACCATATGATAGAGGAAATTGAAATAAAATATGATAGGCATGTGAAATGAGAATCTGAATAGACCCTAAAGGGCAGGTAAGCTTCAGAGCAATTATGGAAATGTAGATGCATATGTAGAACTGCCAGCTCTGTTTTAGAAAGATATACATTGTGTTGTATTTGTCACACAGGGAAATTGGGGAAATGAAGTATAGTAATGGCTATCTTTCTATAAGGCACAGTTGAATCTTTACTATGGCCAAAAAGAAAAGCTGGATTTAATATAATATACGATATAAAAACAGGAAAACAGGAACTGGTAACAGAGTAGGAACAAAGAAAACATTAACAAGGGGCTACTGACAGTATGTTAGTGAGATATAAACAAAAAGATTCACAAAACAGCTTTATCAAGGACAGTTCCTTTTGTGCAAGCAAATTTCCAGCATACAAAGGGGAAGGTATTCCTGGATAAAACAAATCTGTTCTTCATTGACATGAACTGTGTGCCTAGAGCTTTGTTTTTACTCATAAATAGTTGTCAAATAGGGTAACAAGAAAGGTGCTAATTATTTATACAACTATTTTACTTCACTGTGCAGTAACACAAAGAAATTTAAGAATGTGGGATGCTGTAAAGTTACTTAAATCTAACTATGTATGAACAAAAGCAAAGGAGTTAACTATACCATAAATCCTAATCATTGTTAGACATAAAAGGCACAAAAGTTACATTAAATTAAAAAAAACTAAAAGAGCATATGGAAAATACATTATTACATTATTTACTAAGGGTCTCGGATCGCACTTTTGTCGCACTGTTCACGGTTTTCGGGATTTGTGCAGCTAAGACAGGTATTTAACAGGGGTTTGCGCTGGGATTGTGTTGCATGTGATCGAATTGTGGCGCACTATGCTGGCTTTTATGCGACAGAAATCGGGGGGCAAATTGTGTTGCAAGACAATGCACTTACATACATCCGGAAGAAGAATTTGAACTCCGGCTGACCTGAGCAGGAAAGCGACACATGCAGAATATTGGGCGCACAATCTTAGTGAATCGCGGCAGAGGGCATGATCGTCGCACAATGCGCTTTCATGAACTCCGCAGGACCGGGTACGTAAATGTGCCCCATTGGGTTTACTAAAAAAAACAAGTGCAAATTGTAACAAGGTATCAAGGAAAACATATAGAATGCTAGATGTAAAGCCTGATATAAACACTGACACACTGTAGATAAATGCAATACAAGAAATTTCTATAAATCACAGAAATGGTGGCCATTTATATCGGTCTTAACTAAGATGATGCGGCCAACCTTTGAGCTTTGGTGTGTCAAATTCGCCAAAAAACCGAGCATAACTCGGGTGGATGTGTCACCTGACTAGAAAAAAACGAATTTTTGATATTTATAGTTTTTAAAAAAAAATATGTATAATTTTATTAACTTCTTTAGGGTACTTAAACCCTAGGTTGTGTGATTGATCCTACCATGTACTACAGTGTAGCAAGTATATGGGGATTTTCCACATCATCTATTTATTACAAATTGGCTGGAAATCTCTCACACCCTCCTGGCTACTGCACCTGGCCGTGTAGGAGTCCGAGATGAAATTTAACTCTCCGGCGGCGCCTTGCGTGTCACTGAAAATGGCTTTGCGTGTCAGCACTGACACGCGTGTCATAGGTTGGCCATCACTGGTCTAAATCAACGTAGTGCAGCGCAGAAGAAGGGACTCATACTGCCTCACTTGTACAGGTATAAAGCTTCTTTTTTAAAATGACACAACTTAATACTGCCTTATATGTATATATACAAACTAAATATTTATGATACTGCATTTTATTACAAGTATAATTACTCATAATACTGACCCCTTGTAAAAGAATATAACTACTGATTACTACTGCTGCTCCTATGTAAAGGATATAACTACTATAACTGTGGCCACCACAACAATAAGATTATAACATAATAATAACTACGTCCTCCCTATGTCCAAAAACTTGATACACTACTGATCTATTCGGTCACCCCTAGATCCAAGCAACTTACAGCTTGACTATAAATGATACAGACAGACCCCATGGATGGTTATACAAACCGGGCCACCCCATATACAGCCAGGCCTCCCCCGTTGTGATTATGAAGACCTCAGCCCAACACCCCCTGTAGTACTAGCCGAAAGATAAGCCCAATTAACAATTTACTACGCGTCTCCTCGACGACAATTAGACACACGCCAGAAAGGAAATACGCTAATGCTCGAACGAGCATCAAGCTCGGACGAGTATGTTCGCTCATCTCTAATGGGCAACCTTTTGAGCTTGGTGTGTCAAAATTCGCCAAAAAACCGAGCATAACTCGGGTGGTGTGTCACCTTGACAAAAAAAAAACCATAATTTTGTGATATTTATAGTTTAAATAACAAACATGTATAATTATTTAACTTCTAGGGTACTTTAACCCTAGGTTGTCTGATTGATCCTACCATATACTGCCATACTACAGTCTGGCAGTATATGGGGGATTTTCCACATCTATTACTATGTGCAAATCGGTTGCAATCAGACGTGTGGAAATGTTTAGTATCCTGCAAACTTTCAGTCATGAAAGTTCACAGGTTATAGCGAGGATGCAGGCGCCGCTGTCTGCATCTCCTTCATGAGGAGTAAAATAATCGCAATGTATGGCGATTTGCAAGGCGTTGCAATTATTTCAGGGCTTGTACGTCCCAAAACTGACATACAAGCCCTGATGACTGTCTTCTATCATACAGTACACTGACATTACTCACTGTATGATGAGAGTGCTTGTCCTCCCTCATCCCTGCTGTGGAGATGCTCAGTGTAGAGGTGGCAGCTGCTGGGACATCACAAAAGGCAGCAGCGATGTAGCCTGTGTGTGTTGCCTCCCTCCCCCTCCACAACTATCAGGAGCTGCAGAGGAGTTTCTGGAGTTCATGGCCAGGTCACCTCTCCTGCTGTACCCCGTGCTGATACCTGGGCTGACTGGAGACATGAGGCACAGCTCACACAGGTGAAGGGGCCGGCCCGGGGGAGGAGGAGGAGGGGGGGAGTGCTGGGAGCTCAGTGCATGACAATCTCTCAGCCTCCCGCTACTGCACCTAACCGAGGATGAAACTTAACTCTCGGGCGGCCGTGTGTCACTGAAAATGGCACTGACACGCATGTCATAGGTTCGCCATCACTGACCTAAATGATGGTGTCATGAAGTTTTTGTCATTTTGATACTACAGTATAGCAGTATATGGGGATTTTCCACATCATCTATTTATTACAATGTGCTGGAAATCTCTCAGCCTCCTGGCTACTGCACCTGGCCGTGTAGGAGCCGAGAATGAAATTTAACTCTCCGGCGGCCGCGTGTCACTGAAAATGGCTATGCCTGTCAGCACTGACACGCGTGTCATAGGTTGGCCATCACTGGTCTAAATCAACGTGTGCAGCGCAGAGAAAGAGACTCATACTGCCTCCATTGTACAGGTATAAAGCTTCTTTTTTAAATGAACACAACTTAATACTGCCTTATATGTATATATACAAACTAAAATATATTATGATACTGCATTTTATGTACAAGTATATAATTACTATAATACTGACCCCTATGTAAAAGAATATAACTACTATAATACTGCTCCTTATGTAAAGGATATAACTACTATAATACTGCCCCCTACATACAAGATTATAACTAGTATAATACTGCTCCCTATGTACAAGAATATAACTACTATAATACTGTCCCCTATGTCCAAGAATATACCTACTATAATACAGACAGCCCCCCTGTATACAACCTGGCCCCCATATACAGCCAGCTCCCCCTGTATATAGCCAGACAACCCCCTGTATATAGCCAGATAGCCCCCCTGTATACAGCCAGCCAGTCCCTCCTGTATATAGCCAGTCAGTCCATCCAGTATACAGCCAGCCCCCCCCCCCTGTATACAGCCAGCAGGTACCCCCAGTATATAGCCATCCAGCCAGGGAGCTGTCACTGCTAGCCTGACTGTATCAGTGGAGCTGAGGGGGAGGGTCGGAAAGGTGAGTACACATTTTTTTTTTTCCACAAGTCCCAGAAGGGCCCCTGACAAGTCGGCCCACCAGGATTTTCCCAGGAATCCAGCGCGGCAAGGCTGTAGTGCTAACCACTGAGCCACTGTATATTTATCGCCATGAGACATTACTAGACGTCTCCCTAAATTGTGATGTGTGGTTATTATTATTAGTATATTTCTAATACATGTACTTTCTGTACACAAGCAAATATATTGCATTGAAAGCAGCAAAGTTTGACCTTATTAAGAAAATCAGCAAACTCAATGTCGTAACAAGACTCCAGTGCATCCCCATGCAAAATCTGGCCCTATATACCTAAATTCTTAACACCACCTAATATAGTGAAATTTTGGTAGATTTTGCCTAGGTGAGTAAAATGTTCCTATTACTCACCTAGGCAATTTATTATTTTAAATTACTATTACTTTACTAAAATGTCACTATTACTATTATTACTGGGCAATGAGGTTATGCTCCTGACACCCCACATACTATATATAGCTCACGATGGACACCAAAAGCAAGCTAAGCCCTTACCCTTGATGAAGCCGATTATTCGGTGAAACATGTAGGGAGGCTTATTCTGTTGTCTTTTAACCATCAGTGTGTTGCAATGTTAGTACACAATTAAAAGCTCTAACTAGATATTGAGCAGTATCTCCTGTTAGGGAGTAGAGTCTAGTATCATCAGTGTATAGAGTCACCGGACCGTTACCAACAAAGTGTAACGCTAGCAGGCATTAGCTCAATTAGCTCATGTCAGTGAGTCCAGCCTAGCAGTATTAGTGAGTAGTGTTACTACATAGTACACAGCAGGGGCATAACTGCAGTGGTAGCAGCCATAGCAGCTGCTATGGGGCCCACAGTGTCAGGGGACCCATCATCCAACTTGACAAAAGAATGGACACCATTATGTACACCATAATATACATATACATTGTACAACATAATATGTATATAACATATATGTGATGTATATAAGCTTTATCTGTATCCGTATGTCTACACAAATGTATGATGTGTTAATACTGCATTATGCTCTATATATGTACTTTGTATACCGTTGCAACTGTCACTCACATTTGTGAGCATATAAATATGTATATTTTTTAAGGGGTAAGGGGGAACCCCATTCAGAAGTCTGATGTGGGCTTGCCTCTCCTAGTTACGCCAATGGTATGCAGAGTAGCTGGTATTGGCTCTTAATATATTCTGAGTAGTAACTCCATACAGTGAATCCATATAGGCTGACGTTGCATCATATTGATACCACAAGGTTACTGAGCATACAGCCAAACTGGCACTCTATCAATAGAGAGGGGGTTCTAAAAATATACTAAATAGGGACAACTAATCCCTAAAGAATTGTGAATCACTAGAGTGATGTACCAAACCCTCAGTGTCCGGGAGGTGATATTGGTTTTCTGATCAATATAACAACATTTTTGACAGTCTGGGATTCTGTGGATATTAGCCGTGCTGCAATTCTGATTAAACTCTTCCTTCGCGAATATCAAAGTACACACCCTCGATGATACATTGTTGTGACAGTTCATAGTAAATTGGAATTATATTTCCGACACAGTAATGAAACTCTAATGATGTACGCAATGGATGATGAGCAAGGTGACTCTAACCTGACATACTCCGGAATCTTTGAGTTGAATTTATCTGACACATATGTTGAAATGGACACGTGTGTTTTAATCTCACATCTTCACAGTATAAATGAATCAAATAAAAAAATTATACTACATTAAAGATACTGGTATGTTATGGTACATATTCATGTTCAAGTTTTAATTAAAACACTTTCTAAGACATTGACTTGACTCCATTTTGTTGAACAATTAAAACAAATGGTTGTGTTTTTTACATTTAGAAAATGTATCATTGTTGTATCAGTTTAAAAACTAGTCTTAGAAAATTATGGTCCTAATGTAATGAAGCAAGTGTTTCAACTCCATTCCTGACATATTTCAATCAGGTCCACTCTTGCTTGCCATAACATTTATCACCAAGAAGATAGGGGGCATGGCGGGCGGATAATGAAACAGGGGTGAGGGTTTTTGGGTTAGGCGGGTGGGGGGTAATGGTGTGTTGGGTATGTTGGTGGTAACAGTAATTTGTAAACTGTAAAATGAGGGTATGCACAAGGCTGCTATTACACTCATAATGATTCATATTGAAGAATGAAGAATTGTTTTACAGCTGCCCTTGGAATAGGTTTCGATTAGCTCAATTAGCTCATGTCAGTGAGTCCAGCCTAGCAGTATTAGTGTGTAGTGTTACTACATAGTACACAGCAGGGGCATAATTGCAGTGGTAGCAGCCATAGCAGCTGCTATGGGGCCCACAGTGTCAGGGGACCCATCATCCAACCTGACAAAAGAATGGACACCATTATAGTACACCATAATATACATTATACATTGTACAACAAATATGTATATAACATATATGTGATGTATATAAGCTTTATCTGTATCCGTATGTACTACACAAATGTATGGATGTGTTAATACTGCATTATGCTCTATATATGTACTTTGTATACCGTTGCAACTGTCACTCACATTTGTGAGCATATAAATATGTATATTTTTTAAGGGGTAAGGGGGAACCCCATTCAGAAGTCTGATGTGGGCTTGCCTCTCCTAGTTACGCCAATGTATGCAGAGTAGCTGGTATTGGCTCTTAATATATTCTGAGTAGTAACTCCATACAGTGAATCCATATAGGCTGACGTTGCATCATATTGATACCACAAGGTTACTGAGCATACAGCCAAACTGGCACTCTATCAATAGAGAGGGGGTTCTAAAAATATACTAAATAGGGACAACTAATCCCTAAAGAATTGTGAATCACTAGAGTGATGTACCAAACCCTCAGTGTCCGGGAGGTGATATTGGTTTTCTGATCAATATAACAACATTTTTGACAGTCTGGGATTCTGTGGATATTAGCCGTGCTGCAATTCTGATTAAACTCTTCCTTCGCGAATATCAAAGTACACACCCTCGATGATACATTGTTGTGAACAGTTCATAGTAAATTGGAATTATATTTCCGACACAGTAATGAAACTCTAATGATGTACGCAATGGATGATGAGCAAGGTGACTCAACCTGACATACTCCGGAATCTTTGAGTTGAATTTATCTGACACATATGTTGAAATGGACACGTGTGTTTTAATCTCACATCTTCACAGTATAAATGAATCAAATAAAAAAATTATACTACATTAAAGATACTGGTATGTTATGGTACATATTCATGTTCAAGTTTTAATTAAAACACTTTCTAAGACATTGACTTGACTCCATTTTGTTGAACAATTAAAACAAATGGTTGTGTTTTTTACATTTAGAAAATGTATCATTGTTGTATCAGTTTAAAAACTAGTCTTAGAAAATTATGGTCCTAATGTAATGAAGCAAGTGTTTCAACCCATTCCTGACATATTTCAATCAGGTCCACTCTTGCTTGCCATAACATTTATCACCAAGAAGATAGGGGGCATGGCGGGCGGATAATGAAACAGGGGTGAGGGTTTTTGGGTTAGGCGGGTGGGGGGTAATGGTGTGTTGGGTATGTTGGTGGTAACAGTAATTTGTAAACTGTAAAATGAGGGTATGCACAAGGCTGCTATTACACTCATAATGATTCATATTGAAGAATGAAGAATTGTTTTACAGCTGCCCTTGGAATAGGTTTCGATTGCAGTGGTAGCAGCCATAGCAGCTGCTATGGGGCCCACAGTGTCAGGGGACCCATCATCCAACTTGACAAAAGAATGGACACCATTATGTACACCATAATATACATATACACAATACAAGAAATTTCTATAAATCACAGAAATGGTGGCCATTTATATAAAAAAAAGCTTGTTAACCGTAAAAACAGTGGGCCATGGTGTGAACTTTGGATCAGAGCACCATATACTGAAAGGGGTGTTCCCATTTTAGCAAATTAATGTTATTGTTTGTATTATAAAAAGTTATAAAATTTTCCTATATATTTTCTGTGTCAATTCCTGACGGTTTTCTAGATCTCTGCTTGCTGTCATTCCATAGAAAGCTTCTTTGTTTACTACTAGCGGACAGAAATCTGACCATGATCACACAGGTGAACGGCTCGTTATATCATAGAGGGTAATCAGTGCTGTGGGTGATAACGAGCCGCGTACCTGTGTGACCATGGTCAGATTTCTGTCCACTTTTAGTAAACAAAGAAGCTTTCTATTGAATGACAGCAAGCAGAGATCTAGAAATCCATGAGGAATTAATACAGAAAGCATATTGGAAAATTGTATAACTTTTTCTAATAGAAACAATAGCATTAATTTTCTAAAACGGGAGTACCCCTTTAAACTCTCGTTTCCTTCCCCATCACACACATTACATGTGTGCCAGCCGCAACATCCCCTGCCCAAAGTGCAGCCCCACCTGTATGTGATGTGTATATGTATGTGTATATATGTGTGTATAAATATATATCTATATATATATATATATATACACTCACCGGCCACTTTATTAGGTACACCTGTCCAACTGCTCGTTAACACTTAATTTCTAATCAGCCAATCACATGGCGGCAACTCAGTGCATTTAGGCATGTAGACATGGTCAAGACAATCTCCTGCAGTTCAAACCGAGCATCAGTATGGGGAAGAAAGGTGATTTGAGTGCCTTTGAACGTGGCATGGTTGTTGGTGCCAGAAGGGCTGGTCTGAGTATTTTAGAAACTGCTGATCTACTGGGATTTTCACGCACA